>JAVXUL010000001.1:17302271-17324110 GCA_035590515.1 Trichilia minutiflora
AATTATTTGCATATTATTTTATTTGTAAAGAAAATAAATTGATAAATAAAGAAATAAAGAAAAGGGCGTCCACTCACAACTTAGGGAGGATATACACTCCCTAGTTCCCCTCGTTCTTCGATGATTCACTCGAGTACCTCAATCTCGAACCATCGCCTAACCATACACATAACAATACCATTAATACTCATCCCAATGTGTATATGCTCAAATGTATGAAATGCGCGCTAGTTCTAGATTTCTAATATTCGAGTCACTATACTGCATTATCTAAAATCCCCATTATACGTCAAATTATCCAATTATCTTTGACATGAACCCACATTACGGTTAAACCAACTCATTACGATTAATATGCACGATTTTGATTAGTGGGTCCCATGCTCTTACCGAAATAATAATCAGAGTTACTGTTCATTTTTACCCAAAATCTTCAAAAATATATTTCTAACTTCCTACGACTTCTATAAATCCTCTACAACCCACATTACGCATAAAATCTAAGATTAAAGTGATAAATCTAAGAAAATAGATACGAAAACGCATACGAATTGAAATGCTTAAAATGACAAAATAAATATGTAGACGAGTTAGAATCGAAGCTACGAACCTTGTGGTGTGGTCAGTTTGCTCTGAGTTTACCTCGAAACTGAAAAACCCCAATTTCTCCTCTCGAAACCCTAGGTTCTCACTTTGATTCCTGCATCCCAATCGCCAAATTGCTGCTCCCAGTGTGATAGACGCGTGGAATGTGTTTTATCTGGGAAGATAAATCGAGATTTGGACAAAAATCGGGAAAGGGCTGAGAAGAAACAAGGAGAGAACGTGAGGAAAAGGGAAGAAGAAGAAAAGAGGGAGAAAGAAGCTAAAATTACAACCCCTATTTATAGAAAAGGGTGAAATTACCATTTTATCCTTAAGTTTTCTTAAGGAAGAAGCTTCTAGAAGAGGGTAAAATCATCAATTCACGTCGATTCGTTCGAATTAATCGAAGATTCGTTCCACCCAACCACCCCCTTCGATCGAACGAATAGCAGTTCGTTCGAACGATTCCCTTAGCGTCTACAGAAGTCAGAGAGCTTCCAAATTGTCGGTCAAACGAAACGATATTCGGTCGAACGAATCCACACTTCGGTCGAATGAATCTCTTATTTGATCGAATGAAGCCCAATTCAGTTGAACGAATCACCCATTTCGATCGATCAAACCCGTCAAAATTTGAAATCTCACTTTAATACTCCCCAAATTTGAAAAATATCATTGGAGTACCACTCAAAATAAATTTCTCAATCTAAATTTCTCATTGGAGTACTTTTAATTACGTTAAGGTCCCTGCATTTACGACCCTAAAACTCTATCTTAACCAATCAATTTCTCAATCTAATTCATGAAAACATGCTTACACGCACACGGGGTATGAGATGAATGCAAATGCACGAACAGTAAAAATGTAAAATAACCGTGTGCCCTTGGGATATGAGCACGGGGCTTACATATTTACATTAAATAACCTTAGGATATCATTATATCATCTATTTAACACATTAAAGAGTATTTAATACGTATAACCGTTATACGTATCAGTTTCGGCCTTTTAAATATTATCATGAGGGTGCTAGCCCTCTTTCGATAATATTTTAATCTCTCTCTCATGTGAAGAAGCGTTAGAGGATCTTGGTAGACCATGAAGGTTTATCGTGACTCAACCGTGAGCAAATGCTGAACATTTCAGCTCCGAATATTTCGATTACTCATCGACTATGGTTAGTATCTAGCAATGCGTCATAGTCCCTAAGTCACGATGAAAAAGTATCTTAATCAAATCTTTCTTTGATTACACGTAACATGTGAGTAATATCTTCATCATATCCTATCGAGATAGGGATTCATAGACTATCAAAACCTTAATCTCAATCCTCCTTTGAATCGTCGATCAAATGTCAATATTATGCGATGGCTATCGTCTTATAATCAAGATATCATATTGACATTCGATTAGAAACTCGACTCAGATAGAGGCAACGAAAATTCCCAGTCCAATGTGTCGAGCCAATATATCCCCTCTTGATTGTTAATCGAACACCTATATGAACAAAGTATACCCAAACTAGCTTCTCGTATAAGGCGTGATTAGCCTTGCACTTATACACCATATGAAATATACCCATCTATATAAAGTTTGATTCCAGATGTCTCAGGTCAAAGGATGACATCGCATACTATTGTAATCTATCAATAAATCATTGACTACATGCATACCATGTGATTCATCGATATTTGATTTTGTTCGATAAATAGTTCTCCAACTATAAATTCACACTAATATCCTTATGATAATACTCATATTGTCAACCTACATATATTATCGAATAATATCATTAGGTGGCAACTAGTATGTCTACTATATGATAAAGTTGCTCATTTAATACCACGTATATATGGAACGATTTGATAATTTATTTAACAATTAAATAAAATTATCTGGATAATTTACATACATTCTTTATTCATTGCATGAACAATAAAAGAAGCAGCTAACGTATATAAATAAAGAGCAATTCTTTTATTAATATCTAAAAGGTTTATACAAGATCAACAGTTCTGAAACTGACAACACTAATGACTTTTAGGATATATACACTAAGAAGTGGCCACTAGTCGAAACTTGAGAACCTTTTTGTCAATATGTCAAGCGGTTGGGGAAACTTTGAAGAGCTTCTTGCAAAGGTATTATGAAGAGGTAATGGAGAAAGCAGAAATATCTAAAAGGTTTATACAAGATCAATAGCTCTAAAACTAACAACACGAATGGTTTCTAGGGCATATACACTAATAAGTGGCTACTAGTCGAAACCTGAGCACCTTATTGTTAATAGGCCAAGGGGCTGGGGAAACTTTGAAGAGCTTCATGTAAAGGTCTTATGAAGAGGTAATGGAGTTAAGCACCTTGGCCCTATAAGGACTGAAGAAAGGCTTACGTCTAGAAAGGGCTTGGTATGCTGTTCATCAGTGCACTATCGATACATATGAAGCAGCCATGATTTAATTGCTAGATGAAATTGAGATTAAGGAAGAGATATTTTTAAGGCTAAAAGAAGAAACCCAAGCAAACCCAGTTAAGAGGGAGTCCCCCTAGGATACGTGGCAGAAAGGAAAAGAAAATCGCTACGAAAATTCAAAGTATGACAGAAGGGATGCAGATATGGGAGACCGGAGTCAAGAAAAGTTTTTATCAGCCCCCCAAAGATGATAGACCGCCAAAGCTACCTCCAATCAGGAATTCTCCCAGGAGGATAGAGCAGGTGGCTGCCCAAGGATTTACTCCCCCGAGAGCTCCTTTGTCTGAAATATATGAGTATGCAAAAAGTAGAAGGCTTTTGCCATCGTATCCCTAAAGCATGAAAGCAAAGGTGCCCAAGAAAAGTAAAGGCCGATTCTGTGAATTCCACAAGGAGAGCGATCGCACCACTAGTTAGTGTGAGGACCTGCAAAACCAGATTGAGGTACTAGTTAAAAAAAGTTATTCTCAACACATTCTCCTAGGAGCCGGATAAAATCAAAGAGATGAAGATAACTAAGAACCAGACCCAGACATTATGGTCATCTTAGGGGGTCTTATCCTGGCACGGTTATCAAACAACTCCTGCAAGAATTATGCGCGTTATTCCCTATCCATCCATCCGTCAGATACCCATGTGATAAATGTACGTGCTGATAAGAAGCCAAGAATAGCCATCCTTCTTATCATGTTTACTGATGAGGATGAAGTAGGGGTCCACTACCCGCACAATGATACGTTAGTGGTGGCAATGAAGATAGACTCCAAGCAAGTCAATAGGATTTTGATTGACACCGGTAACTCTACAGACATCATATTCAAATATACCTTGGATTCTCTAGGTATAGACGATTTAGAGTTATCCCAGCTGAATCGACTCTGAACGGATTTGGGAACTCATATATTGTCCCCCTAGAATCAGTGCAACTGGTCATCACTATAAAGAATAAGTCATACCAGAGGACAGTCATAGTACATTTCTAAGTTGTAGATTTGAAGATCACCTATTCTGTTATCCTGGGGAAACCTTTCCTCCAAAACGCTAAAGTAGTGGAGAGTGTGAACTATTTAAAACTGAAATTCTGAGCCAGCTCATCAAAATTATTAAAGGGAGTCAAAAAGAAGCGAGATCTTGCTTCACCACCTCAACCAGAAAAACATGCTATATCCAAAGAGAGCCCTTGAAAATATCAGCCAAAGAGGAAGAAAGGCAGACCCTCATGATAGACACCAAGATAACTGAGGTACTGATCATACACCCCACTCCGAATGATATTATAAAGGAAAATACCCCCCAAGGTCTCGAGTTAGAATCGACAAAAGCTCTAGAAGCCGTAATGTTTGATAAATGACAATCTGACAAGGTAGTCTGGGTTGGCAGTCAGCTGACCTCTGACCAGAGGCAGATCATGATAGAAATCTTAGAGTGGAATAAGGATTCTTTGCCTGAAGCCACGATGATATGCCAAGGATAGCTGCGAGTGTCATGACCTACCAGTTAGCAGTTAATCCGGCCCACAAGCCTGTACGATAAAAAAGAAGAATCTTTAACACAGAAACATAAAAAGCCATCCAGGTGAAAGTGGATAAGCTGTTAAAGGTAGGATTCATTCCAAAGACCAGATATCCCGACTGGCTGGCCAATGTGGTGATGGTCAAAAAACCCAATGAGAGTTGGAGGATGTGTGTCAATTTTATCAATCTCAATAAAGCTTGTCCCAAAAATAGCTTCCTCTTACCCAGGATCGACTAGCTTATAGACTTCACAATCGGACATGAATTGTTAAGCTTCATGAACGCCTTCTCGGGATACAACCAGATACCCATGCATCTTTCTGATCAAGATAAGACAGCCTTCATTACAGATCAAGAGTTATATTGTTATAAAGTCATGCCCTTTGGTCTTAAGAATACAGGGGCCAAGTTCTAAAGGTTGGTCAATAAGGTATTCAAGCCGCTAATAAAAAGTTCCATGGAGGTCTATGTGGATGACATGAATGTGAAATCTGTAAAAGCAGAGGATCATATCTTTTACTTGAAGCAAGCTTTTTCCCTTCTTAGGGAGTACGATTTGAAGTTGAATCCTAAAAAGTGTGCCTTTGGGGTCAGGTTCAAAAAGTTTCTAGGCCTTATGGTCAACGAACGGGGGATCGAGGCCAACTCGATGAACGTTCAAGCTATAATGGACTTGAAAGCTCCCAGGACCTTGAAAGAGCTACAAAGCCTAACTAAGAGGTTAGCCACCCTAAATCATTTCATTTCAAATTTTATTGATAGGTGTTTTTCCTTTTTCAGGCCTATGAAAAAGGGCAAGGGCATGAAGTGGGATGAGGAATACGAAAGTTTGTTCTAATAACTTAAGATTTATTTGACCTCAGTCTCATATTTGGTCAACCCTTTCCCAAGTGAGACTTTGTACCTCTATCTCGCAATCAGCAAACACGTTGTTAGGTCAGTGCTAGTAAAGGAAGATACTTAGAAGGTTCAGAAACCCGTCTACTACACTAGCAAAGCATTGTTGGATGTTGAGACCTATTATTCAGCACCCGAGAAGCTATCTTTGGCCCTTGTCATAGAAGTCAAGAAATTACAGTTCTACTTTCAAGCCCATCCCGTAGTGATACTAACCTGTCAGCCACTTTGACAAATTCTTTATCAACCTAATCTATCAGGCAAGCTGGTTAAATTGACAGTTAAGCTCAACGAGTTCGACTTTCAACCTCGCAAGGCTATCAAAGGACAAGCCCTTGTGAACTTCGTATCTAAGCAAACGATGATTGAGACACTGACAATCTCTCAACCCACTAACCAATCACAAGGGATGGATATAAACCACCCTGACCTGGAAAGGTCCCCTACCTGGCATCTATGGATTGAGGGGTCAACCAACCAAAGTGGGAAAGGAGTTAGCATCATATTAATCAGCCCAGAGAAGGAAGAGGTTAAGTATACTTTAAGAATTCTTTTTTCTATAACTAACAATGAAACAGAATATAAAGCTTTATTGACAGGATTAAAAACAACACAGGAGATTGTTCGCGCACTCACAACCAATAGTGATTCACAACTCTTAGTGAATCACTTGAATGGAACATACCAAACCCGAGAGAAAAGTATAAAAGCTTATATCTCGGAGGCAAGTCATTTAATCAACAAGTTTGACAAGGTTGAAATGCGAAGAATCCTTCGATCTAAGAACCTCTTGGCCGATGCATTATCAAAGCTCGTCTCATCCCTTACAGAGAACATTCCCCGAAGACCCTGGGATGAAAAAGCATCTCTCCACCTGAGAGCAACAACATCTGGTTTGGAGACTGCTCCCTAGCCTGTCTAATAATTTCGAGACTACGAGGACTTGGTTCCGACTCCCCAGACCAAAGAAAAGGCTCCTTGAAGGCACCCAGGACAGACAAGTGCGCATTGGAGTTCCAGTTTCCCCCCACGAAGAACCATTTGGCCTTCCAGTCTTTATTGCTTGTGGGGTTCCCCCTTATGGGTTAGGTTTCTAGGGCCTCGACTGCAGGAATACCCACCCGGGGTTCTTCCCGAGATTCTTCTTGAGCGTAAACATATGCTCAATTTCCTCTATGAGGGGTGGAGAGTCAGATATCCACCCCCACAGTACATACAATCCCACCAGCGTCCTCCACCCATTCAAGTTCAACTGGTAGGGGGCTATGTTTATCCAGGACAGGAACTTACAAAAGTATGGATGCAAAGGCAGCCTAACCCCCAACAGGAACAATTCTTCATTAAAGGCTACCTCACCCTCGGGAGTAGCGCTAGACATCTCATTAGTCTCGGGCACTCGAAGGTATATATCCTCAGGGATGTCAAATAAGGCCGAATAGGCCTCTAAATCGATCTCTGTGACCGACGAAGCAAACCAGTCTTGTTCGTAGGGGAATCGCACTTCAGAAATCAATTCGGGGCTATTTATCAATTCCCTACTCGTCTCTACGATGTCTCCCCCTTCAACAGCCTTAGGTTGGGTTGACGAGCTAGAAACAGAAGCCATTTTTGCTCACAAAAACAAACAAGAGAGGGGAGTCAGAGGGCTGTTCCGGGATCATAGACAACCTATAACAACATTCCTATTTGGCCTCTGTTAGGCCTCCTACCCTAACAACTATATACTTCGTCGTAGCATGCATCTCTATGGATTACCCACCGAGCAAAAAACAAATCGCACATTTATGAGGAGAAAAGTACTTACCGAATAAGTGTGCTAAGAGTGCTTGGAAGCGTTGAACGACGACGAGGTGGCTCCGGATGTCGGGTCCTGGGTGCTCGAATACTTTTTGCTCACAGGCGCAGATGAAGAAGAAAGAAACAAGCTCGGCAGAAAAAGGGAAGGGTATTTATAGACAAGCTAAGGAAACCCCGATCGTAGATTTTGATCCGACGAGCGAGAAGGCGCCACATCGCCCGAATACGAAACGTCATAAGTCGGTTTCTATCCGAAATTTAATGAAGTAGGGCCCGCCCTAATAGCTAATGATGGCGGCCCAGATATTGCAGCTTCTAAGACTGATTCAACAATGGAGAATTGAAACGTATGTACGAGCGGTTGTATTCCCAAAGAAGCAACCGAAACGTGAGTCATAACCGAGCGGGAACTGAGTAGTTTTCAATTAAAGTTCTGTTTAATTAAAAATTGGGGGGGCTTAGTGTTGGGGAATCTTAGTGCAGCCCAGTCCACGGGCCCAAGCCCACCTCCATGCCCTTATCCACGCCCATTGGGCACGTAGCTCATTGCCAAGTGGATCCCCCGATACGGTGACTATCCGAGAAGTCGATTACATCATCAGGAAGACGGTCAAAACACCTCTGGCCTCCTATCCGAGTCCCCTACCCAGAGGATTTTCGACGAGTTATCTACGGACTAACCTACGCTCGGTTTTGGGACACGTGATGACATGTCCTCTACACTCGGGAGATCGGATCGACGTATGCCCAACACAGCAGGGATTCATAGGTACTCGGGATACGCATGAATCCCGTGTACCACGTTCAGGCGTCTTCAAAATGGTTGCCCACTGTGCAAAGGCCTCCTGAAAACCAGGTTATTTCATTCCCGGGAGTGCTGGAAGCTGCGGTCGGGGACACAAACGCTCGGATGATTGGGGGTTACGTGTCAGGTAACGATACCACAATTTCCCATGTTTGTTGACTTTTGCAGAAAGTTACTCTGGGCATACCAACCGCACGGCAACACGTGTCCCATAATACGAACTCCTAGGCTTCTATTATGCAGTGTCCAGAAATCGAGGATAGTGAAGATTCTCTGGCTTTTCACCCATCCCAAGGGATTTTGCACAGACTTTGGACGGGAATGTCACAAGAACTCCACAAAAGATGGTACAAGGTTTATTTTGGACATGGACACATAACTGTATATTTTTTCCTGGAAAAACAAAAGAAGACACAACAGTAATACACACAGAGGATATTCCATTCACGTTTTCTCAAAAAGCTTTATGTTCTTAGCCTGCATGCATACTTTTTTCACACACAAAGTAAAACCCTCACTAACTTAAATATCGAAGAGTTTTTGCCAGGAAACCGGCTTTACCTTTAAAGTGTTCTCTGTGTTTTGCAATCCCAAACTCAAGAACGAAAAGAAGAAAAAAAAATCTGCTGGTGGAAAAAGAGTCGTGGTGACGTTTTCTTGCATCAACAATATATATATATATATATATATATATGTATATATAACACATGCATTTTGAAATATAAAAATAAATTGGTGAAGATAAATATAAAATGAGAAGAATTTTGAAATAAAAGACATAAAATTTCGCACATGATTACAAACAAAGAGAAAGTAAAAATTTATTTTTTCACTTAAGATTTATTATACGAAGATGATAGTCATAAATTGAAAATTATCCACGATGTACAAATTATGTTCAAGTCTATAAAACTCAATTTTGAAGTTGTTAATTAGTATATTAACTATTTTGAAGAAGACAAAAAACATATTTCAAGATTTTTAGAGGATTATAAGGCCCGTCAACGTTAAAGATAAACTTTCTATGATTTTTTTTATGTCATTAATACAATTTCAAAAGTTAAATTACAAATTAAGACATAAAGACAATAAATATCAAAATTTATTTCAAATTCAAAAATAATTTTGTAGGTTAGGCTTTACTTTTAATTTGTTAAGTTTCATGGTGGGCTTTATGAAAGAAATGACATTGAATCTAGACTGGATGAAATACTTCCTTTATTCCGTTTAGATAGAAAGCAAACTATACAATAGATAAGCTGGTTGTGGCTGCTTTCTAAAGGTCCATTTTGGCTATTATTCCGTTGACCTGGTCAATTAAGCTGCCCCTGTCATCCTAACATTCATCATCTAGGTTTCGTCATCAAAACCCAAAACAAGATGGGTTGGATCGGGTTGGATCCATTTGGGTATGAAATATACTAACCCTTTTCTTTTTCTATAGCAATCCAGGTATTAGGTGAAGAGTATAATTTCATTTCTTTCCCTTTCTATAATTTTTTCTATTTGATTCTTTAACTTTGTCCACCTTTGTTTCAGTCGGAAAATAATTAGGATTAAAATATTAACTAATTTCATCGTATGCTGTGATTACGGCTGTAGATGGATGTGTATTAGATTTAGAACACGGAATTATTGATTTAGAAATCAAACGTGTTCTCTCTTCTTTGATACGAGCAGATGTCATCGTCATAGAATTAGAAGGTGATTTAACTTGTCAATTTGAGTTGGACAGATACAAATGGCTCATTTGCTACAATTGAGAGCAATTTTGGTCGATCAAGCAAAGAGATTTGATTATTGTTGTGATCATATAGATAGAGGAATAGATATTGTTTCCTTCAATTGATTTGACTAATTTTGTTTGTCCTCCATCCCTATTTCCTGCCTTAAGCAAAAGGCTATACGTAGAGCGTAAGAAATTCAGGGCGCCTTTAACCAATCTCAGTGGATTATAACATTTTTTATTTCTTAATTCGGGCACATCAATCCCCTCAGAAAAATACAATCTCTGTCAACTCTCTGGTAAATGGACACGTGTCAATACAATATTCCTCCTACCTACCACGTGTTACCTGTATTACCATGGCCTTGCCATGCTACAGCACTTTCTACCAATTTTCAATGGCACGTTGCTTGTTATAATGGAACATTCATTTCAACAATGGCGTTTTCTATCGTTTTCATCCAAGTACACAACAAAATTACTTATCTTGCAAAACTAAAAGGCCATATACTTTCGTGTCTCCGTTGAATGTGGAGAATGATTAACTTGTTAATGGATCGGACAATGTGGCAAGAGTTTTAATTACAAATGTGGAATGCTCGATTTCATTTGAATATATGTTGAGCATGCAGTTAACATCACTTGAAATATTTCATGTAGAATATATACTGACATGTTAGATTCTACGCCAATCTTTATTGGAAATCTTAGCCACCGTGATTGTGAGAAAGAGACAGAAACAACGACATCTCAAAGGGTATTGGAATGGAGATTGGAGAATCTACAGTTGGTTTTATTCATACATAGTAGAGAATGGACTTTTATCTATCATTTATCGATCGAGGGTTGCTTGATAATTTCATAATTGATAGCCTTAATTTGTAATGGGTTAATGTACCTACAGATACAATTTGAAATTATGAATTATTATTTATTAGATGCTATTTTATAATTACAGTCTGATGAAGAAAAAAAGTTCTTTCTATTTACATGCTTGAACGTCTCTTGGACCGAACTTCGGATAATTTTTAGTCTTTTAGACTCGAATCTTGCTCGGAAAAAAGGAAAGGAACAAATTCATATGGACAATTTGCTAAATGCTGGAAGTAGGAACGAACTTTAGTGTGTAGAAATCTCTTACATGTTCAGAGATATGGTCAACATATTCCAGTGTTTATAAAACCGAGTGAACCGTCCAGACGAAATGTTTTCTTTCGTCTCATCATCAATAAATCGCTCATGTCAGGAGTAATTTAATTAATGAAGTTTAAAAGTTGTTAATATCATATGGATTGCATTAATTTGCGCGTTGGTAATAAAATAAAAATTCATGCATGCGGTTACAAGCAGCAAGAGAATTGTCTATAATATTAAATAGGATAAATATTTTTATGAGTGTAATATATATATAATAAAAAATTAATTAAATATATTTTAAATATAAATAAAGATGTACAAAATAAAGATTTTTTTTTTTATTTTTTAATAGATATACAGATTAAAAGAATATTTAGAATAAAAATTATGGTACAAATAAATTCATCCTATATATATTATCAAATTAAATATTTATATTCTTTATTAGATATATAGAATTTAGAATTTACTCTAGAATAAAATAAAATCAAAAGATTAGTGACAAATGATGCACCAAGTTTATGCAATATCAATTGTCTTTGATTTGACAGGATTATCCATCGATCCACGGAGCATTTTGTGAGTCCAGCCGGTCTATTTTGTAGCACGAAGTCATGGAGTCATAGGATTCTATAGAGAGACTGATCATCTTCATCTTCATCTTAATAATCCATTGAGAAACCAACGTCCTGAACTTTAACTTTGGCTAAACGAAAGGGAATGCGAAATGACTGAACAACCAAGAAGAGACTGTAGCTTTAATTGCCTCCTTTTATATATTCCGGTCTTTGATACCCACTTCAATAATATTATGTCTCATGAAGGAATTTCAACTTCTCTCCGTTAAAGTATATGCGGTCTAAATAATGTTATTTTATTTATCCACCAAATTCTTCATGTTCGTTATTGTGGAATAATACTTTCACTCTTCAGTATTTACGGTCTTTCTTTAAAAGAAATAATAATAAAAAGAAAATTAAATGTTAAACAGGTTCATCTAATTAGGCTTCTTATCCAATGTAAGATAGTCTCTGGACATACGTGAAAATACCATTTATTTGATTCAATTTAATACAAGATACCTTTTCCAATAAAAAAAATACATGCCCATGTTAGATTAAGGATATCGTGGCAATGGAATATCAGCATTCAAAGTAATTCTTCAAAAGAGAAAAAGAGAAGCTAAGAATATATATATATTAGAAACGTATCAAAGAAATTAAGAACATGTTCTTGATGTTGCTAGCTTTTCAATTTTCATCCATTAAGTTCCCCTTTAAGAAGTCAAGAATTAATTAATTCCGAAATTCATTCTCCATGAGACATCATTTGATCATGTGAACATTTCTTTAATTTTTGAATGGGAAAAGGAAGGTTTTAATTGAAAATTGAAAAGCTTTACTAATCACAGAATCAGTGAAGATCAATAGAAGTGAGACACCTTGTTGAAGTCGTCGAATTGTGTCATGAGATGCTGAAACGCACCAACAAAACTATTTTCACTTCTATGTCTGTGACCGTCTTTGATTGATGATCATTTTTTTGTGAAAGAAACTGATGGATCAAAGACATTGGCAGCCATAAATTTTCAACATGAATACGTACAGAGAGTATCAAAATATAACATTTTGAGAAAATTGAAACCATAATTTGGACAGGCCGGGCACATAACTGAAATTTAATTCAGTTGAGATGTGTTTTAGTGAGATAGATTTAGAATTAATTATAAATAAAGTATTATATAAAACAATTTATCAGACAACGTGTAAGTAAAAAGATCAAACACGAACTCAAAAATAAAATTATATTCGAAATGCACAATTTCTTGAAATCCACCCAAAACACACTTGAAATTTGTCAAGCAAATGAATAAACCCTTCAAGGAATTTGAAAAAATTTTATTTCAAAGTTATACACTCTCCTATAAGATTTGTCTTTTGAACCCCCTATTTATACATAAAAATTAAGATTCATATAATTATATAATTATCCTTAAATTAAAAAATAAGTTTAAAAAGAGAAAAATGTAAAAGAACGTATAAATTAAATTGAACGAATAGTAAAAATTAAGGTTCATATAATTATATAATTATTCTTAAAGTATATTAAACAAACGAGCCTAAAAAGATAAAAATATAAAAAAGATATATACGGCTCAATTGAAAAAGTTGTTCAATTCGTTTGATTGAGATTTATAATCTTCTCAAAAAGATTTTGAGTTCTAAATTCGATCATATAAATATTCCAATTTATTCTATCAAAAATTTTTATTTGAAATTTTTAATTTTTAAATTTAATCAAATAATTTGTGCAATTTATTCAACTGAAAATTTTCCTGCTCTCTTAAATCCACTTCAACACGTGCATCAATTCATATGGAAGACCCATAAGGAAATTATATGTTTTTAATTTTATCTTTTATTAATTTAATTACTTTTATGATTTGTTAATTTTAATTTAAAAATGTATATATGTGTCAACTTATTGTATGGAAATGTCTCATTTTACCTAGAACTCTCTTAACTATAATATATAAAATAAAAATAATAAAGATACATATTTTTATGTAAAAATTGTATTATTATTATTTAATTTTTTTGTATAATTTTTTATTATTTTTAAAAAATATCAAACATTATTTTTTGTAAAAAATAATGTAAAAAATTATTTTTAAAAATAATAAAAAATTTTAATTTTTATTATTTTTTGTATAATTTTGTATAATAAAGAATGAATTAATGTGATAATCATAGAAAATTATCACATTAATTTATACAAAATTTATCTACTGATTTTTTAATTTATAGTATTCTCAAGTAGTCAAATGTATAATTTCCTTTTTAAGAATCTACGTTAATAATTGATGAAATTGTTTCATTTTGTCATCTGATGGACGTTAATCAGCCACAAAACTTCGGTTGGTTAATTTCCCTTAACGGCACCAACCCTCCTCACTTGGAGAATTGATTGATAACCGAGTTTGTAAATCATATTTTCCTTCAGAATCTATCAATACGCAGAATCTATTGCAGAAAAATCTCTGCTCCACTTCGATTTTCTATCCAACCCTGAGCCCAGGAAACAAAAGTCACAATCCAATTCGCTCCATGATTGACTCTCCTTGTCTCACTCACCTAACTCATATGATATAAGTGGGGATGATAATTTTAGGAAACAATCCCATACAGATTATGGACACAAAATTATGAGTTTAAATTAATTAAAAATAATATTATTATTAAATTAGATTTTATAAATATAATAACATTAATATATTTTATAAATAAATTTATTGATACAAAATTTTATATGTATACAAATCCCCGTACTTGTATGAGTTAAATTAATTAAAAATAATATTATTATTAAATTAGATGATTAAATATAATAAAATTAATATATTTTATAAATAAATCTGTTGATGAGAAATTTTGTAGGTATATTACGAAAAAAATTTATCATACTCTTAAAAAAGTTAGGTAAGAATTTTTTGATCAATTATAAAAAAATTTCATATATTTAAAAATATCATATATAGGTTTTTTAGTCCATCATAAAGAATCTGTTATATATAAGAGTTTTTTAATTCATTATAGAGAACTTGTTATATATCATGAAAAATTATTATACCTTTGAAAATATCACCTAAAATTTTTTTGATCCACTATTAAAAACTTGTTATACCCTTAAAAAGGTCATGTTATGGTTTCTTAATTTTTTATGAAAATTTAGTTATACTCTTAAAAAGTTCATAAAATAATTTTTTGACCCACTTAAAAAATTTGTTATATCCTTAAAAAGATAACATAAAGGTCTGACTCTCATGTAAAACCTGAATGTCATGTTGTTAATGTGAAAATTTGAACTACAAATTATACTTTGTGATTTTAACACAAGGACCACTTGGACTAATAATTCAAGTGATATTTATATTGTAACTATAAAGCATAAGTCATTAATTCAAATCTCTACATATATTGAGATTTTATATAAGAGAGGTGATCCTAGTTCAAATCTCCACAAACATCCAAGTTCCACATAAGAAGGTGACCTTGGTTTAAGTCTTTCCAGACATCCAAATTTTATACGGTGAAGATAACTTATAGTGAACCAAAAAACCTTTTCAAGATATTTTTAAGGATGTAACAAATTTTTTTTGCAGTCTCTAAGTCTGAGTGTAGATATATTACGAAATTCCGTAATAAAATTTATTTATGATCTTTTTGCATAATTGATAATTTGATTGTGTCAAGTTATTTATTTTCTATATTATACTTTTTTTGAGTAAATTCTTGTATGTTTTATATTTTTGTAAGTTTATTTGTGTGTAGGTTGTAAGAGGAAAATTTGGGATGAAAGCTGAAGTTTTGACGAGCTTAAATAGTTATAACGTAAGCTTTCCCTGCTGCAGCAAGAAGAAGCCCGATGCAGCGAAGTTTGAAAGTCTCAGTCTAGGATGTAGCGAGATATTCCTTGATACAGCGAAGGAAAGTTCGATGCAACGAATAAGCCCGTGATACAACGAGAACCAGATTTCAGTTTCTGAATAATTATCACCCAGATCCTGCTGCAGCAAGTAAAGTCTCGCTACATCAACGTGAGTGCTCGCTATAGCGAGACGAAACCCGATGCAGTGAGACGTCACAGGAAGTTTCTGTTTAAGTTGAACTTTGATTTTTTTTTATTATAAATAGAGCTCCTAGAGCTTCGAGCTGAGGGAGGATTATCGCCCACACCCTTAGAAGAAAGAGAAACATCATATTTGACAAAGAATTCCAGGAAAATACAAGAGAATTGAAGGAAAGAGAGGTAAAAAAACCAATTTGAAGAAATAGAGTTTTCTGAATTGAGTTTACTGTTTTTATTTCTTTTCTCCATAATGTTAACATTCATATTTGTTATTCTTCTTGTGAATTCGTTGAACATCATGAGTGATTAACTCTTTCATATTTAGGGGATAAATGAAACTCTTGTGATCTATGTTTGGAAGTTGTTTTAGATTAAAAAAGTTTTATTCATAAATTTATGTGTGTTCCTTACACCTTAAGCTTTCTGTTTAATTGGCCATTATCCTAAATGATATTAGATGCATATTTTTCTGAACTTGAAAAAAGAAGAAAATCATAATTCTGAACTAAATAAACACAACTTAATAGTTAATACATTGAAAGATGATTAACAACTAAGTAGCCAAATTAGGTTAGATCTCAAAGAGTGGATGATTAAACTTGATTGAATAGGAATATTAGTTGAGTTTATTAATCACATTGTTTTGTTAAGGTCTCGAAAAGGGAACAAAAAGATAAAAAAAACTAGGTTAATAAATTTTGGTAGGATGAATTAACCTAAAACAGTAGATAAGCATGATGAGCATGAGTGGATTCGCCCCCCTAAGCCCGTTATCATCAGAGTTATTTTCATTATACAACATATTTCTATTTCCTTTATCGTCGTTAGAATTAATTTACTCGTTTTGTTAGTCTAAATAACATTCGCCATTTCAATTGCAGTAATTAGTGTGATGGTAATTATTAATTCTCGTGGGAACAATATCCTACTTCTTTTTACTATAAAACTCGATATTGTGCATTTACGATTTTTTACATTAAATTTCTGTGTGTTATAAAAATGGTGGACAGTAATTCATGATATATTAAAAAAAATCTTACATAACATTTTCAAGAATATAACAAATTGTTTTACTATCCCAAAATTTGGGTATTGTGTATTACAAAATTTCATATCAACAAAATTTATTTATAGTCTTTTTGTGATCTATGATGAACCCAAAAACACTTATATGATATTTTTAAGAATATAATAAATTTTTTTCGAAATCTCAAATTCTGGTGTCAATACAAGTGCTAAATTCTTCATTAACAAATTTATTTATTATATAATTAAATACTTAAGTAATTATATTAAATTAACATATTTATTAAAAACCCTTAGTTGACATTTTTAGGGTTTAACAAATTCTTTCTATAATTCTCAAGTCCAGCTCTGTATCAATAAAATTTATTTATAAATCTTTTGTGACTCATGATTAGTCAAAAAATACTTACATAATATTTTTAAGATATAACAAATTCATTAGGCAATCCTTAAATCCATATGTTGATATATGTATAAAATTTATTTATTATATAATCAAATATTTAAGTAATTATGTTAAACTAACAAATTTATAATCTAATAAATAGTTAGCTTATTTGTTTTATCTTAAAAAATATTTATTTATATTTAAAATAAAATTGATCAATATTTGAGTAAATAATATTACAGAGATATTTTTAAAAATATATAAAAAATTAAATAGGCAAATAATTACATCTCATTTAACTTATTTACTAATTTTAATTTTTGACTTAATTATGAACGAAAAAAAAACGAAATTAAGTTGAGTTAAAATATGTTATATTTTTATTTCACATAATTCAATAATTGGAAGTACCATTTCTAATTACGAGGATTAGAAACATTTCTCTTGATAAATAAATTCATAAAAAAAGAGTATATATATATATATAACACAATTAAGATGTTAATCATCTATTTCACGTGTTGCTATTAAATGAAAAATTAACAAGGTTTATCCCATCCATGGCTAGCATATAGTTTATAGGTTAGGAGCCGTGGTCGGTCGCATCTAAAAGAATTCCGCTTCATTGAATTTGAAACCGTTGTCGCTGTATCATTGTACTTCACATGGTTTAAAATTAAAACGTTGTCATAAGAAAAAAAAAAAACACTAATAAAAAAGAAAATGCAACTGGTCCGAGGAAACATTTAATGTCCACAGATATTTTCTTTTAGTCTTCGTACAAATCACGGAAAAGTCAACAGGTCAAACTGCAAATAGAAAATTCACAAATGGTCCGTAGAAAATGACATCCTTTAGTGGCTTCTGCTAAATTCATAGCATTATTATATAACTAAGTTTGGCGCGTTATGTCACGCATGACTCTTTTTCTTCTTTGGTTTCTGAATTTTTTCTTATTAATTAAAGTGGTCAATCAGTCCAATACTAATCTTCGTCTTTAACTCTCCTCTATATAATCCCCTCTTATCTAATCTTTCCACCACCTCATCCAACCAAACCATATTCTCAATCTTCCTTCAACCATCCAATTTTCTCAGTCTAATTAATCTTCTCTTTCTCTTTCTGTTCCATAGAATTAGAGAAATGGAAGCTCACCTGGGAGGTTTTATCTCTGCAAACCAACAGAGCGAAGAAGAGATATTTGGAGTGAGAAAAGGGCCATGGACGGTTGAAGAAGACTCCTTGCTGATGAATTACGTTGCCATTCACGGGGAAGGTCGCTGGAACACTGTCGCTTACTCGACAGGTATCACAAATACACCTATCTATCTCATTGGGTTGATATCAAGCAGAAAGTTTTTTAACACACACATATATATTTTGATTGATACATACAGGATTGAAACGAACAGGCAAAAGCTGCAGGTTAAGGTGGTTGAATTATTTGCGCCCGGATGTTCGTCGAGGAAACATCTCTCTTCAAGAGCAACTTATGATTCTTGAGCTTCATTCTCGCTGGGGCAATAGGTACTTTATAATTTGTCTCTGTTATAATGGACCTATTCTTTTCATTTCATTTATGGTGTTTGATTAATTCTTGTTTTCATGGATGATGAAACTAATTATCTTCAATTATGATTTGAAACATGGAAGGTGGTCAAAAATAGCACAATACTTACCCGGAAGAACAGACAATGAGATCAAAAACTATTGGAGAACAAGAGTTCAAAAGCAGGCAAAGCAACTCAAATGCGACGTTAACAGCAAACAATTCAGAGATGCCATGCGTTACGTTTGGATGCCACGTTTAATTGAGCGAATCCGGGCCACATCCGATTCCTATCCCGCCAGTCAACACAATTCTTCCTCCACCATCACCACCTATACTGACAGTACAAGGAATCATGCGGACATAACCACGAGCAGACTTCACCAGAAGAATGAATATGGATCCGACCCGAATATCTTGCCTAAAATATCGGGCTCTTCATCCGACTCATTGGATGCCCAAGTTTCTCCTGGATCGGACCTACCTGATCGTTACAATCTGCATGGTGGTTACAATGATTCGGATAACTCCCAAAACGGGTCGGCCTTATTCACAGATACCGCTTATGAGTTATGGGGCTGGTCTAAACCGTGTTTGGATCTTCAAGGATTTGAGGAACAGAACCTCAACAGCTGTTTAGGTGGCGGGGATTCATTGGAAAGCATGTGGAACGAAGAGAATGTCTGGTTCTTGCGACAACAGCTTTGTGATGATGAAGTTTAGCTTTTATGGAGATAACTTTGATTACGTGACGCATCCAGTTATTGAAAAATTTGGAACTTTTATTTTGAGATATTTTATTTCCTGGTGATATAGATTATGGCTGACATCTACATGTACAGATCAAGTTATCAAATTCCACAACTTGGGTGTAAAGAATATGTATGATGGAATTAATGTCTTCTAAACGACACCGTAATGTACGAAATCTTCAAATTATGCCGAATGCTGGTGAATATCATAGCATATTAATTTGGCTGCTTTGAAAAAAAAAAAAAAAGAAAAGACAAAGTGAGAGAGAGAGAGAGTACTTGCTCTCAATTGGTTGTATTGAACATCCTGGCTGAAATTTAACTTCAATTTCACAAATTCCTCCACATGTTATACATTGAAATTAGCGGTGGACATATTTAAGTAGATATAATTTAAATTAGTTTAAATTATCAATTACATGGGTTTGAATCAATTTATAAATTAATAATTTTAAAATTATTATTCGTAATTTAAATTTTAATTTAGATTAATTTCAAATTATCAATTTATCAAATCGAATGGTTCCAAATCATTCAAAAACGAAGATGCTATAAATTACATGTCTACATCAAGACTAATAATTCGTGATAATAATGTCTAAACTTTGGCACCTGCATATAAAATTTAATTGTTTGCATTTATTATTTCATACATACTTATTAATTTTAACTTTATTACATATTATCATAAGATACATTGAAATTAATTTTTTTTTTCTCTCTCATGTCTAAAATACTCAAACTCTAAATTTAATTAACCTAAATTACAAGTGATGGGTTTGAATTGGATCACCTCATAATATATTATTAAATCAAATTGAATTACCTTAAATACAATCCGTTATATCAAATTAAAAATTTAGTTAGAACCGATTCAATATGCAAATACTCACTCTAATTGTGTAAATCACAGGGCATAAAAATTTGCGTAAAAACTTTTATAGAAGAGAAAGACCACAGTGGCCAAAGACGATGAGAAAAACTCAACTCCATTAAAAAATCAATCTCTATAAATCTTATAATATCTCCTTAGAATTTGTGACAAAGTCCATTCCCCTAAAAAAATATCTATTTTGATATTAACACAAATTTTAATAGACTTTAAAAAAAAAAAACAGTCTACTTTCAAAGATTTTAAGTACCATAGGTATAAGAACGATACTAAAACTAGAATACAAATATTTAAAAAATGAGTCATATGATTGTAATTTTGTTCATTATGTGTCTGTAATATAATATTTTTTGAAACAAAAATTGATTAGAGCAAAAATTTTAATTGATATCTTTCGTTGATTTGATAAATTAAGATTATATATATATATATATATTAAAAATATTGTTAAAATAATTAGTTTTTAAAAGAAATTAAAATTGATTAACATGACCGAGGCCTTTGGCATTAAACTGATTGGTCTCCGGCAGCTGCATTTTTTTATTTTTAAGATTCAGTTGCTTTTTGATTGGTAATATTATTAACATATAAAATATAGACCCAAGCACTAACTGCCGCAACCCTTGAAAAGTCTCTCCTTTTACGAAATCAGGCCTTCGTTTTGGTTGGTCAAAGATACACGTTCACACATTTTTCAAAATCAAATTGATCAGGAATTACCAGTTTTCTCTAACCTTTAAAAATACAGTGAAGGGAGAACATGGCGAAATTCATTTAACACTCCACAGTAGGTGTGGTGAAGGACATAATTAAAAGAAGAAAAAGATAATCACACAAGTACTAGCAGCCAGAGGTCAACTAGATCATCGATCGGCTGACCCTTTGAAGGGTTTTGATTTTTGATTTGAAATATAAATAAATAAGTTTTTTTTTTTTTATTTTAAAGGTATAGTAAATTAGTCATAACAGCGCATGAGATGAAACCCTTCATCTTCCAGAAGCAATTGTCAACTGTTTAATTTTTTCGCAAAGAAATGACTTGGTCTTGGTGGAATTCTTAGTATGAATGAAAGTGCAAAACTTTATAATAATTATATAATATAAATGTAGTCATTGCTTACGTAGGAATTAGATTATATAAAAGCAGAAGGGAATGACAAACTCCACCGTAATTTTATGAAATAACGTTTATCTTTTTTATTAGTAAGTTTATTATAAAATTTCTTCTTCTTTTTTTAAAAAGACGTTTATCTGTTTATCAAAAATTTTGTAATACATATCTTTTTATAATTTAAATAAGTGACAAAATTTTTTTTATTAAAGATAAAAATAAATATTTTTATCATATAAATTCTTAATTTTTATCGTACAAAATCTTAAATTAAAATAATTAAATTTATTTTTTAAAAATATTTTAAATTTTATTTATAATTATAATATTTTATATTTAAAAAATTATAAATTAATTCTTAAAAATTAAATTTAAAATATTTTTATTTTATTTTCATAAAAATTTATGAATTGATTTTTTTATTACTTAAATTTACAAAAAAAATATTTTATTTTTATTTTTAAAAATTAAATAAAAATAATTTAAATATTTTATTTCAATTATTAAATAATTATAATACTTTACACTATAAAAAATTTAATTTATAATTTTATGTT
>JAVXUL010000001.1:17324836-17337528 GCA_035590515.1 Trichilia minutiflora
ATACTAAAATTTCTGAAGATTTTGAGTATCAACATATTATTATTATTATTATTATTATTATTATTATTATTATTATAACATCAATCATACTATCCTTGAAATGTTTTTGAACTTAAGAAATTAACCATACCATAAAATTCATTATTTAGTTTATTTGCAGAATCATTGCTATGTACATTTATTGGAATAGCATATATAGGCTTTTAGGCTTTAGAAAGGAGGAAGGAATCTTACGTCTAAGACCTGGGCTTCATTCCGGATTAAGGCAAGGTGTTTTTAAATCATCATTACTATATGTTAAAATCTCGAAATATTAATAGCACTTAAAAAAAATGAGTAATTCTTACTAAAAATTAATATTTAGTAATATTTTTTTAATTTTATTTTTAAAATTAAGTAAAAACAAGTAGCATCAAATAAAACCATTAGTGAAACAAAACTATCCATGAAAAGTTGAGACTGTTGGAATCAAAAGCATAGTAAGGTATCTACTCGTTAAAAACAGAGCTCGAAAGATTTTGAAACATTAAAAATCTTCGTAGATATCTATCCCCACTACAGCACTAGTTAAAAGCTTAACTACAAATTAAAATCTTCGTAGAAAAATCATCACAGAATTGTACTATATATTAACCAAAGCCACAGCGAACCATTAGCCATATTAAACACCATAGGAAAATCATAAACTTCGTTGTTAATGGGATAGTTAGAATATAATTTTTTTTAAAATAAAAATTTGTTAGAAATATTTATTTTATTTATTGTAATTAGTAATTTTATTATTTTCGTAGAACTCTTGTTTAGTAAATAAGGCATTTCCTTGTGACATTATGTTATTGAAATAAGAGTACGAATTGTAAAAGGATTTAAATATACTACTTTATTTTACAAGAAATACCATATTATTCGTTGGTTCACTTGTTAAATACTTTATACAACCTAAAGTTTTTGAAATCTATTGAAATTAGGTATTAATTTTCAGAGTAAGCAAATTTTGAAAAGAAACAATAAGATCTATTAAAATTGATTTTAATTGGATTGGTGTGAGAAAACAATTAAATGTGATTATCTAAAAAATAATTTTTTATATAGTAAATTTTTTTATCATTTTTAAAATATTAGATTTTTTATATAGATTTTTGTGTTGTGTGATTGATATCTTTTATTATTTATCTTTTAAAAAATTGAGTGAAACTAAAAAAATTTTTAAGAAGTCATATTATAACTTGTAAATCCCAATAATTGGTATTATAACATGCAGACTTTCAACTTTTTGATCAGTTGAGAGGCTGCTTGGTTTAGATTATTGTAACAATAGCAATAATGGATGAACTAACAAAATTTTCCGTATCTAGGGCATATATAATCCCCACCCATACGAGAGTGGCACAGATGCACGTTGCATATTTTGATTGTGCGTGGCAAATTTCTGGACACCATTATATTAGGTCGTCTGGTATTGAACTCCATCGAAGAGAAATTCTGCTAATGATCCATGCTAGAGTCTACTGGAAGGGAATACTGGGATACAGCTATGCTCGCATTCTCTTTCGCTTCCCCACCATCATTTCAGAAGATTGGGTTCAAGCGCCCAGTACTCTTAAACAAATTGTGAGCGGTCCCTACGAAAAAAATATACGATATTCAGTGCGCAGGGACAATTCAATTCCTAAAATACCCCCATGGAATTGGTCCTTGCTTTTAAAATGACTGCAGACTTTTGCTTCTGTTACATTTCATAAGGTCACCCTTGAGCTGTTGAGGATTAACTCAAGTTTTTCCTGATGAAATCTTCATCTCTTAGTTCTTTTTTCTCGTCTTTTTCGGGTTGTAATGTTCAACTTTGTGAATATTTTGCAAGCACCAGGCAGGGTCATTGTTGTAAATATCGTATCGTTATTTTCCATATCTTGTCCAATCTTTGACAGTACGCACCCATTGTCATCTTTTATATATAGACACAACAACATGCACTTCTGGATACACTCCCATGGCTACAAGATATTATTTTATACTCATTCTCTTCCTTTTTTCCTTGTCTAAATTTATTCTGAAATCCTCTTCGTTGAATCTTGCTAGAGAAACAGATTTTGACAAATGGATCTCGTGGAACGTTCGAAATCATCAAAAGAAAACTGTTTGGCAAGCAGAATCGATCAGCCAAGCTCCCGGAGGTGGTGGCAGAGTTCTTGATGACAAACTGTGGAAGGCTGAGATGAATGAAGTCAGAATAAGGGTTTGCCAAAATGGTACCGGTGATTTTAAGACCATCCGAGAAGCTCTTAACAGCATTCCACAATGCAATAGTAGAAGAGTTATTCTGGAGATCAAATCAGGTGTTTATAGGTATAAATTAAGCACATATTAATTAAGCTTTATGCATTTTTGGAGTTACTTAAAGAAGTTATTAATTCAAGGCCGATTTTATAGGGAAAAGATTAGCATCCCCAGAACTTTGCCGTTTATCACATTCTTAGGGAATTCAAGTGACCCACCAACCATCACTGGGAATGATACCGCATCGGTTATTGGTTCCGATGGGAAGCCATTGAACACCTTTCAAAGCGCAACTGTGGCTGTGGATGCAAATTATTTTGTGGCCATCAACATAAAGTTTGAGGTAAACCTACAACAACTTAAATTATGTTATATTTTCAAGACTAAAGACAAGTTGTTATACACCCCCTTCTTGAACCGTATTCTTTATCAATCCCTGGAACATTTCTTACTGTCCTGAAACTCATATGAAATGGTCTATTGATTTTTATTTTAGTTTAGTTTTAGCAGCTCACAATGGTTAATTAAGTGATATTCAGGCTCGAATTAAATTTGAAATGAGTGTCCTGTCTTCAGTCCTTTTCTTTTCCAAATGTACATGACAAAATGCACGTAGAGAAATTCTGTCACAGGCTTCAAGTTCTTGCCAGCCCGTGACAGATTCCATGGTGCAAGGAACATTACAAACTTGAAACAAACCCCTTACTGTCTATTGCAAGAATCAAAATACAGATGCTAACGCTTTTCTATAACAAATAATGAAGAAATCTTAATTGACCAAAAATTTTAATTTTAAATTTAGAACATATAATTGATAGTTTCTTATTCGTAGCTGTAGATGCGTCTATAAACATTTTATTAAGTAAACAAAGGACCGTTTTTTGTGAATTCAGAACACAGCACCTCACGAGATTGGATCGATTGGTGGACAATCTGTTGCACTTCGTATTTCAGGGACTAAGGCTGCATTTTACAACTGCAGTTTTTATGGTGCTCAAGACACACTTTACGATCACAAGGGCCTTCACTATTTCAATAAATGCTTCATCCAAGGATCCGTGGACTTCATTTTTGGTTATGGCAGGTCTCTCTATGAGGTGAGTGATTGCAGAATAAACCAAGTGTGTAATTTACCACTATCGAGTTCCTAAATGGGCTAATATAGGAGCCCATATAGAAACAGATCCCCTCGCTGAAGTTATTGGACCATGGCCTATTTCATTTATTTAAATTTAATGGATTTGTAGTATTCTGACTAGTCTATTCCGTCCAGAATTGCTATTTGAATTCCGTGGCCAAGAAAAAGGCCTCTCTGACAGCTCAAAAGCGTTCCAGTTCCTCCCAGGAAAGTGGGTTTTCTTTCAAAAATAGTGTGGTGACAGGAAGTGGCCTTATTTACCTTGGTAGGGCCTGGGGCGATTATTCTAGGGTCGTGTTCTCTTTCACATTCATGGATAAAATCGTTCTTCCTCAAGGGTGGAGTGATTGGGGTGACGAAAAGCGTGATACGTAAGTTAAATATACTAAACCCAGTTGCTTTCGTTGCTATTTGAAAACCAGATTGAAAATAAATAAATAAATACAACTTGATAAATACGGTTTAATTCAATAGTTGAGGTTTTAATTGAATTATGCAAACAGAAGTGAGTGACAGTTGAATTATTTATTTTGTTGTAGACGAGTGTTCTACGGAGAGTACAAGTGCACAGGACCAGGGGCCAACTCGACAGGAAGAGTACCTTGGGCACGATTTCTCACCGACGTAGAAGCTCAGCCTTTTATAGGTACTTACTATATCGACGGGGATACTTGGCTTGTTAGCCCTTGAATAAATGAACATTGTTACGAAAACAAGATCCTTAAATTAAGTTGAAATTCTTGATGTTGATCATGCATCTTATTGTGTATTTTGTTGTAAACTTGAAGTTAAATGTAGATGAAATAAGATGTATCATGAGTATTTCTCCGTGATTAAACTGTAGATGGTTTGACAACTGTAATATAATATTATTATTAGAAAAGTTGAGGATTTTCTAAAGTCGAGAATTTGAGATAGCCATGTATTAATTTAGACAGGAAGTGCCATCAACATATTACTAGTAACAGTTCAAAAACCGTTGCAAAAAAGTTTTTCTTCGCACCTAACCCATAAGCAAACTTGCATGAAAGCCTTAACACTTGCTGATTAGATCAGATCAGATCAGATCATGCATAAGATACACGTGACATCCTGTCTGGTATATGAACATGCTTCTAGTGAACAAAGTTTCACATGGAAGACATAAGGCAAGTATTGGCCTCTTTTCATTCGTCAGCAAATTAAATCTTAAAGCAACACAACTTAATTAACGAGAGAGAATCTTCCATTTCACGGAAGAACGCACGTCAAAAGTCAAAATTAATGATGCCAACCTTATTATCTTTCCTCTAGTTCGGATTGATCGAAGCATTGTTTGATCATGTCGTGTGGTTGAGGGCACATGCAGGGTTTCATGTATAATCTTTTGGTGATCCGCATGATCAAATAGCCAGTTGGAAGATGGACATCAATGTAACAGATCAAAATTGGAACCACCATTCTCTAAGGATACGCACGAAATTCCAATCAAAAGGTGAGAGGGGGTTAGCCAGTGCAGCTGGTGGTGCGCTGCCTGAACATGATTTTGACTGGACAGCTGGAAAGTTTCACGTACTCACAAACGTTGCACTATTACCTTGAGCCACTATGACATTGTCACTTTATTATGTACAAGCTGGATGGGCTACTCGATCCACGAAGTTTAATCTGTATAATGATGGGTAATTAAACTAATTATACATGAAAGTGAGTTTGCGTGGGACATGGAGTGAAGTGATACTGGCACAGTACTGTGGGACTGATTACAGCACACAAGTACGTATGGTGGAAAAAAATCCAGCTAATTATCCCTTTTCTCGGGGGCCTTATCTACATTAATTCAGCTAACTATCCCCCTTTTTTTCGGGGGCCCTTTTCTACGTTGTGTCCGCATGTTGTCCGCAACAATCTCGACCTTATCGGTTTATTGAACCTTTATGGTGGCACTATACTCTTTCGGTTTTTCATTGCGCTAATGTTTATATCTTAACACTACCAATTCCCGCATATCCATAGTATCACAAATTTTATAAATGTTTCCATTTACATATATAATTACAAGAGCACTGTGCGCCGATTAATTAAATACAGAGGTGATATTAGCATTATAGACAATCAGGAGGAAACTTCAAATTGTATCTGATCACTTACACTGATTTCCTTTGGTAGACTAAATGCCACTAGATCATGAAGGGGGGGTTTACAATAGAAAAGAAAAGGATAAAGCCGAGCAGCATGCAACAGCATATATATATATACGGCTTTAAAGCCATATGGAATAACTTTCTACTATTTTCCAGGTCTGCACATCCTCGTTCTCGCTCCAAGAAGAACTACAAATATATGCGTGTGCCGCTGCATCAGAAAACGATTTTCCCTCTTCTCCTACATTGCAACTGTTGGCGCTGTGGTTATTTGTCTCCGTTGCTCCCTTAATTGGCAAAAGATCATCTCGGTGGCACCTCATTAGTGCTTCAAATAGCAACAATAAAGAAGCCATTTACGCTTGAAATGCAGCATTAGACAGGAAAATATACATCACATGGAGCTGAGCTCCTCACGCTTCTTTAATTTTCCACGTTAGATTCTTATTAGTTGTTTCATAGGAATAAGAAGGAGCTTCTTCAAGCAGCAAGTATGCAAGTTTCTCATAAGAAAGAAATAATTCAGATATGAAATTCTAACATGCAATTCGTGCCATGTAAGTAGCTTTCCGATAAAGTGAGTTGGTGATCCAATGAATTATGTTTTACACGAATCAGTCAATGAGCGTTGGACAAACTTATACATCTATGCCAGCAGAGTAATAGATAGATCTACAATTTATAGTTTGAACAATGATGAAGTGGAATAATCCTGACCGTTGATGCTATAATAACTTTAATATTAGTTGGCCAATTAAAACATCATGGGTTTAGATCAGCAACATCGACTACAAGTTATTACCAATCAAGTGTATTCTAGTTCTAAGTGACCTGCAGGCGTCCAATTCCATTCATGCATTTGGCACTTTTCATCATTGATTTATATACTATATTAATTTTACCGATTGTCCAAATCAATTTACTAAAATCACATCCAACGGCAGGATATTAGAAACGAGTGAATGTTATCTCGTGGTAGGTGGGGTTTGTGGGTTATCAGGAAAAAGAAGCAAATATTCTTCATTTAATGAATCAATATAAGTAATTACGTTGACAGGCAGTTTTCGTGATAATTAATTGGTCAAAATAGACACAATTAAGATTTCACCAAACAATGCAATTAAGAAAATCTACCTAAACAAGTAAGGATCTTAATATAGCATAATTAAAAAGCTTGTTTCGAGGCATAGTCATTTTCGTACCTCTAGGAAAAATCTATATTTCACAATTCAACACATAGTTGATCGAATAACCCCGGCCCAATGACTGAGTAATTGAATATTATTTGTGGTAGTTGGTGAGAGATCGGAAATTGGGCCATCACGATACCCTATTTATTTTAAATTAGGAATATTATATAACTGATAACTTGCAAAGATATGCTTGTGAATGTAATTTATGCATGTTGTCCATTCGATCACATCGATCGGTGGACCTGATTTTGTGAACATAATTGGGTCAACTGATTGTGACACAAAACCACTTTGTAGATAAACGTTAAGAGCTGTGACATTTTGGTATCATGTGATTTTCCTAGGTGTACCTAATGATCTATAAAATATATGCTGTTACAACCAATGCAACAACGATCATGACTAAGATGCTGCAGTTGAAATGGATGAAATCTCAGTTCATGAAAATATATACCATGTCGCTAGCTCGATAATACCATCTGTATGCTAACTAAACTGTTCTTCCAACAAATAAGTTAGTGATCTTAACCTATACAACACATGAACATTGTCTACAATATAAGGAAGGTAGAAAATCATTTATTAATTGGGTAAAATTATTATTTGTGTAATAAATTCATTTATTATAATATTTATTCTGATTATGTTATATATTCAATTTTGCTATCTTGTATCTAAGTTATAATATGTAACTCCTCGAGGGAAATTGAAAGCTATTAATCAATTCCTATGGAAATACCGAAAGTTGATTTCATCAAATAAAGTTTTGCTACTCTATTGCTTAATTATGGACTTTCTTGATAATTATGGCATCATTACCTTTTGGTATCGTATTGCTTATCAACTTTTCTTTAAATCTACACAATCTTTTGGGAGTTAATCACGGATTATTATTATTTTTATATACCTAATAAAAAAATACTATAAATAATCTATTTAACTAAGTACAATCATTTCATTTCATGAGATAAACTAACCCAAACCTCTCTTGCGTTATATATAATTATATAACAAGATATTTTAGATATGAATACTAAGGAAATGCTTAATTGTAACAAAAAAGAAAGGAACAAAAAAAATTGCCAGCTAATTAAGGCCCTTCATACAATAATACTAATGCCGATACATAAATATGCCCATTGCCCACCTATTACATGTTGCGTCCCACCAGAAATACAAGATATCTTTTCAGTTCAAGATACCGTTGTGTCTCCGGCACGAAGCTTGAAAAGGTCAAGATGAGTATCTCCCAATCTCAGAGAGTACGCAGCTTTCTTGTATTCTCCCCAAGTGAATGGCTTATAGAGCCTTGGTCTCCCAGCCGACACCATTTCTGGTAGAGAAGTGATCCATGCATCAAGGGATGGGGCTCCAAAGTACATCATCGACGTTCTTGCCTTCGCTGAATTTGTCAATACCCTATGCCTCACACTCGTAAATTTACCATTGGTCAACACCTGAGATGGAATGGAATGAAACACAGGAATATAATTAGAAAAAAAAAAATTATTATCATTATTATTTAATTACTTGCATATTTAAAAGTTGGTCAACTTGAGCCATTATGATGGTTACTAACCTGTAAGGCATCACCAACTATCACGTAGAAATCTGTGGGGTCGGGCGGAACTGGGACCCATAATCCATCATGGAAATAGATTTGAAAACCACCCACATCGTTGGATCTCAAGATGGTCAAGATCTGAGGATCAGAATGCTCGCCAAATCCGACTCGATTGTTGATGCACGAGCGCTCCTCATGAAGTTTGGTTGATGGGTCCCAATCTCTGACAGGAAGATAATGATTCAGCCGAAGTAGCGAGTCATTTCGAACATCTCTGATAAGTCTACTGAAGACCAATGGATCAGGGATCCCCAATCCCTCTGCGGCTAGATCTAGAATCTCGCATGCTAAATCACTGACTGCCCGTATGTAATCGTTCACGGAACGACTGAAAAAAAAAAACATATTACACTAAAATAAAAAAAGTTCGTACTATCAAATCTCCACTACTGAAATTCTTTATTTTATTTGAAAAATAAAGATCTTACTCCTTTTGCAATTCGAACGTTGAACACATGATCAACCACCCATCAGCCTCTTTCGTGGGTTGATGGCCAAGTTATTCATTTTCAATAGGACTCTATCAACATATAATCATAATGGGTAATTTCTTCAAGCAAGTAATCATAGGTTACAGGTCGGTGCCTTACGCCAGTAAAAGAGAGATCTATAGGGCCATCGAACCAATCTTATATACAGGGAAAGATTTTGTCCGTTTTTATAATTAATTAGATTTGTGATTCTTTCATATAGGACTCCGGATCATTATTTGGTAGATTTTTGAACATGGTCAAAACACTTATGACGCAAAATTTGAGGCTTAGAAGACGGAAGCTTGTAGCCGTTCGATTAAATTACAGATAATATATGTGCAATTAATATTAATTTACCATTAATTGTGAAGACAATTAAAATTTTATTGAAAAAGAATGCATGAAAACAAAGAGAGAGAAATCTAACACTTAATTGATTCAGATCGATTTCTTACTCCGGATGTCTTGGTCCCTTTCGCTCGACTAGAGGTAGGTCCCAAAATTATTATTAACTAAGAAGCATGCCACGTTGCAAATAATGTCTGACAGTTGACAGTACATAAAAGTAATCTCTTTCTTTTTTACCACCCAATTGACATTCCAATGAAACCAAAGGGTTATTAGGAATCTAGTTATATATATTTTTGTACTTCTATTTGCTATTGCTATCCTTAGCTGGGATTGCACGTGTGGCATTTGACTTCATTAATGAGCATTCCTATTATAGCTCAAAAATGTTGTTAAAGAATTAAATGAATAAACAAATTAAAGAGAAGTAGCTAACTAGCCTTGCTTGATGCTCGTATTGAACTAAACGGAGCCCATGAAAGAGTGGCGTCCAACTAATTTAAGGGTCGAATACTCTCTATCAAAGAGAAGAATTAATACATAAAACGTCATTATTTCCATACCATCATGTAGCCGAGTGCATGAAATAAAAACAACGACAGAAATGACTAAAAGTTATAAGGTAAATCATTGAAATTAAGTAAACTATAAAACAATTTGATTTTGGCCTATGAGTTACGTTTATTTAATTCTTTCTTTTTTTCGTAAAGGAAAGATGTCCCTTTCTAGGATGCCAGGGATTCACACTAAATAATCGTCCAACAATTCATCTGTAAAATTATATATTCGCTTATACACCTGGCCTAGAGTCCCATGAATTCAAAGTTCCTTTCAAATAAGCAAGTAGTGTTGCTGCAATGAGCATTAAACTATTTATAGAAAATAATCAAACATGAAAATAGACATGTCCCACAAACTGCGCATAAACTCCGCGAACCTTTATCTCACTTAACAAACATAAACCAAAAACCTTGTTACTATTTCCTTTTGATTTTTATCTTATAGAGTAGACTCTTTCCAAATATGCAAAGTCAATGACCAGATCAAACCATACTGTATTACAAGGGAATATATATCAATTCTTAATGAAGTAAATATGCAAAAGAACATGGGCAGTACCTGAACTTTAAAGGGTCGCTTGAGATAGTTTTGGATCTTTCAGCAATGGAGATAGGATTAGAATGAAGAAGCAGATACTCCAGTTCACCAGAATCACCATTGAAGCCGATATTTTTGCAACCATAACCAAGAGGACTAGCAGGCCCAGCTCGTTGTTTATCCTTGGATGGTTTTGCAAAAAAATCATGTCCTTCCTCTTCCAATCTCGATACAATCTCTTTGCCGACACCATGGTTGGTCACCTTAAAGAATCCATACTCCTCGCATGCATTTAAAATCTGCTCTATCAACTTTTCCTTATTGAGAGAAAGATCAATTGTAGGAATCCCCACCGCCTTTGTTTTCTTGGTTCGCATTGGAGAAGGAGAAGGCACAACCATTCCTCTTCTATTTGTTGAATGAAGAAGACAAAAAGAATTTGAGTTTGAAGTTTCAACTTTGGAAGGGGTGACAATGGCTGGTGTGGTATATGCATATATATATATATATACACACACGCATTGGTGAGAGAAACCGAGAATAGAAAGATAGTATGATGGGGAATGTTATTTTTATTTTAGGTAGGTCGGTTTCGATGGTTATTAATTTTTAAATTAAAATTATCGTGAATTTAGGAGACGTGGACTTTGTATATTATGACCGTCTTGAATATCTTTTATTTAAAAAGAAAAAAAGGTCTATGTTAATTAAGTCCTGTTATTTGTAAAAACAAACTAAAAAATTAGAAGTTTAAAAAATATATAATTTAAGTCCCCTTGCTTTTATTACATTTTGTTTTGATCAAAGCTGGAATATTTTCTTTAAAAAAATTTATGGTTTTCGTTTATTTAGTGCCTGTTGTTTGTAAAAACAAACTGAAAAATCAGAAGTTTAAAAAACATATATCTTAAGTCCTCTTTTACTGCATTGTTTTCGTCAAATTCTTGACTAAATTTGACTGTTAACTAAAATATAATCAAAGTATAAAAGGACATTTATACCCCTAAATATTAGAGTAGTGATAAAAATCGATTTTAATGTTTATCACTTAATTTGAGTTTTAAATTATTTTAAACTTATTTATTATAATTATTTTCTTCATCATATATCTTTATCTTATTCTTTAAAACAATTTCAGATTATTAGGCCAAAAGAATTCTGATCTTGTAAAGAAAAAATATGACATATAAATTAATTTATTTATACAAATTATAATTCTCTCTTAAACAAGAAAATCACAATATATTATAAAAATACATATAATATATATATCAAATAATTTATCTATAAACTGGTTACAAATAACAAAATAATGTACACACGTTTAGAAATTAACTAATTCAATAGTCAAAATATAATATAAACTAATAAAATTCGTAATCATAAGAAATTATTGAAGCATCAATAGTGCAATTTGTTCTCATTCAATGTCAAATAAAATTAAAACTTAAAAAATAACCTTAAGTCTTCGTCATTCTCCACATATTAAAAAATAAAAAGTAAACCCAAGGTAACATTGCATAATCTTTGTTGCATAATCCACATATTTATAGAAGCTTTGTGTGCAAACCCATTACTTGATTCACATTGCTTGAAGCTTGAATGATTTATTCAGAATTATTGCCAACCATATTTTGGTTCATGACTACAAATTTAGATATTTTGTTTTTTTTTCAATAGACAATTAGAAGAGAAAAAAGATATACTAAATTCAAACAAGTTAGCAATCTAATGCTATGTATCAATACAGACACTATCTAAGATTAACCAAAATATAATAAATTAGGAAACTTATTCTATTTTTAACAAAAATCGATCCATCAAGCTCTTGTTCATTTTTTGTTAAAACTAAATTTGAGTAAATGTATGCAACAACAACAATAATTAAATATATATATATATATATTATTCACTTCTTCACTTATTAAAAATATTATTCGCTTATTCATTCAAATAAAAAAACAGTCAAAAGTTTTTATTATTCATCTCTTAAAAGTCATGGACACTGTTCCTTGCACACTTCTCTGGGCATGTATTACAGTCATCAGTATTAAAAAATAACTCAAAGTAATCTAATTAAAACAGCCTTCCTCTATTAATGAAATAATAAGTAATAAAAGAGGACTTAAATAATATATTTTTAAAACTTTTAATTTTTTAATTTTTTTCATAAATAAGAAGGACTAAACTAATAATAACACCCCCCAAAAAAGAAATTAAATAGAGAATCAAGGATAGCATATTATTATACATAGATTTCAACTTCCACGCGCGTTTATGAACGTGTTGAGTAGGCTGGTTCCATTCGGTGGGGAGTTTGTGCCTTTGTGGGTTCCCAACCTGGTAGCGGCTGTTTGTCTGCTTTCAATTTTCATTGAAAGTGTGTAGGCATTGGTCGAATTCGCACCTTGCGTAATT
>JAVXUL010000001.1:17349143-17384810 GCA_035590515.1 Trichilia minutiflora
CTCACACGAACCTCGCTCTAACATACATTCTTCATCAATTCAACACCATTAGCTAACCAAGTCCACTAATTTACCAACACAAGTGATAAACTAGAAAACCCCCAATTTCTAGGGTTTTGTGAACAGTGATCCGATTATCATTTCTTAGATTTATGCGAAATGATAGCTTAATCGAGAGAGATAAACTGAGAAATAAGCTTACCTAAACCCGTAGGCGAGCTTAGAGCCCCGATTTGCTTGAATCCCTTTTCTTGGTACTGTTTACCATCACCTCTTCTTCGTGATTCCTCGTGAACCATCGCGTGAAACTCCGATCAGAGGGTATTTCTGGGTTCTGGGCTCAGTTCATAGGAACTGAAATGGCAAAGTTTCGTGGAGAAATGGAGGAGATCAGTTCACTGGTGATTGAGAGAGTTTTTTACTGTTTCTGCTATAGAGAGAAGCAAAAGGGTTTGAAATGGGGAAGATAACCTGCCCCGAGCATATATGCTGTAAAATGCCCCAAAGGTTTCGATACGTTTCAAAACGTGTCGATACCTTCGACAATTTCTCCTGCAACGTATCGATACGTTATCCCAACGTATCGATACCTTTGCCCAGAACACTGTTCACAAGCCTTCAGGATTTTGATACCTTCCTCAACATATCGAAACCTTTTGTCGCAAATGGGTTTCATCACCGTCACCAACGTATCGATACCCTTTGCCAACGTATCGATATGTTGGGCACTGTTCACTGTTCATTAAGCTCTCAAGGCATCGATACCCTTCAATAAAGGTATCGAAACCTTGGCCCTAATAGTAAACGTATCGATACCTTCCTCAAAGGTGTCGATACCTTTGGTCTCAACAGTAAACGTATCGATACATCTCCTCAAAGAGCTCCCCAAATTTTCGTTTGAACGATCGAACATTTATTCGAATGATACCATCGATTCAATCGAACGAATTTGAGACCAAAATTTCTAGGGAGTTCCTCCAAATTTCGTCCGAACGATCCGCCTTTCGTTCGAACAAATCTGGGTTTAGGAATTCGTTTAAATGATTTGATCCATTCGTTCAAACGAATTACACATTTTCTCTCAAATCCTTTCTTTAGCTGAAAAATATCATTGGGATCCCATTCAAAATAAAATTAATATTTAATTTTATCGAGGTCCTTGTGTTCACAACCCCAAAACTTTATCTTAAGCAATTCAACTCTCATAATAACTATGAAATCACGTCCACATATACAGGGATACCAGATGAATGCAAATGCATGAATAATAAAAATAAAAAATTATAGATGTGCCTTTAGGATCTAAGCACGAGACATACAAAATCTACAATGACTTCATGATTCCCTTCATCTTCTTCGAATTAGGCATATTTTGTGAGCTTCTAACATTAACATGTTGAAGAAGATGTCATGATATGAAAAGTGTGACATTAATTATTGAGACAACGTAAAAAAAAAACCTAATATAGGATGATAATATTAATTCCCTACAAAATTTGATGGCATGATATATCTTTAAATCCTTTGATTTAAGGCGATAAATTTTATAAAATAAATTAAGGATGTAAATGAGTCAAGTTATTAGTAATTTATTAATATTCAGTTTAATGGATATTCGAATTTTACTTAACAATAATCAAATTTAAATTCGAGTAATTTACATAATTTTTCGAATAAAGTTTAAGTACAATAATATTCAGATAAGTAAATTCATAAATTAATCAAATATATACTAAAAATATTCGTATCAATTCAAATTGAATAAATTTTAAATTTTATAATAATAATAATTTAAAAATAATAAGTATTCTAATTTGATTAAGGTAAATTCAAATATATTGAGTATTTAACAATTTAAGTTAAATATAAAAAATATAAATTTAATAAAATTTAAGACAAATTTAAATTTTAAGTTTTTGAATTAAGTCAAATTTAAATAATTTATTATATAGATTTAACTTGGCTTAATATAAAATTCTTTTTTTTTATAACATAATAAAAATAAAATTCAAGACAAGTAAACATGTAAATGGGCAATCGACCGATCTAAGACTAAGACAAAAGAAATTAAAAAAAAAAAATCACTTGGAGAACTGCAATGTTGACTGTAAGAAAGTCAGCGTACTTGATTGTACATCGAAGGTTAGAATCAAAATTTGCCAATTAAAGAATTGAGTAGACACTACGGTGCTACTACGGTGCACGACTATATTGTCTATATGTATTAGATTTTGTTAGTAACAGTAGTAGAAGGAACAATACATCGTATTTGTAAACGGTTTGTTGGTGGGGTTATGGATCGTCACGATTGTGCCCCCTAATTGGTTATTGAACTGACAAAATCAGTGTTGATTTGAAAATTTGAAGTTCGACGGATTGCTAATGATGGTGTTGACTGTGGCTGTTATCGACCAAGTCTTCCTTTTCCCTGCTGAGAACACAAGGATTCCCTTGCTATCATGACATTATGGTGCTTTAGATGACGTAGAAACACTACTAAAATTTGCTATTATTAAATATTTTTTATTTTATTTTTAAAATAAAATACTATCACCACAATAAATCGTAAGCGGGCAGACAAGGACCGTCAAGGTTATCAAAAACGTGATTTTAATTAAAATAGTTTTCTATTTAAAAAATCAAAACGTAAAATCGAAACGTAAAAACGGAACTTAAAAATGGAATTTTTAATAATATATAAATAATAAAATATTTAAAATATTTTTATAAATTAATAAAATCGGTTAAAATCGATTAAAATTGATCAAAAACGGTTAAAAACGGTCAAATATTTTTACTGTTTTACTGTTTTCGATTTTAATTAAAATCGAAATCGTTTTCTTGTTAAAAAACGTAAAAACGTAGATTTTACTGTTTAAAATCACGATTTTAATAACTGTATCAATAATAGTTAAGACTGAGTAGAATCCATAAAGAAGAAATTACTGATCGATTATTGATACAACTACGCTTCAAACTTGTTCATCCTTTTTTCTCTTGGAAAGTTTCTGCAAATAGATATTGGAAGCAGCAAGCCACTGTACCACATACTGATTTGAAAAGGTTGGATATCACCAACAATAATATAGCTTGATTATTTATGAAAGATTAATTTAAATTAAACTCTTGAATTTGATTATTATCTTGCTCTTTCAAGATTTTTTTTGTATACAGAAAATTTTCTAAGCTCAATTATGAGCGAGACGTCTAACTGTATATGAAATTAAATATTTTGATAATAAAATCAAATTGGTTGGTTTTGTTGGATTTAAGTTAAAAAGTCAAATAAAAATTTTCAACCCAAAAAATTAGAAGTTAACATAATGTTTTAAAATACACTTTTTTAATGGGTAGAACCAGCAACAAACTTTTAATATAAATAATTGTAAGAATCACTTTTTTTTTTTAAATTTAATTTATTGAAAGAGAATATGGTTTTGATAGTGAGAGAGATTATTAAGTCAGTTGAGATATGAAATAAAAAAAGGGTGATAATAAATAAGAAAAGAAAAATTTTTATTTTTTCAAAGGGTATATATCTTAAATTATAGAATATTAATAATATAATGAATAAAATTATTCTTTTACAAAATTAAGAGTTTATAATTTTTATTATCTATATTATTTTGTGTTATAAATTACCCTAACATATAATTACAATTTTTATATTAATCTCTTAAAATTGTATCCTAAAATATGAAAATTATTGTTGAATAGGTAATCAATTCAAACCGTCCCTTCTGTCTTATGTTTTTAGTAAAATTTATATCCCGGTCCCCGGATAGTCATTACCATCAGCTTTTATTTTAATTTTGTTAACAATACAAATAAAAAATATTTAATACAAGTAGTGGGTATCGGTCAAACATCTGATATAACAGAGGAAAAAGTGTTTAAAGTAAAAATGATTATTTTTTTTTATTAAAAATTCAAAAAATATATATATGTAATAAAATTTTATTTAAAAATAATTATTTGTACTTTTGAATATTAAAAAAAAATTCAAGCTTAAAATTTCACTTTTGAGCATAATTTTTTTTCTTCTCATATTTAAAGTCATTTTCAAGTTTAAAATTCAATTTTCAAATTTTGATAATATTTTTAATTTCAATAAAATTATGTTACGTTATTATTTTTTAATATAAAAAAAGATCATTTTTTCTTAAATCCCGTTCAAAAAAATCAGACTGAAAAGCTAAGTGCTCTAACCTGAAGCCCTTTCTGCTTCAATTACCGCTATCACGAATCTGAACTCAATTTCCCAGCGAAAAAACCCTAATTGAGCTAGGATGATCAATTTTGGAATCTAAAGCCTCTTATGAAAGACAGTAAACCCTAAAATTTATTAAATTGACATGGACGCCAAAGATATCCTCGGACTACCCAAAACTCAGTTGCCAATAACACAAGAAAAGAAATCCCGGCCCCATAAAGAACCACAAAGAAAACCCGATGGCATCTCTCGCGAGGTAGTCTATACATAATCGGATAATAGTTATACGTAACATACAGGTACATGGGTGCTTAATCGTTTTTCTAAATTTGGTGATGAATTATAGGTTTATGCACTTACTGGAGGTTTGGCGCCGCTTATGCCATCCATTGATGCTTCTCAGTTGAAAAAAAGACCGCCATCTGATGAGAAGGTTTGTTTTCCAATATTTTTTTTTATGTTTGAAGTTGTTAATTTTTGAAGTTGTGGTTACTTTTATTTAATGTGATTAGAATATCATACTAATTTAGGTTACTAGTTGCCACATTGCACAGGTTTTGGCTCCAAGTTTGTTTTTTCTCTTTTAGGAGTTTGTTCTTATTGGTATCGGTTGGTTATTTATGTACGTTAAATTATTGCATTTTCAACCGTGAAAAGATGTTTTAAAATGTTTCGACTTGTAATTTCTAAAAGAATCGATCCTATTCGTTCAGATTACTTGGGAGTGGCTTTCTTTCACAAATTCTGCTCGGAAAGATGACTTGCAGCTCTATCATTGGGTAGGTTTCTGTAATTTTTCTACGTGTTGACACAAATTAGGTAAGTGGTCATTTTTTGTATGGGGTGTTTACAACTTTGTTTTGTTTTTATGTTTTATGAACTTTGCAGGTCAGAGTAGTGAATGGTATTCCACCAACAGGTGATTATTCGTTTGCCAAGTACAACAAGGTATCACTAGCTTATTTCGTTTTGCTTTCTTTTCATAATTGTTACTTCAATGATTGAATCTAAATACTTATTTGGTATGATGCAGTCTGTTGATGTTGTCAAATACACGGATGAGGAGTATGAGAAGTATTTAACTGATCCTGTAGGTGTCAACCCAAGATTAAATCTTGTTAATGATCAAATCTCTAACAACCGTGCTTAAATATTTGAAGAGGAATTTATTTTGCATTTGTTTTGTGCATATCGTTTTGGTATTATTTGGTTAATTCTTTTTTGTTACATGCATTGGTTAGAGGTGGACCAAAGAGGAGACAGATCAATTGTTTGACTTGTGTGAAAGATTTGATCTCCGCTTCATTGTTATAGCTGACAGGTTCCCATCATCTCGGACTGTGGAGGAATTGAAGGATCCTTACTATAGTGGTATATATTTGTTGGTTTGACTATCATTAGTTGTCTGTTGTTTAAATGGTTTTCTTCTTCTTTCCCTTGTGGTGCATAGTTTGATTGAGTTTCCATTTCTTTCAGTGTTCTCTGGATGCTGTATAAAATAATCGTTAGGGTATTATCTGATTGCTGTGGATGGATGTGATATTTTTTCTTGTGTAATAATTGGAGCGATAATCTAATTGCTGTGGATGGCTGTGATATTTTTTATTGTGTAGTATCCCGAGCTATATTGATTGCTAGGGCTCCATCTCCTGGGGATGTTTCAGGTCACCCTCTTGTTAAGGTGATAGAATTATAACTGGACCTTCTTAATGAAACATATACTGCTACAATTTCAAGCCATTTAAATTTTAAAATGAAGAAAATAAATTTTTCCAGTTTTCGAATTACATTACTTGGTTGTATCTGGTAATTTGAATTGAAGTCTGCCATATTATGTTATTGTTAATATGTAGCTTTTGACATTTTCGATTGTAGGAGCCTTACAATGCTTTACAGGAGGTAGAACGAAAACGTGCATTGTCCATGGTCCTTTCTCAAACAAAACACCAAGAGCGTAAAGATGCAGAGGTCTTTATTTTACTTGGCACTTGCATTAGTAACTCAGTAATGTTACTGCTTTTGGTGATAATGTGAATTAGGACGGGTCAGATAATTATATGGAATATCTTGTCTCAGGTTTTGGCTGAAGCAAAAAAGATAACGGAGTCACGGATGGCAGCACGGGTAGGTTTTGGAAAAGATACGTCCTTATGCTTCTTTCCTAATCAATGATGTTCACATTTACTACTGAAAAAGTAAATGAGTATGTATAAGGAACTTAGCAGTAATGGGAATCATATCAGATTCAGGGAGTGAGTTTGTAAATTTAAGGAAAGTCGAATTGTGTGTATTTGTCTGTCTGTGACAAATCGTATTTTGATTGAATGCAAAATGAAGTCAAACAGTGGCCACTCTGGTGGGCAAACATGCATGCATTTATGTTTAGTTTTTATTTACTATGAGTTGACCTTTTTGCTTTTCCAGACTGTCGAAGAGCCTGAATTGCCCAGTGCATCTAATGTGGGTTCAGAGAGCACTGACAGGGCTTTTGCTCACGGTGACACTGTATCACCTGTGTCTAATGTTCAGCTTCCCTTGGTGATTCTACCTTCGACTTCAACCATGGATGATAGTGCCTCTACTCTAACTTCTCTGCGCATGGTATGTTTTAGTAATCGGTTCCGAATTATTTTCTCTCTCTTACTCCCCCTTACCACAGTGGAAACAGGATAGTTAATCTAATTTGGATGAGCTGACTTTTCGTAACGTATTTTTGTTTATCTTGCATTTTTTCATCCTCATTGGAAGTTTTGAGCAAGATCGGCTAATTTTCAGTGGTTATTTGGATCTCTGTTTTATCTTCTGTAGAGTTTTATATCTAATATTCCATGATTTTAATGACATATTCTACTGATTTAAAATTTTCAGCTTCGTGTTTATTTGAGGACTTATGCACTTGAGCAGATGGTACAAGCTGCAAGCTCATCTGCAGGACTTCGAACTATCAAGCGCGTTGAGCAAACCTTACAAGATCTTGGGGTTTGTTTCTGCTTTATCAGCTGTGGATACATTGAATATACTCTTAATTGTCATGTGACTTATCATTCAATGTTGTTATTTCTGTCATTAGTACAGTAAGATAGTATTCTTGTTGTACATTCTACTTTATTTTCTTCTTTAGAAGGTATGAATTATGAAGATGCTCAAGTGCTTTGGCCTCTATAACTTTTGTTTCCTTACAATCTTAGGCAATCTATATTTTTACTGAGATATCTTTGATATTCTAGTGAAAATTTGAGGACGTGCCTTTACTTATTTCAGATGTGTCTTTACAAAGCTTGTGCTTTATGAGAATGTAGGCATTTTATTTTTAGGTGTATCAATCATTCTAAATTCTCAGCAAGCAGATTTTGAACTTGATTACCAATTTTTATGTAATTTTGACACTGCATGTGCATACTGCTTGATTCTCATTTGAAATTCAAGATTTTACAATAAGCATATTTAGTTAAGGCTTGTGATCATTGGTTTTGGTAATATTCCTTGCGGTTAGATGTTTTCAAATTTTCTGGATATGCTTAAATTCATGAACAATGCTCTTGTGCATATTCTGGATGATCAAATATAAGCTCATGTTATGTATTTTACAGGTCAATTTAAAACCAAAAGTTCCAACCAAAGCTGTTTGTGCGGAGCATCTTGAATTAAGGAAGGAAATATTGACTTTACTAAATCTTCAGAAGCAGGTATAGCACATCTAAGGTTAATTTTTTAGATTTGAGTTTTCCTAACACAAATTGACTAAGACATTTGTTTAGTTTGTCTAGTGTCAAATATATACTATTTTGGGAAGGCAAATTGATGTTATATCTTTCATTTATTTTTAATTCCTCTAATACATTAGATGTAAGTGTATGTTTCCACTGATGTCGCTAGTGGTGTTTAGCAGTACAAATGTTTTGTTGTTTCCTTCAACCTATCAATTTTTGCCCCATGTTCTACTGATTTTGTGGAGTTCATAAGCTTGAATTCTTATAATATGATCTGTAAATATCAAGATATCAGGTTTTGCTGGGTAATTATGTTGAGTCATGTCTGCTACCTCACTCAAACTTTGGGATACAGTTTGTGGTAATTCATCTGGCACGTGGTGTTGTACTGATGTGAAACCTAACATTATTTAGCTTCCAAAGTGTCTCTCTTAATATGGCAATATTAGTCAATAACCAGCGTCCTTTTGGCTCCCTTGAATTATCTGGTCCAATGGCCTCCAAATATAGCTTATAGTAGTGTAGTTGCATAAGATATATGTTATTTTTTGGAATTCAAGACATTATTGCTGGTACTTGTGAGCCTGCTAGGAAAGATGATAAAGAGAGGTGTTTGGCTTCATGTAGCGATTTTGAAATGTTTAACTTGTGTACTTCTTTCAGTTGCAATATAAGGAGGCAGAAGGTTCATCTTATCGTGATGGTTCATACATCGATATGCCAGGCACCCCCAAGGTTAGAAACTGATTTTTTATTTTCCAATATCATGTTTTCTTTATCTGAGTTAGCAACTATAAGAACGCTGGTCCTAGTAATCAATTTCTCTTGTTATGTTCACAGCGTTCACAACGTGCTGCAGATCAGGATAGAACATTTGTTCCAGACTCCATAAGTTTTGGAGGTAGTACTTTAATTTTTGTTAATATTTGGGTCTTTCCTTCGATATATTTTCTTTGTATGAGATGTGTAAGATGTATGGTACTTGCAAATTCAAAGTTTCATATGGATTTCAGGGGAAAGGTTTGGCAAAAGAGACCAGAAACGCAAGGTACAGACTGATGTATTTTTAGTTTTACATTCACTTCTCCTCCCTTAAACCTTTTGTGAACTAATATATTATTTTGGTTTAATATGTTAATCTGAAGGGACCTGGAAGGTTATCGGAGGCTCCGTCATCGCCTGCTCACAAAAGGCCGAGGAAAATGAAGGCTTCAGATTTATAAGTTTTGAAGCTGACTATGCCTTGAATTTGTCCTCGGCTTCAGGTTTATAAGTTTTGAAGCTGACTATGCCTTGAATTTGTTGTACAAAGTTCATAGTGCTTGAACTTAGGGGAGTAATGTCTAGGCAAGGATCTTAATTTCTGAGGTGCACCAATCGGCCATAGTAGTCGTCAGTGGCAGATTTAATTTAAGGCCCCAAAGGATGTTGTAAAAGGTAATGGGTAATAAGAATTAGCAATATTAAATTCAAGTGAGTGGTTAATGTTTTTATGGCAAGATGATTATGTAATTACTTGTTCATTTATATTTGAAAAGCAATTCTCAAGTTCTCTGTATCCTTTTGATATTGGTTCATTTTATCTTAGTTAGCTAGTGGGAGATGCAATATGATGATTAAAAACATAAAATTCTGTTTTTGGTATCTTTAGTTTTAATTTTTTTTAATGATAATATAAAGTTCTTACTGAGTATTACCAAGGCAAAAAATTTGTGGTACCAAGTCATTTACATTTTACACAAATTATGATTTGATTTTGGATCAAATTACTTGAACATTTGAGAATATATTTGTTATGCATATTTAGTATACGAAAGGTTATACGCATCCAAGATATATAGTCGGGTGGTTTTATCTCGTAAAAAATGACTATTGTTTTTTGTCTGTCTTGAATTCGATCTATTGAGAGTGCATTCTTTATAAATGTTTGGTGTAGTTGTGGGTTTTACTTGAATTGTTCATTTTATGTGATGGCTATTTCGTAGATTAGAATTTCTCATATATAAAAAAATATACAACAGATGGCAGCTGTTATGCTGAAATTTATGTTGATGCAAATAAATAACATCAATAATGTGATATATAACAGTATCCGTGTTGAATATGAACGGACTAAACATCAATGATAAACTTATAATCATAAAGACCTGTATACAAACACACACACATATATATATATATATATATAGGCACCCACAAATTATGATATGATTTTGGATCAAATAACCTGAGATTATGTTTGTTATGCGATATTATGTTTGATGTTGTATTGTATTATAAAATTTTTAAATGTTCAAAATCTATTACTTTATTATTTATATTTTTTTACGAATTATATAATAATTCAACATTCCAATGTCAACCACCGTAGCCGCCATCGACCATCGAGAATCGCCATCAATCATCGTCAACTTTTCAGATTATTGATGATATTATGGAAATGCTTATGGAGAGCTCTATATAATGGTACTATTAGTATTTTTATACAATCAATTGTTCATTGCAAATTTAAAATTAAAATTTTCGATTTTAAAAATTTTAACTTTTAAATTTACGATGATGGGTTACTTTAACAATGATGATAATAATACTATTAAATATGTCTCTTAACAAGGGTTCAGACGGATGACAAATAACTTAAATGGACAATAAAAGGGGGGAGTGGAAGATGGCTGGCGGCAGTAATTGACGTATGGTAGTGACTCTTGCAGTCGGAAGTAATATTTTGAATTATTAATAAAAATAATATAATTAAATTTAAAATATATTATTAATATTATTTAAATTAAACAATTATTGTTCAATATAACAGTCCCCATGAACCCTAGGTCGAGGCCCACTCATTTTGTTAATTAAATTAAATTTTAGAATTTTAAATATATACCTTTTTATTTTTATATCATATAAAAAATATTAACTTTTTTTAGAGATGATATGATGATAAAGATATATAAAGATTTAATATAATAATATTAAATTTGAGGATGGTCTGATAGTAAATATTTTATTTAATGATTATTTAGTATTTGTCTTCCATTTAAATTATTAGAATATTTTTTATTAAAATATTTTGATCCCTAAAATATATTTTATTAAAATGTTAAGAGGATTAAACTGTAAATTTTATTTAAATTATTTATATGATCTTTTTAGAGATGACGACTATTAAACATTTATTTTCTATTAGGAAGATTAAGATTTTCTGTATATAAACAAAAATATTAAAAACATCTTATATACAAGCAATTGGCCTGGTGAAGCCCAACTCAAACTCAAATTACAAATCAAAATGAAAGAAGGGTGAATTGTTGATTACCAACTTTCTATTTGATTAGGATTATTATCATTTATTATTTTTGATATTTAATAATATTTTATTTAGATATTAAAAGTATAAAAATAAACATTGATAATTTATTTTTAAAAAAATACGATTTGTAATTATTTTATACACTTATAAATAATAACAAAATTAGTTTAATTAGTTTATTTATTCTTTATCATTATAATATGATTTAGTTATTGTTAAAAATAAAAATTAATTAAATATTTAATAATTTTATTTTTAAAATTTTTATTATATATATATATATATATATATTAAATTTGGTTGTTAGACAATAATGATATAAAATTACAAATACAATAACATTTTTACAAAATAATATTGTTAGGGTTAACAAAAATTATTATTTAAGAGGAGTTATTAACTAATTAATAAATAATTTATTAAGAAATTAATATTGATTAATTTACACATAAAAATACTTACTAATTAATAAATACATATATTTTTTTCACTAAGATATATATATGACTAAAAAAATATATTAAAAAAATATATTGCTCTTTATTTTAAGAATATTTGATTTTATATGCTTTTTACCGACGATATACCTATGGCAAAAGAAAAAATATAATTTATCATTCCATATTTTATCAAACAAAGAAGACTTGACCCAAATTTTTACGTCTATTTTAGGATTGACTTTTACTTCATTTATTCCAATAATATTTGATATATTTTTTTAACCAAAATATATGTATGATAAAAAAAATGATTTGCCATTTAATAATTTTTCAAACAAAAAATATTTGACTAACTATTTATATATATTTTAGAATTAACTTTTATATCTCTTGATTTCAAGAATATTTAAATCCTTTCTTACATTATAAGACTTCAAATAAGTTACATAAATTTATTAATAAATTGTTAATAAGAACACTTTAATCCAAATACTTTAGCTAAATTTTTATTTTTATTTTTTTTGATAACTCGAAGTATTCAAATATTGTTCTAATTGACGGATTTTATCTTACTAATTTTTAAAAAATACTAATTAAACAAACTAATGTTCAAACATTCCATGGAACTTGTTTTCCTTTGTAGCGATCATTCAACAGTGATTGTAGTATTGTGTGAACACAAACATGAGTATCCGATTTCTAATCAAAAGGATTCACAACAAATTAATGAGTTCAACTAAAATTTCATCTCTCTACCAACCAATCAATAATATTACCCCCCCTTAAAATGTTAGCAGGATATTTGTCAAATAAGATAAAAAAATAGTAACTCTCTAATTTTGTTGAAAAGATTAAGATATCTACAATATGAACGAAATGGAATTATTTTATTGTTTAGAAGCAGAGATCATTCACTTGCTACGAAGCAATTTGAAGAACATAAGAAAAACAAGGAAAAAATCACTACTGTTATTTGTTGTAATATCGATGGTTTAGACAAAGTAACTCTCTAAATTATTAGTAAGTATACAAATCGTAGATGAAATGTGAACATGTGTAATCTTAATTGTTATTCAAAAAAAAATAAAAGAGTATGGATGATTGGTTCATTTTTTTAAGAATTTGGTTATTAATTTAATGAGAGAATGAATAATTATTATCCCCAAGTTGTGGCATGGTGATAGGGTACGCTGAACGATTGTTTACCAGTAGTTCCATGTTTAAATTTAAGATCTTACACTTTGTTGAAACGTCAAGAGTAGAAGATAGAGATTATTAATTTATCGAATATTCATTTATTGAGATTTTACTGTCTTGTTTTCTTAAATTATCAATACCGAGATCGAGTGAATTTTTATTCTAATTATTTACTATATAATTATTTTTTAATTTTTAATAGTAAAAATATATATATTAATGATAATTAATATAAAATAAATTCATAATTGTATCTAATTTTATTATTGCATATAAATATATAAATAACATTTTTAAGAAAAAGGGAAGATAAGTGATTATATATTTGTTTTTATTATTTCAATTAAATATTATTAAATTTAAAAGGAAATAATTGATAATAACCTTTTAATAAATTACACTTACATTAACCATGGGATCTCTAATGTGATATTATAGTTGTCCATCTGTTACTTTTCACTCTAATCTAACTCAAATTTTTGTTTGGTTAGTTGTTTATAGAGGAATATTAATCGACCCATATTTTTGCTGGTTTATACAGCGAAATAAGTTGTGTTTATTTATAATTTTCCGAACTCTTAAATTATAAAAATTTATATTTTACCTTAAATATATTATTTTATTTTAACAATATTTATTTTTAAAAAAATTTACTGCAACACTATTATTTAAATAATTTAATTTGAGCTTAATTTCTAACAGCACCCTTTTAATAGGAAAAGTCAACATGCTAAGGAATTTTCCAATCATAAGAATACTTTATAAATACTAATATAATATAATATATATAATTATTTATTTATTTAACTTTATAAAAATTTATTGTCTTATTTCTTACACTGTTTAGCGGGCAATTAGGTTATTTTATTTTATATATCTTTTCTGTATTTTTTTTAAAATAAAAAATTTAACTACTGAAAAAATAGAGAAAGAAATTAGACATTTTTGTACAGAGACTATGTGCAATTATGCACAGTCAAATAGGAGGTACGTAAAAACAACCCAATAATGGTGATAAGCGTTTTAAATCCAAAATCCTTTGTACTATCTGCTAATCAGACCTTCCTGTTTTGTGGTCCAAAATCCATTGGATATTGCAAATCATTGTGAACCAGTAGACCTTTTGGACCCCTGCTAAGTGCTAACCACTACCTCTTGTTCTTAGCATACTTTTGTTCTTAACCACTACTTTCGGAGGCTTTTAATTCCAAAAGAAACCCACGCTGCTACTGCCATCAATTTGCTGGCACACCTGAAATATGAACTAGTAACCTCCTGACCTCCGAATGCCCGGAGTGGGAAGAATGCACGCCATCCGTGCGTTGGGGTCTTCTTGCTTTCTTCCTGCTTTCTCTGTTCAGGAAAATGCAAGACGTTTTCAATCTGTAACTTGTTGCAATCTAAGAAAGCCGCGCAGAGATAGTGCCAGCAATACTTGGCCGTCCATCGCTCTCTCACTTTTTGGTTCAGGTTTCTTCTTGGGTCCCCTTATTGATGGACTTCATTCAAGGGTTAATCTTGTGGTATACGAAAATGGTGCGATCAACGTTGGTCCACTCCAAACAAATATCTGGGTAAATTGAGTGTTTTTCTTCGCATGGGTACCGAATTAGAAATTAGAATGCAGATTATTTAATCTACTTTTCTATGTTTTAATGTTGATAGATTCCTTCTTTGCTTGGATTATTTTACTGCACCGTTGGGCTGCTGCAACTCTTCTTGGATGAGAGAGCCTCCCCGAATGTTCCTACTGGGAGCCTGAAAAAAACAGTTTTTTCTCTAATGTAAGAATTAATACTACTTTTGATTTCCAGGACGTATAGGAACAACCCTTCTATAATTAAGAAATAAATCTCTTTTGATTCACAGTGTTGTATCAACAAACTAATTACAGAAATATCACCTTGCTATAATCCAGAGCACTGGTTGTATTCACTGAGTTGAGTGCTGAACTGTATAAAGCTGGAGTAGCGGACGACATTGAGGCCTACATATTATTTGCAGGGGCAGAACTTATATGGTTGTCCATGGACAGGACTTGGCTCGGGTTCGCGCTAGCATCTATTATCGGTCTGTGCTGCCCACTTGCTGAGATTCTCATAATGAAGTAAGCTCCTCTCCTTTCATAAAATCTCATCAGACAGAAATCAAATGAATCATTAGAAAATTTTTGGTTTTAACTGATCCATGTTATACTTGTTTTCAGGCTTTTTCACCTTTGGTATTACCCAAAAGCAAACATAGAAATCCTTGGCCAGGTAATTGATTAATGAAATTGCCAAGAAAAGCTAGAATAGTCGAAGTCTTTTCCAATTCTAATTTGCTAAGAGAGAGGCGATTCTTTCTGGTTTATGCAGGGATTGGTCACTTGGACAATTACTTGCTACTTTGTTTACACACCCTTCATCATTAGTTTGTCACGTTGGCTTAAATCAACTATCATTGCTCCTGATTCAGAGGACAAACCTGCATAGACTATATGTCTTGGTCTTTTGACTCGGGCTGTTTTTCATAGATGCGAAACTAAATCAGTGAAGAGCCTTTGGAGCACAGTTCTAAATTTACAAAGTATCATGTGACGCTCATCCGCAACTTTGTTTCATATAACAATCTATAAACATGTTTTCTGGTGTAAATTTGTATTTTTCAAGTCCTATATTAGCTAGCTTAATATGGATGAATAAATTAGTCAAAAATTGGTAATAAAAATATGTTATTCAACCTATTTCCCAGATGCTACTAGACTTTTCTCCATTGGCATTAATCTACACTAAAAAGATGTCTGATTCAGTCCATACTACTTGGAAAGCCTTCGTGTTCTGCTATCACCTCAACAACAACAACAACAAAATTTCTCCGAATAGTGTTTTGAAAATAATAAATAAGAATAACAACAATAATCTGAACGAGACTTGCACACATGATAATCAACTGTGTATTAATTATTCAGTAAAATTGTGAACCAGAGGACTGAAAACCTAAATGTAATAGTCATGCATGTACCAATAAATACACTCCAACTGGCACCAAAGCTCAACTGATTATGACCAAGTGATCTTGAACCCCGTAAAAATGTAAAAGAAGTTGCTGGTTCTTTGAGCCAGTGAACCGAGAACAACCTAGTCATTGAAGACTACATTCACAATATCTAGGAACTTCTCCTTGATGGCTGCTCTAATGCCTGATGCAATGGACTCAGGCCCAACATACTTTACAATGCAATCCCCATCCTCAACAGATAATACTTCCACACTGCCACCATAATTTTTAATGGCTGGTCTCAATATATCAAGGTGACTATTTATTGCCTGCAGTCGCATAACATCTGAAATGATCATTGATGACACAAAGGAATTGTAGTCGTCTAGTATTATTATTCAAGAAAGTCTTTGTGTGCTGACACCACCGTGCATCATACCACTATTTAATTACATACCATCACGTATACCTTGTCACTAAATTCAAGATCATCATGTCTACATCGTAATATTTGGTAGTGTGTAACTGGATGATGATATGGTGATGTTGTGTTGTCAATACACAAGACTTTCGTTTATTTTGTGACATTGTCAGTCATACAAATAGAAACTCACCTCAGCAGTGGTCTCTTTTACTTCTTCATCATACACTTGGCGGATATCCTTGATTGCAACTCCAAATTTTTCCTTCAATACTCTTTCAACTCCCATATTCATGGTTGTTGTTGAGCTAGGACAGCTTCCACATGCTCCTGTTCATGAATCTAATATAAGCAATTGAAATAATAGAGTTTAATAGGTTGATGACTCGTGATTTTGTTAATTGCGTATACTCTTCATCTCCTCCAAGATAAGTTCATGCTACTTAGCCATTTAAATATGGGCATCCACCATGTTAAATCTTTGATCCTAATATGGAAGCTAATAAATATAGGAGTTGAAAATCTCCAATCCAATGAATTTCTATCTTGACTCACTACTATATATTGTTTCAAATGAGCCTAAAAGACATTGATCAGATTAGCTACCTTTACTTAATACCACAGCTCCCACAACACCAAATGCACAAACACACTTCGTAAAATCTATATACTTGGTTTCAGGAGCAGCATAAGAATTTATAACATATGATAAGTCAAATTTTTATAACATAATTGAACGTATTATGCGATTAATTTATATTAATTTGGCTTAATTAAGTTTATTTCGAATTAATTCTATACTAATTATTAATTTTCGTATCATAAGTATAAGTTATAGGAAGTCGGCTAATTTTTGGGAAGAAAATAGAGTGTTTTTCAGGAAAAGACAGGATTTCAAAGGCAAAACCGAACAAAATGCAAAAAGGACAAAAAAATAGCAGAAAATTGACCAAAAACCGGTCCACAAAAGAAGCAGAGAACCGATGTGAGATTTGGTTTGAACTGGCATAGGATTTCACGCCGATTCCCACCCGGATATTCCTTGGATTGCTGAGAGATCTAGAGCCTCATGAGGATGGGTTCTAGGGATGGATTACATGACCTACTTGGAAAAAGACAAAAACAACGTTGGTTTTCAAACCAGTCTTGGCGCCGGTTTGATGTTGTTTTGGGCCGGTTTGCTGGGTTTTTCTTTTATGTTTAAAACAGTGTCGGATTTGGGGATGATTGGGCCTGTTTTTGGGTCGGTTTTGCATAGGAAAATGTGGACTTTGTGTTTTGAGTTAAAATGGGTAGGTTTTGAGGAATTTTGGATTGGATGTTAACAGTGTCTTCCAATAGGACTTAAATTTGTAATTCTAATCAACTTAGGATTAGCACAGGTTTCTAAAAATTATATAAGCATTTCTTTTTCATATTGGGTATCTTTGACTAAATTTAGAGATTAAGAGAATTGAAGAATTGAAACTCAACAAAGATCAAACATTCAGAGTTTTTCTTTTCTTCTCCTTTTCATTTTTTTTTGGTTTGATTTGTTATTTGTTAATTTAGTTTTCATCATGTCTAGGAGTAGCTAAACTTTTTGTTAAGGTTTAATGTTGTAACCTATTTAGGGATTATATTATGTTATTTTGGCCGATAATTAACGTATTTAGTTTTTCATATCTTGATATTTTAATTTGTTTTCTTTGAATTAATTATCGTTCTTATACCTAATTACCATAACCGTGCATGAGAAAAACAAAAATAAATAATTAAATAAAGAGATATATTTAATTGGTTGTGTGTTTCTAATTTAACCCTGATTTTAATTAGTTTAAATAATTGAGAAACCAATAGATAATCGCTATTTGTTAAGTATTGTATTAATATTTCAACAAAAAATTAATACAATAAATTAGTTAACAACATCCAAAACCATACTGTTATTAATTTAATAATAATAATAATAATAATTCTTAGTAGATAAACCTGACACCCTAATACTTATATTTATTGAATTTATTTTAATTATTAGTATTGTTTTTAATTTTAGTAATTTAGATTAATTTTTATAGCAATTACTTTTACTCTTTAATTCAAGCTATAGTTAGTTAATTGTTTCCTTGGATTTGATATCTTGAAATACTTTCTTTGGTTTTGTTAATACAATCCACATTTACAGAAAATCCCGATCAACATGCTTCCCTCAATCCTATGACAAACAATTTTTCAAACCAATCAACAAAAAGTTTTCATTGAAAACTAAAAAAAATTAGACTTAAATGTCTTGAGTTCATAAGATTCTTAAAAGAGTAGCACTAGGGATTGTACAAACTCAAACTGATATAATAATATTAGTTGATAAAAATACAAAATTAATAAACAATATGAACCGAGTAGTAATCAATATTACCATGTCAAGTCAATTTATACAGTTTATACAAAGTGTTTGTATCCCTAGCATTATTTTCTTAAAATAATGACAAATTATTCTTCATATAATACAAACTTCCAGGAACAAGTTTAAACCCAGTAGAATCATCCATGCCAATATAACTCATAAGCGAAGATTATAAAGAAAAATAAATTTAAATGAGAAATAAAAGAATTTAAGAGCTTGAATTCACCTTGGAGTTTGATAGAAATGACACCGTCTTCAACGGACACAACTTCAATATTTCCACCATCAGCAATCAAATACGGCCTTACATCTTCCAGTACAAGGTCCACGTTTTTTGCAGTAAGCTCGAATTGCTGTGCTGAATAGAGTCCTGGGGACGACCCGGTGGTTGGGTTTGGGCTCGACGCTCTTATCGCTGTTTTGTACGAGATGTTTGTTTGAAACACTGATTTTCGTTGTTTAAGTGATATGAATTGTGTGTATTTATTGAGCGTGGTCCGGAATTTCGGAGATATCGTCGGAGTTTTGGATATTCTGGTTGTCGCTGTTAGGGACGCCATTGTAATGATTGTATTGCGTCTTTCCTGATTTTGGGAAAAGCTTCAGGGCGTCCAAGGGATATTACCGGAAATATGTGTTTGTAGTTGTGGGCCCGTGTGGTACATGGGCTGACCAATCAACTCTAGGTGAAATCATGTACTAATCTTTTTTTTAGATAATAACATTTGTAAAAAAAAATGGAGAATGCACAACTCCGTTATTAATTAACTCTGTACTATTACTCTTTGGCCAAAAATTAATTCTCCAACGTGTCTGATCACCAAATTCTTTCGTCTTTTAAATTTAACAACATCTGAACCAGACCCAAAAAAATAATAAATTGATCCAAATAAAAATAATAAATTTTTTTAATACGATTAAAAAAATATACTCCTTTACCATTGATCTAAATTCGAATGACATATATTTAAAAATAAATATTACAATTATATAAATAAATAGAGATATAGATACGTTAAATATAAAATTATTTTTATTAGTATTCATAAATATAATTTTAAAATAAATTTATTTTTTAAAAAATAATAAACAATAATAATAGTAAATTATATATTAAATAAACATATTAAAAAACTTTTTGTAATAAAATTAATATTAAAAATAAAAAACAAATACGTCCATGCATCATAAAAATAATTTTATTGATATTTTTTATTTACTTAATTGAATTTAAAAGTTAAAAAATATTCGACTAGGTAGTTGATGTAAAAGGAACATAGACTTATGAGTTATGACAGATGGATTCAGGGTTCGAATCATATCAACTGCATAACTGATGTGTTAAGTTGAAAACAACGAATTTTAGTAAATCGTTTGATACCTATTAGTTTGAATGTGTCGGATCTAGATGAATCGCTGATGTCTTCAACTTAAAGTTTGGGCACCTTCAGGCTCAGAACCTGAATTTTCGACGGTGAAATCCTACAATAAAATTTTGTAGTGGTTGACTCGAGCAGTCGGAATTCTCTGATATAAAAAAAAAAAAAGTTTAAAAACAACTTTGAATCCAATTTAATATTATTAATCCATTAAATAGATAATTTATTTTTATAATTTAAAAGTTTAGTTAACCAAATAAAATTTTAATATTACTTCTATATGAATCGAATCAAACCTATTCAACCATCTAATTAGCTATTGATTTAGAAATTAGAATTGTTGAAGTGGTCTATCCCGCCAAAATGCTTAATAAAGAGTTAACAGAAGGTATGAACCTTTCATTAAAGCTGATAAACTCTACCGGGTTCTACCCCGAACGCAAAATAGTAGCACAAAAGCCCTAGGGTTTTCAAAAAGGAAAATTCAACATGGTGTCTTCGGACACCGAATCACTAATTCCCTTGAGTAAAGGCTCCCAAATCGAAGTTACTAGTGATGAGGAGGGTTTCAGAGGGGCATGGTACCGAGCTACTGTTCTCGAGACACCTCCGAAATCGGTTTCAAAGAAGCGGAAAAAAGCTTTGATTGAGTACAAATACTTGGTCACTGAAGATGGGTCCAAACCATTGACAGAGTACATTGACCCATGTTATATAAGGCCTTTACCACCTGAAGCAGAGGATGGTAAGGATGTTCTTGAGTTAAACGACGTTGTCGAGGCAAATTATCGGGATGGGTGGTGGACCGGTACTGTGAGGAAGGTTTTAGAAAAAGGGAAATTTAGGGTTTGTTTTGATAACCCACCTGATGTTCTTGATTTTGAAGAAAAAGATTTGAGGATGCATTATGAATGGGTTAATGGTAAGTGGATCCGTCCAGAAAAGCAGGTATGTCTATTGGCTGGTCTGGATTTGTTGGGGGCTTATAGAACATTAAATAAATTTGTTTTTGATGAGTTTTTCACCAAATATTTATAGAACATCAGTTTATATGGATGTCTCGGTTGGTTCTGTTATGTGGGTTTTCACTGTGTTTGGTGCATGCTTTTATTTTAAAGGAAATCCAACTAGATATGGCATTTTGTTTATGACAAGCCAAAATCTCTGCCACCCCACTTTTAATATTTTCATACCTTTATGTAAAACAGGTTTCAAGAACCTCTTTGTTTTGTATTTTTATTCAAGTATGTCATTTATCTTGTGGGGGCAGGTGTGAAAATGGCATGGGTAATGAATGGCTCCATTGCATGCTGCTTTGAATTTGAAGGAAAGACCTTGCTGGGCAAGTGTCACTTTTTCATTATTTTGAGACACCGGCCTGGCCATGGCATATGAATAATCACCTAAATTCACTCGATTTTAACTGGTTGATTCTTTGTTTCTGCTCATGCATACTCTGATCTGTTTTGGGGTCTATTACCGTTCATCATGTGTATATGGAATTTCATTAATTTGCATTTAGCCCGGGTTATTTGCAAAACTGAAAGATATTGTGTTGCTTTTGTGGGATGCTGAAATATACTTGTATTGCATGAGCCTTCATTGTTTTAACTGAATCACTTGTAGCGTGTGCCCAATCCAACTGTCATTTTTCTATCTTTTTGATGTTAGATGTTGTAATTCTATTGACTATAATTGCAACTTTTTTATATTTTCGCTTCTATGCTATTGTCTCTTCTGTCATTTCCACTAGCTGTCAAGTTGTATTTCATTATGATCCTACAATATTTTTGGTGTCATGTTTGTATATGCTAGCAGTTGATGTTGGTGCCACAGTAGTGATATGATTTTCTTAATTTTATTTTTAAAGCAATCAACAGGATCAATTTTCAGCCCTGGAACAGAGGTAGAAGCGAACATTGACAACAAAGAAAACTTATGTGATGTCTGGTTCCCTGCAATTGTCATTAAAGAGAACAAGGACAATACTTTCTTTGTGAAATACAAGAACTCGAGGAACAATGATGAGGCTGCAACAGCAAAAGTGACCCTGGATTTTCAACATATACGACCTACCCCTCCTTGTTATGTGGACAGAAATTATGAGTTGCTGGAAAAGGTCGATACGTGCTATGGTTTTGGTTGCCGAGCTGGAGTAATTACAAAAGTTCTTGCTGGGGGAAGGTATAATGTTTTCTTCAAGCATGGAAATGAGGATAAAGAACTTAGTCGTTCAGATATAAGGCCCCATGTGGAATGGACTGGTGGTCATTGGATTAGTAAATCCAAGGTATCATCCTATCATCTCTTATTCATATTCTTCTTTGGTAGGGGAATCATGGGGTATGGCTCAAGTTTATTTGGGAGTGATTGGAACTGTTCTTGATTATATATATTGTGTTCATTTTTTATCCATTTTCCCATTGCAAAGAGTAGGAATTTCCCTGCATTTTTCAAGTGATTATTTTGCCCTTCAACAAAACTACTCTTCTTGTTTTGATTATATTCAAGAGGAATCAAATATAAACTCCCATTCTTTTCCTGTATACATTTTGTGCAGATTGTTTATGTATTGTTTCTCTTATTTTTGTTAGTGCTAATGGATTTTCCCAAGTTCTGGTTTGTGCATCTAAGCTAGTTTTAAGCTTGGAAAGCTGACATGTAATTGAATGAGCTAATTTTAGCTTTCCTTAAACATTTCAGTATTTGCCAAAATAACTGTTCTATGGACAAAGGTGATTGACTTTTACTCTAATGAAAGCATTGGCCTAAAAGACTGGCTTCCTCTATATTTTTTCAGTATACTAATGGTCTGTTTGGTTGAGCTTTTCAAGTAGAGCTTTTAACAAAATGTATTGGTGGCTGTTGTTGATAACTTTTAGTAAAAATTGCTTAATTACTTTAATATTACTTTAATAGATAAGCTTTTAAAAGTTATATTAGAAGAGAAATAAGGAAAATTTTTTAAAATAGAAAGAGGGCATTTCAAACAGTTTAGCCTTTTAGAAAAGGTTAAAAAAAAAAATTCTACTGTCGAAAGCTCAAAATTTGAGCTGCTTCTAGTAGAAGGAAAGCACCTTTTCTAATTGTTCAAAAGCCCTTCTCTAATAACAACCCAAAGCTATAAAAATTTTTTAAAACTCTTTTGACATTAAAAAAATCCTTTTAGCAAATAGAAAAACCAAACCAAACTGGAACTAAATCAGTTGTAATTATATCAAAAGAAAAAAAATAATAATAAAGTTTGAGAAACAGAGTGGTTTGGTCATGCTTCAGAAGGGTACTGACCACCTTCCATGCTGGTCTATTTCCATTCATAAGTTGGTCTTTTGGTGTGCATGGTTAATGTTAGAGCTATCAAAAATCATGTAAACAGTTTATTTGTTTATTCTTAGCTTAAGTAATGCATTTTACATTCAGGATGGCTCGATCATTTCTGATAATCAAGAAAAGCTCGGGCATGCCCATAATAGTTCCGAAAATGCAGAAGTTGCACTAAAATTTGAAAATTCGGGCTCAGTGAAGGATAACAGTGAAGAACAAACACCTTGTTTGACAAACATAAGAGATAATCAGATGGAGCAGTCAATTCCCTTCCATGAAGAAGCTTCAGCTGCTTATACATTGCCTCTGAGCAAGAAGATAAAGTTGGGTAACTCTAATAGTACTGCTATGCGTACGCGTCCTATAGAGAAGCTGACAGAAAGAAATGCTTCAGATGCCCCATTATCAGTCCCATCTTCTCATTTGAGGAAAATGGCTAATGAAACAGCTAATGAACTACATGATGGTGTGGCCACCCTGCAGACGGAAAGAACAGGAACTAGATACACAAAGAAATCTGTGACTTTTGAACAGCCTTCTGCTGTAGTTGAAAGTCCTTTCCTGGGAAAGAGAATTGTGAGTTAGATCTCTCTTTTGAAACCTTCATAACTTTTGTGCATCTTATGACTGAAGTTCACATGGAACTATTAACTTTAATCAAGGGAAACTTGTAAACAATGACACCACAGTTCCACCAACATTTGGCTACTCATAGACTGAAGGGTGTAGCTGGAAATCACCCATTGATCTTATTGATTAGAGTTTATGATCGTGATATATATTAGTGATGATCTCCAACTCAAGCATATCCAGAATGAGGTATGAAATCGGCCCATAGAATCTAACTGAGACAAATAAAGAAGTTTGTGCCACATAAACATTATAAAAACTGAGTCATTAATGTTGTTGGGGATGATACAGCTCAGGGATTTGTTTCAGGAGTAAAGAAAAGTTGTTATTCAGATGGTTGCCTATTGAGCATTTGGAGTTGGAGTGTTCATTGAAAGGGCGCATTGTTTGTCTTTCGGTTAACATTACTGTTCTAACTGGATAATGATGGTCTGTTAGACACTTAGATTTGTTTGCTCCATGGCACAATGGGCACAATTGTCTTGACTTTTCGGTATTGTTTATGGTGATGCTTTTCCTTGCTCATGCAGAAGATTAAGCAACAGAAGTTTGGAGCGGACTTCCAAACAATTGATCTTGTAAAAAGGAGGGGAAGACCAACAAAATTACAAACTAAAAGCCCAACGACTTCAGTCACGGGTAAACCTGATCATTTACATCTATTGCATTAACTGGACAACATTTTGTAAATTCACTTTGTATTTACCTTTTCAGCTAAGGAAAAGAATACAACATTTGCTGATGCCGAAGAACTGAATGAAAATGATGGTAAAGACAAAGAAGCTGAAATAGAAGTCATCATAGGATTAAAATCTAAGGCGATAAAGGACACACAGACTGGAGATTCTTCTAAGATATCTGATGAAGTATCACTGAAACTGATTAGGGATCAGAAGAAGAATTTAAATGATTCAGGAGGAGACAATAGCATGGTAAGCAGTACTATGAGAAGTTTTCCCATTTTCTGGTAAAGAAAGCGAGGGGGAACAATCATATATTGGAGACCGAAAAACCATCAAGATTAGTTCTTTAATGTTGGAAACTAGTTTCTCCTATTAAAAAGGACAGTAACTGGACAAAGTTATTTTGCTTTTTTGAGCTTTTTATATCTGCATGTATGTATGACCTCTTATTTTTATTGGTTATACGTTATACCATTTTGTATATATCTTGAATTTTTTAACCCTGCAAGTAGACTTAATTATTTTTCAAACTGTAAGCATGACTGTTTGATACCATTTTACTTGGATAGTTTGAAAATTGATTGTTATGTCAATCTTTTGATTTTTACCTTGAACAAACCCCAACCAGATACCGAGCTCAAAAATCTTTTCATTCTCATAATTTTTGAGCAAGAGATATTACCCGTAGTAATTTCTCATATAGATGTGCTAATGAGATGAAGGAATTACCCTTAGTAAGAGAAATAGAATTCTTATGGCAGTAATTTATCTTTAAGAACCCATTGTTTTGCGACCCTTTTCCATTTCATATAAACTTGTTCATTGCAATTCAAAATTTCCCCCTTTCTCTGGTTTTATGTTGAAGCTGGCTAATGTAATTTGGTTCTATCAGTTCAAACTTGTTTTCAGTCTTAGTCTTCATTTAGACATGGTATTTATCAGAGTCAGGACCCCCTCTAGTATTTTACTTTCTGTTTGTTCCTTCGGTTGATGCTGCTGGTTTTAATCTTTTTTCTCATGTGAGAAATAAGCAGCCAAAAGGTGGAGGAAGCAGCCAGAGAAGAAAGAGGGGAAGACCACGCAAATTAGTAATAATAAGCCCAAAGGTTCCTGCAGATGGTAAATGATAATTTTAATCTACAACCATTTGCTGAATAAGTGTTTTATTCTGTTATATCTTAAGAAACAGAACTTTGTGTTATACTCTGCAGGTAAGGAGCATCAAGGAGCTGCAGGCTCTGTTGGTGAAGTTGTAAAAGATCATTCTGAGGAGGCTAAATTCCCTCAAATTAAGAGAGTGGAGTCTACCTGTAAGGCTTACAACCTGAAAATTATTTTCAGCTTTTTGGTACGGTAGTTTTGAAGTGCATCAATTATTTAATATAGGCCTGTGATTTATTCATTGAATACCCAAGATTTAGTTCTGATAGATAACGAGGAATTGCAATGCTAGAGAATGATTTACTTACTGTTGGTATTGTAGTTCTAAGTACTTTTTTTTCTTTTGTCATCGCTTTTTGGCTTCTGCTGTTAGAATCAAAGTGGGAGTTCTTTTGCCCAGTCATATACTTTACAGACCCAGCTGTTTTTTCACCTGTTTGTGGAACTGAAAACCGTGTCCGTATTTTAGTTTTCCAAGATGCTTTTGGTGGAAAAACTGCTGACATTTCTGGGGTTGATTGCTCCCCAAAAGAAGTTGACATGGCCGTTACTGTGGTATCCACGAACGCTGATGATGATGATGATCAACCGCTCTCAACTTGGATTGGAGGAACTCACTCTTCAAGTGTTGAAGAATTAAGTAAGCTACTTGTATATATTAATGAACTCTAGGCTGTTGTAATTTGCTTGACAATATTTGTGTTCTCTCCAGGACTATCGTCTGGTAGGACTGTCAACGGATTGAATGAGGCAGGAGAAAGGCAAAATGATAATGTAATTAAATCTTATGTAACTAATTTCAAAGGTGGTAATGATCTAGTAGAGAATCAAATGTTGCCTTTTGTAAAGAAGTCACCAATTTGGAAAACTATTGAATCTATGGAAGTCTTCCAAATAGTGCCCCAGAAACCACATTTTTGTCCTTTAGTTGAAACTAAAGAGGAGTATCGTGAAGGATCTGCTGTTGGTATTATGGTAACTTATGCTGGTTTGTTTGAGAAGATCTCGATGTTGCAATTTGATGATGCTAGAAGCATATTTGATCGTACTTTGGAAAGTCTTTTGGACTTGGAAAAGCATGGATTTGATGTTGCATTGCTTAGACATCGTGTGAAGGAACTTCTGTCAATTCGAGATGGACAAGGACAGTTTCTGGATGAGTTAAAAGATTCTCAAAGGGAGATAATAGAGCGTACTAAAGAGACAACAAGATTGGATGAAGAAATGGTAGAAATCAGAAAGAAGATGAGTGAATTGCAGGCACAACTTGATTCAACAAATTTAAGAAAGCAAACAGAGGATCTTGAGATTGCTAGATTGCAATCAAATGTTAGTTTTATTAACGAACTTGTTCAGGATTCCCGTTATGATTTTGAAAAATTAGCAGCTGCCCCCTGGCAATTTTCATGATGTCCTCACTAGGTCTTAACTTTTCTGGTTTCTTATGTTTTTTCGGAGTTTAGGTGATTCTAAAAGTTTTAACCCCTGTGCATTTGTAGGGTTGTAATGATGGAATTAGTCATTTTAACTCGTAGCTTTGTATCGGTTGTTTTGACACCACACTACCGTATTTATCTTTTCAAATGTTATGCATGATTAGTAATTGATCTTTTCTCGATCCAATGAATTGAATGTTGTGTTTCTAAACATGACTCGTTTCATTCTATTAACTAAAATCATTTTGTGTAGTTTTCATGCAGCCGAGCTGCTATAATTTTTGAAAATATCGGCCGGCATTTCTGTTCCATCTATTGGATAAAGGCCAACGGCTGGATGTGTATTATTACACTCACAATGCACTTCTCTGCTCATTATTTTTGGCCAAACGCACATCATCTCATACTCAGCCGGTCTTGGAGAAAACCATTCCGTACTGGCATGGCATGGACCACTTAGTCTAGGCCTATTTATGGTTTTGTTTGTTCTACTATGCACATTCTTATCTTCATCGCCCCGAGGACATAAGTGCCCTTTGATATTTTTTTTTGTGAAGAAGGGTTATATAACTTTTTAATGTTTAGTTTAATAAATTAATTAAACTGAATAATTTTAAAATTATTTTTTAAAGTTCTGAATTATTATTATATTGACTTTTATAATTTTATATTATTAATTAATTAGAAAATAATATAAGGTTATAAGAATTATTTTACTAATAAGTTGATGTCTTAATAGATATTTTTGAAATTATTGAAATTAATCGATCTAATAAATGAAACTTTAGGAATTTAGAAGTCTTTCTCCTTTTATTTTTTTAATTAAGTAAAAAAATTCTTTTAATATTAAAATCTCCTTTTAATGTTCAAAATTCTTTATTTTTTTATTTTTCATTGTTTTTGAAAAAGAGGTTTTGGTTAAAAAGATGTTATTTTATTTTTATTAGTAAAGTAAAAAATGTAGATTTTAAAATTTTTTTAGAAGAATAAATTATTTTAAACACCTCTATTTTATTTATTTATTTATTCTAACATAATCTATTAAAAAATTATATAAATTTTATTACCAATGAAACCAACTAATATTTTTAATCAGACTTCTATGACACTAGTTAATAATTTAACCTTAGAAACTATTTTAAGTTATCGTTTTCGGAAGAAGTCTGCCTCTGCCCCCGATTTTTTTTCTTGTTTATGGAATCCAATCAACTTGAGTTTGTTGGTGCATATTAAATTTGCTTCTCCAACCATTTCCATCATATTAATGGGATGATTCAGAGCTCAGAATTCAGAAATCTCTACCACTCTCTCTTAACAGATTTCCTTTGACAAGGGTAGGCAATGAATGGGATTGAGGTTCGGACTCGGTTCACCATTTTGTCGGTGCCAATCCTAGGGATTAGATGTCTTACTAATGGCGTTACGGATTAATTCTCCTTTGCAATTTCCTTGCTTAATCATAATCTATTTCCTTAGAGTAACCGAAGTAGCATTTAATTATGTTGTATTGTGTTTTTTTGGCTGAATAAATTGGTGATTAATACTTCCCTTGCATTTCATTCTATATGGGAATGGAACGGATGGGGTTTGCTATTAAATCTTAATTTCGTAAATTCTACCCACAAGGCAAAACATCAATCCGATCCATCTTTTCAGTACATTTATTAACTTGATAGAAATAATAAATAGTATGTACATGGCCATGCGATGTGATGTTAGCTCCTTTTACGGCTATCTGTAGCCACTGGGGTTGTCATTATAACGACGAATTTAGTGACCCACGATCCATCTTTCATGGTAGTTGAAGGTTTATTAAATTCATTCATGAATCGTCTACAACAATAGGTCTTCCATGGTAGTTGAAGGGTTATTACATTCATTCATATATCATCTACAACAATAGGTTTCACAGTCATGGACATTGGAAATGGCATCTTTCATATTAGTATATTATTATCTGAGGGGTGTGAGTTCAGTATTAAATGATAAAATTGATGTAGAATTTAATTTTGGAAATGAAATGAAATCAACATGAGCTAACCATTTACATCTTTAATAAACAAAAATGTTGACGTAGGGACGTGGTGTCTAACTAACACCCTTACTTCCTCTTTAAATTTTCAGAAAAACTGATTTATACTGACAAGAGCTTTTTATTTAATATGGGAGTGACCCTTCACCTGTAGATGTTCTTGTTATATTTTCCTATTTAATAAAAATCTACAAATTTGTGGGATTTTGAGGTTTGCTCTGTGGTCCGTATGATTCTTCAGTCGCGGCTAAAGTATTTACAGAGAAAAGATTTAACATACCAAATAATGAAAATATATTTAAAATAAAAGATCGATGATGATGGGAGATATTTGGATTTTAAATATCTTGTTAAATATTTTCTCGTTAAATTTATATTTTTATATTTTTTATATTTTATTTTAATTTTAAATTTAAAAATAAATTTATTTAAATTATTTATAACCCTAATTTATTAATATAAAAGAGTTCTAATATTAAGGTTTAGGATTATAATTTAGAGATATATTTGTTTGAATAATATATTTTTTTTAAATTCTAGGGTTTTTATAATTTTGTTTGGTGGATTTTAAATTTGAATTTAATTGTTTAATCGATCTTTATCCTAAACTCGTTTCCACTGTATCAGTTTAGTATTAGAGTCAAGTTATCATCTTAGGGCAATGGTTAGTAACAACGGTAGTAGAAACAATCATCCCAATCCTGTACATGAAGGGATGCAAATCTTATGAATAACATATTATTATCCCAAGGTATCTCAAAGGGGAACAATGAAATTATCATATTTAAGACATACTGCTATCTTGACAAAGAACTAAATTAGAGTCAACAGTATGGAGCACGATATCTTAGGTCCCAGTCAATTGCTAGAATAGGCTATTTTGGTAAGAAGTTATGGTGAGTATTAACAAAATTATCTTTTTAAGATTAGTGATAGGATTGATGGTATGTATTGTATATATATATATATATGACTGATGATAAAAAATAGAATTATATTCATAAGAATATAACTTATGATTTGGATTTGCCTGTCACAAAACGTATAGATCTTTATAAGAAAATTATTATTTATCAAAAATATATTTGATGAGATTTTCAATTAGAAAGTATGTAGATAAAGTTTATTGTCATGTTTTTGATAACTTAAATATACATGGTTTATTGCTTGGAAAACCATAACATAAGTAAGTGAATGGTCGATAGTGCGGGTAGTGAAATGTGTACACATTAATCAAAGATGGTCAAAAACATGTTTTAGGACCTCATAGGCGTAAATATTCAAATATCCATCACCATAGATCGGAGAAAATAAAGAGTTAGGTTAAAGTGAGCAATTTATAAAAAGAGCCTAAAATGAATATTGGTATTGAAGTATCTTATATTTGCCATGGATTAAAAAAGAATATTATAAAGATACATATGATACATGTATCGACAAAAAAGGGTGAGATTGAAGTTATGGATGAGACTAATATTATTCTAGATAAAATTTAAAATGTCCTACCCAAAAAGCTATTGAAAAAATTACCACCACGTTAAGACATCTAACATTATCTTGATTTGATTTTCAAGACAACCTTATCAAGCTTATAACAAGATGAGGTAATGTCATGCCTCGACCTTAGTCGATCACGTGGCAATCACCGTGAATCCCAAAAGTACATCATATTTCTTAGAATGCACCTCTAGAACCCGTAAGACATTAGTACCTATTTTCAAACTGATTAACCAAAAATAAAACGAAAGAATGGATAATGGAAGATTTTCAATCATATAAATATCAATCTCTGTATTTTGAAAAAATACAATACATAGTACTCTTAAATAAGCAAAATACATAAAATATCTTTTAGTACAAATCATTTTTCTAAACAGTGGACCGTAACGTAAAAACTTGAGTCGAGTACCTATAAACTTACTGAATCACACTTCAGCTACGCTATGCCACGTCCGACTACACTATCCTGAAATGAGAAAGTGAGGGATGAGTATTTGAAAAATATTTAGTGAGTAGACAGATAAACAAATAGAAATCAGTGGCCTGTGGATTGATTATAGTAAATCCTCGTAATCATAAAACCAATCATAGTGAAATGTGGCATCATATGCATGATTAGAAAATCTATATCACATCAAATGTATATAACCCCTCAGTCTATAGGAACCTACCCACTCTATCTGAACTGTATGACTGATCCGTAATCCTGATTGGGGATGTGTGCCTATGTATGATATCCCTCGGTCTATAGGATTCCACCCACTCTATCTGAGCTGTATGACCGATCCGCAACCTTAGTTGGGGATGTGTGCCCATGTATGATATCCCTCGGTCTATAGGATCTCACCCACTCTATCTGAGCTGTATGGCTGATCCGCAACCCTGATCAGGGACACTCTCATAATAATATAAGGCTAACATAGTTTAGCTTGGATATGTGGATTCCACCCATCCCATCTTGGACTGTATGACCGATTCACATTCCGAGGACTATTGGATCCCACTCACTCTATATGAGCTGTATGATCAATCCTCACCCATATAGTCATTAGCATGGCACACAAAATCATAACTCAAAGTTATCAGTCCATGAGGGCAAATCAAACACTGGTGACTCACAAGGCCAAAATGTTATCCATGGCTTACTGACCAAAACAATGCAACAAGATATGTTGGCTCACAAAGCCAAAATAACTAGCATGGCACCCCGGCCATAATGTATATTCTATGATGCCACATTCACATAAATACAAGACATTGGCCCCCGGCCTCACAATAATGATATCAATACATATATTAGGCCTCCGACCTCACATCTCAATATCAATACATACAATAGGCCTTCGGCTTCACATTCATGGCAATGTAGGTTTCACATCAACCCTATCTCTATCACAAACAAGGGGCCATCCCGGCCACCACACAACATACATCCAACGCCTCCTCATTTCAATCACATATACATATCCACATGCTATCTTCTAGCATTATACTCATTCATAAATAACAACAAATGAGGTAAAGGAAAGAATGTCCACTCACAGTCCTAGGGTAGAAAACCACCCTCTCGGTATCCTCCTCGCGGTTGCTCCCATCTCGATTACTACTCCTGGATACACACAAACACAGGTCACAAAGTGCGTGCATGATGCAATGCATACTCATGCTACTCTCGCACCTCTCTCTCTCTCTCTATCCTCTTTCTCTTTAACATACTGTTCTCACATGAATCTCATTTTAAAAGCACATTTCTTATCAATTTCAACACAATTAGCTATCAAAGCCGTCTAATCTATCAATACTGACGACAAATTAGAAAATCCCTAATTTCTAGGGTTTTGTGAACAGTAACCCTAAAACCTATTCTTACGATTCATGCTCACCAAAGGCTTAAAATAGAGAAATGAGCTAAGGGATGAACTTATCTAAGATGATAGAAGTGTTCTGAGTCCCTCTTTGCTCGATTCCCTTACTCGATTACTGTTTATCGTCACCTCTTCTTCGTGATTTCTCATGAATCGTCGCGTGAATCTCCTATTAGAGGGGATTTTTGAGTTCTGGTGTTGATTTTTAGTTCATAGGAACTGAAATGGCAAAATTTCGTGGAGAAATGGGGAAGATCAGCTCACTGACGTGAGAGAGAGTATTTTCTGTTGTTTCTGGTAGAGAGAGAAACAAAGAATTCAAAATGGGGAAGATGACCTATCCCCAAGCATATATTCTGTGAAATCCCCAAAGGTGTCAATACGTTTTAAAATGTATCAATACCTTTGACATTTCCCTTGCAACGTATCGATACGTTTGTCCCAACATATCGATACCTTTGATCAGAATATTGTTCACAAGCCTTCAGGGTGTCGATACCTTCCTCAAAGTATCGACACCTTTCGTCACAAGCAGGCTTCATCACCGTCATCAACGTGTCGATACCTTTGCCAACGTATCGATACGTTTGGCACAATTCACTGTTCATCAAGCTCTCAAGGTGTCGATACTTTTCACCAGAAGTATCGATACCTTTGGTCCTAACAGTAAATGTATCGATACCTTCCTTAAAGATGTTGATACCCTTGGTCTCAACCTTAACGTATCGATACCTTTACTTCTGATCCTCCTTCTAAGGACTACAACTTCAATTGGCCATAACTTTTAGCTCGGATATCTGCTCGAAACCTATAATATATCAATACGAAGCTTTCTCCGAGCTCTACAAAAATAATAAGAATTTTTTCTCAATTGGAGATAATTTTAGAGTCAAAAATCCAGATCTTTCTTATAAGCTCATATCCTACACCATAATCTTATCCAAGACATATTCATCAAGTTTTATACCCTCTTGTGCATAACATAAACACAAAAATATGCACGAATACTCTTAAGAGATTTATAATCATATCCAAATGTTAAGGGACGGGTTTCACAGGTAATCTCAAAGAACAATGAGAGGATAAGAAGTGACAAAGATATAACATTTAAGAGAGTTAAGAAGCCAATGATGGATAAACTAGAGGAGATAACTATGATAGTTTTGACATATGCTAGTTAAAAAAGGGAACGAGAGGTTAAAAACATTAGGGAAGCACATGCTTTAATAGGAAATGGTGAAATTAAGACAGTAAATGAAGCCAATACCACTTGACGAGACATTAAAGACTATTAAAAATTTAAAACTTCTAATGAACATATAGAAAGTGAAAAGTCTATCCTGAGAGAAGATATTTCCACAGGTAACTTGAAGAAAGTTGAATTAAAAAGTGCATAAGTTTGACCAAAAGGAGAAACTCACTTCTAGAGACATAAGAATGTAAGCAAAGTAGATGATAGATCTATGACAAAAGTGAAGCTTGAATGTATCTCTGAAACTATGGCTAAAAATCGAACTAGTGAAACACTTTCTAAACCTCACAAGATTCAAATAAAAGAATATAGAAGTGACAACCAAAATCAAGAACATGATAAGGAGACAAAGGACAATGACGACTCCTAATTAAAGACTGAAGAGCATGAAGAACAAAATACTAAAGAGATCACAAAGATTGTCATCTTAACTTAAAAGCAACAAGAGGGAGTTGAGGAATGTAATGATAGTGAAGACATCAAAAAGCTAGTTGTAGAGAAAAGATCTATGGCATTCTTCAACAAAAAATTAAGTGAGACCCACAAGAAATGGTCAGTTTATGATAAGAAGTTTTACTCTGTGTTTGAGCCGTGAAGACATCGAAACATTATTTGGTGGGCAAAAAGTTTGTTCTCTATTTTGACAATGAATCTTTGATGGTGTACTTACCTTTAAAAGTTTTTGTATAAGCTGGTACACAAGTTGAGGTTGTTAATAGGATAACAAATGCATTAAACCGACATATAGCCATTATAACTATATTACATACCAAAGTGATGAGATTTGAGTGTTTAAAAGAGTTGTATCCCAAATATGATTATTTCAAGAAAGTTTAGGTTTGATTGTGAGGCGGATGTGTGGTTGAGGATTATTATCTCTCTAAAGGATTTTTAATGAAGGGTAACCAACTGTGCATCCTAAATTCATCATTGAAGGAAAAGCTCATCCGAGATTTATATAAAGGGGTCTAGCCTGACATCTTAGACATGACAAAGTAGTAGCAAACGTGATTGAGATATATTATTAGTTAAGGGTGAAGCGAGATATAAGATGTTTGGTACAAGGATGTCATATGTGTCAGACAACCAAGGACGCGATATAAAATACAGTCCTGACTCAGTTTTTTTTGTAGTTGATAGGTTTTCTAAGCTGGCACACTTTATACTGTGTAAGAAGACATCAAATGCATCTTATGTGGCATGATTATTCTTCATCGATGTGGTTCGCCTGAACAGAGTTATAAAGACCATTACTTTAGATCACGACACCCGATTTTTGAGCATATTTTGAAAGAATTTGTGGTACCAATTTGGATCGACGTTATAATATAGTAATATGGTACATTCATAGACAGACGAACAGATGGAGATAGTTAACAAGACCTTTGAAAATATCCCCAGAAATATTTATTAGGATCGACTAAAACAGTGGGATATAATGTTAGCATAAGCTGAGTTTGTGTATAATAACGCCACTCAAACATCTATCGAGTATGTCACGCCCTGACCTAGTCGGTCACGTGGCAATCGCCGCGAATCCCAGAAATACATCATATTATTTAGAATACACCTCTAGAACCCGCAAGACATTAGTACCTGTTTTCAAACTCATTAACCAACAATAAAATAAAATAAGAGAAGATGGAAGATTTTTAATCACATTAACTTCAATCTCAGTATTTTTACAAAATACAATACATAGTTCTCATGGCCAAGCCAAATACATAAAATCTCTTTTATTACAAATCATTT
>JAVXUL010000001.1:17384910-17398064 GCA_035590515.1 Trichilia minutiflora
ATATTAAGTATATTTAATATTTATTTAAGCGGTTTGATTTGACGATTTGCGATTTGAAATTAATCCAATTCATAACCCAAACCGCTAATAGCGGTTTATAAAATTTCAATCCAGAAATTAATCCAACATATATTCAAAACGATCCAAACCAATCCAATTAAGCGGTTTGGATCGGTTTGGTGCGGATCAGTATAAATTTATCCACCCCTAATCGAATCTAGATAAAAAAATTCAGATTTGATTTTAATTAGAGTAAGTACTAATTCTAAAAAAAAAAAAAATCAAGACCCAATCTGATTTCTCTAAGTATTTTAATGAAATTTATGTTGATGCAAATAAATAAAATAAATAATGTGACATATAATAATGTTTGCAATCGACTATCCATATAGAATACAAACAAACTAAACATCAATGATAAGCTTATAATGATGAAGTAAACATCAATCCATAAGGCTCTACCCTCTTGTTCGTGATATATTTTTGTTCTTTAACCACCGCTTTCGGGGAGGCTCTTAACTCCCCAAAAAACCACACTGATGCTGCCATCGATATGCTGGCACAACTGAAATATGGACTAGTAATCCCCTGACTTGAATGTCAGGAGTGGGAAAAATGTACTCCATCTTTGCGTTGCCGTCTTCTTGCTTTATTCCTGCATCCTGTGTTCATGTAAATGCAAACGTTTTCAATCTATAAGTTAGTGCAAACTAAGAAAGCAGCGCAGAGATGGAATTCATTCAAGGGTTAATATTGTGGTATACGAAAATGGTTCAATCAGCGTCAGTCCACTGCAAACATATATCTTCTGGGTAAATTGTAGTGTTTTTCTTCAAATAAGTACCGAATCAGAGATTAGAATGCAGATTATTTAATTTGCTTTTCCATGTTTTTATTGCTGATAGGTTCCTTCTTTGCTTGGATTGTTTTACTGCGCTGTTGGGTTGCTGAAACTCTTCTTGGATGAGAGAGCCTCCTCGAAGGTTCCTACTGGGAACCTAAAAAAACAGTTTCTTTTCTAATGTAAGAATACTACTACTTTTGATTTGCGGAACATATAGGAACAGCCCTTCTATAATTAAGAAACAAATCTCTTTTGATTCACAGTATTTTATCAACAATCTAAATAGAGCCTTATTATAATGCAGAGCACTGCTTGTATTCAGTGAGTTGCGTGCTGAATTGTATAAAGCTGGAGTAGCGGACAACATTGAGGCCCACATACTATCTGCATGGGCAGAACTGGTACGGTTCCCCCCAGCATCGATTGTCGGCCTGTGCTGCCCACTCGCTGAGATTCTCATTACAAAGTAAGCTGTCCCTCGGTCCCTCCTTTCATAAAAGCTCATCAGACAGAAATCAAATGAATCATAGAAAATTTTTGACTTTGACTGATCCGTCTCATGCTTGTTTTCAGGCTTTTTCTTTTTACCTTTGGTATTACCTAAAAGCAAACACAAAAATCCTTGGCAAGGTAATTCACTAATTATATTGTCAAAAAAAAAAAAGGCTGTAATAGTCGAAGCATTTACCAATTCTAATTTGCTAAGAGAGGCCATTCTTTCTGCTGTTTGCAGGGATTGTTCACTTGTACAGTTGCTACTTTGTTTACATGACCTTCATCGTTAGTTTATTACGGATGCAGCTGATTCAGAGGATAAACCTGCACAGACCATGTGTCTGGATTGGTCTTTTGACTCGATCTGCTTTACAAAGATGCGAAACTAAACTAGTGAAGAGCCTTTGAAGCACAGTTCTAAACTTAAAAAGAACCATGTGATGTTCACAAATTAAATTCGCAACTTTGTTTCAATTAACAATCTAGAAACAATTTTTCTGATGTGAATTTGTCTTTTTCAAGTACTATATTAGCTAGCTCAAAATGGATGAAGAAATTAGTCAAACATTGTTAATAAAAATATTTTTATTCGACCTATTTCCCAAATGCTACAAGACTTTTCTCCGTCGACAATACAAAGATGTATTGTATCAATTATGTATTTTAATTATCCAGTAAATTGTGAACCAGAGGACTGATACAACCTGAATGCAATAGTCATGCATGCATCAGTAAATAGACATCAAACTGGCATCAAAGCCTATAAAAATGTACAAGTTGCTGGTTATTTGAGTTTGTGATACTGAGAACAACATAACCACTGAAGACTTCATTCAAATATCTGGGAACTTCTCCTTGATGGCTGCTTTAATGCCCGATGTAATGGACTCAGGCCAACGTACTTTACAATGCAATCCCTATCCTCAACAGATAATACTTGCACACTCCCACCATAATTCTTAATGGCTGTTCTCAATATATCAAGGTGACTATTTATTGCCTGCAATCACATAACATCTGGAATGGTCCTTTATGACAAAAAGGAATTGTAGTCGTCTAATACTATTTTTCAAGAAAATCTTTGTGCGCTGACACCACCATGCATCATACCACCATCCAGTTACATAACATCATGTATGCCTTATCGTTAAGTCCAAGATCATGTACATGTGGTAACACTGGGTAGTATGTAACTGGATGATGATATGGTGATGTGGTGTTGTCAACACATCTAAGACCTGTCAGTCATACAAATAGAAACTCAACTCAGCAGTGGTCTCTGTTACTTCTTCACCGTATACCTGCCAGATATCCTTGATTGCATCTCCAAATTTTTCCTTTAATACTCTTCCAATTCCCATATTCATGGTTGTTATTGAGCTAGGACAGCTCCCACATGCTCCTGTTCATGAATCTATTATCAGCAATTGAAACAATAAAGTTTAATAGGTTGATCACTCGTGATTTTGTTTTATTGCATATGCTCTTCATCTTCACCAAGACAGAGTTCATGACACTTAGCTATTTAAACAATATGGGAATATCCCCCCATTTCAGGGAAATTCACATGTCCAATTGTTATATGGAGAGTGCAAATGGAGATCCAAAGGGAGAATCAGAAGATCCAGCATGTTAAATCTTTGATTCTAATATGGAAGCTAATGAATATGAGAGTTGTAAGATTACCAATCCTCTGAATTTCCATCTTGACTCAATACTATAAGTTGTTTCAAATGAGCCTATACAAGAAATAAGATTTTCTTTTTAATATCCTGATTTAAATAAAGATTTATTACTTGTAGTAGTGACAATTCATGTTTTTTTGCTTTAAAACAATAATTAAAGTGAAATCTTAACTACAATGCACTAATCTTATATGCCAAGATATTGATCAGATTAGCTCCCTTTCTACTTAATGCCACAGGTCCCATTACACCAAATGCACAAACACACTTCACAAAATCCATATAACTTCAGACTTGGTTTCAAGAGAAGCATAAGAATTCACAACATGCTTCCCTCAATTCTATGACAAGTAATTTTTCAAAGCAATCAACAAAAAGTTTTCTTTAAAAACTAAATAAAAAAACTTAAATGTCCTGAATTCATAAAATTCTTAAAAGAGTAGTGTTAAGAATTGTACAAACTCAGACGTGGCATGATAACATTGGTTAATGAAAATACAAAATTAATGCAATTAAAATAATAAATAATGTGGACTAAGTGATAACCGATAACGTCCTTTGTAGAGTCTCCTAATCAAACCCTCTTGTATCCCTAGCATTGTTCTTCTTAAAATAGTGACAAATAGTTCTTCATGCAAAAGTTTGTATCCTAGCATTATTCCTCTTAAATAATAACAAATAATTCTTCGCGTCATACAAACTTCCAGGAACAAGTTTAAACTCAATAGAATCATCCATGCCAATATAACTCATAAGCGAAGATTTATAAAATAACAAAAATTTAAATGAGCAATAGTAGAACTTACTAGCGTAAAATTACCTTGGAGTTTGACAGAAATGACAGTCTTCAAAGGATACGACTTCAATATTTCCACCATCAGCAATCAAAAAAGGCCTAAAGTTTTCTAGTACAAGGTCCACGTTTTTGGCAGTACGCTCGAATTGCTGTGCCGAAATAGAGTCCCGGCGATGACCCGCTGTGTGCGCTTGGGCTCGACACTCTTATCGATGTTTTGTACTAGACATTTGTTTCAAATATTGATTTTCGTTGTTCAAGTGATGTGAATTGTGTGTGTTTATGGAGATTGATCAGGAATTTCGGAGATACCGTCGGAGTTTTGGACAATCTGGTTGATGCTGTTATGGACGTCATTATTTTGCATCATTCGGGATCTCGTGAAGTTAGTGGGAGTTAAAAGCGATATTACGGGAAATATGTGATTGTGGTTTCGTTGTGGCCCCGTCGATTCTTGTGGTACTGGGCTGATCATTCACCTCTAGATGTAATCATTTACTAATCTTTATTTTACTAATATTTTTTTAAAAAATGAAAATATAATAAATTATTTTTTATTATTATTAATAGTGATATATGCAAGTTTAATTTAGAATAAAAATGCTTTCATTTACAAAATTGGTAAAATTGCTATTATTAAAAATTGTGATGACAATATATTAGTTTTTATGATTGTGCATATTAAATCAAATGATTCTCAAAAAAAAAAAAAAAAGAATATGTGTCTATATAATGTGAGAAATCTTTGGATTCAAAGTAATACCCAAAAAAAAAATAAAGTTTAAAATAAAAAAGGTTTAAATTTAATTGGTGCACATAGTTAATAAAATATATAAACTATTTTTAAAATTTTTTATAATTTCTATTAAATTATAGATATTAATTAATCAAATTGGTAAATTCTATAAAAACTTGTATATGTGTATATGTATATATTTGATACATTTAATATTACTTTATATAAATTGAATTAAATTGATTGAATCTAATTAATTTAACCAACTAATTAGCATTGATTTAGAAATTAGAATTGTTAATTGGTATATCCCGCCAAAATGGGTCATAAAGAGTAAAGGAGCAGAAAATATCTTTTCATTGCAGCTGATGGTACTTTACCGGGTTCTGCCCACAACAGAAAAAAATAGCTCAAAAACCCTAAGTTTTCACAGAGGAAAAACTCAAAATGGTGTCTTCGGACACCGAATCTCAAGTTCCCTTCAGTAAAGGCACCCAAATCGAAGTTACTAGCGACGAGGAGGGTTTCCGAGGGGCATGGTACCGAGCTACTATTCTAGAGTCACCCCCAAAATCGGTTTCAAAGAAACGGAAAAAAGCTCTGATTGAGTACAAGTACTTGGTCACTGAAGATGGGTCCAAACCATTAACAGAGTACATTGACCCAGGTTATATAAGGCCTTTACCACCTGAAGCAAAGGATGGTAAGGATGTTTTTGAGTTAAATGACGTTGTCGAGGCAAATTATCGGGATGGGTGGTGGACTGGCACTATAAGGAAGGTTTTAGAAAATGAAAAATTTAGGGTTTGTTTTGATAACCCACCTGATGTACTTGACTTTGAAGAGAAAGATTTGAGGATGCATTATGAGTGGGTAAACGGTAACTGGATCCGACCCGAAAAGCAGGTATGCCTACTGGCTGGTCTGGATTTGTTCAGAGTTTTTGAAAAATAGCTTGTTTTTGATGATTTTTTGAGCAAATAAAATTTTGGGTTTGTAAAACATGAGTTCATGTAGATGTCTTGGTTGGTTCTGTTATGTTGGCTTTCACTGTCTTTGGTGCATGCTTTTATTTTGAAGGAAATTCGAACCAAATGTGGTATTTTATTTAATGGCAAGGCAAAATCTCTGCCTCGCTATTTTTAATATTTTCATACCTGTATCTGAAACAGGTTTCAAGAACCTGGTTGTTTTGTATTGTTATTCAAGTTTGTCATTTGTCTAGTGGGGGAGGCGTGAATGGCACGGGTAATGAATGGCTCCACTGCATGTTGCTTTTAGGGTTGGATGTTTGTGGTTTGAATCGGTTTAAGGTGAAATTTCAAATCATCAAATCATCCAAACATTGCATTTTGAGTTTTGGGTGATCCAATTCAATCCAATAGCATGTTCCACATTGCAACTAATTCAAACCACACAAAACGGTGTTGATCAGTTTGGAGTTTGGATTTGCGGTTTGAACTTAAAACTTAAATTAGAATAATTTGTTAATTTGAATTGAGCTCAAAAGATAAAATTTTGGACCTTAGTTTGCCTTTTGGCCCAATTTTAAAATAATAAACTTATTATTTTATACTACAATATTAACAAAATAATTAATGTATTATTTCATCGTATAATTCAATATTATCATATAATAATGATAAGTATACCCAATAATCTATTTAAATAGTTTGGTTTGGTGGTTAGTAGTTTGAAATTAAATCAATCCATAATCGAAACCAATAATAGATATTTGTAAAATATCAAGTCAGAGATTGATCCAAATTTTTTTTAAACCAATGCAAAGTGATCTAATTAAGCAGTTGGAATCGATTTGAGCTTGCTGGGCAAGTTTCACTTTTTCATGATTTTGAGATGCTGGCTTGGCCTTAGCATATGAATGATGACCTAAATTAACTCGATTTTAACTGGCTGATTCTTTGTTTCTGATGATGCATACTCTGATCTGTTTTGAGGTCTATTGTTATTGATCATAATGTATATGGAATTTCATTAATTGCCATTTTTACCAAGTTATTTGCAAAACTGAAAGATATTGCTTTGCTTTTATGGAATGCTGAAATATGCTTGTCTTGCATGAGCCTTCATTGTTTACCTGAATCACTTGTAGCATATGTTCAATCCAGCTGTCATTTTTGTCTTTTCAATGTTATATGTTGTTATTCTATTGACTGTAAATGCAACTGTTTTACATTTTTGCTGCCATACAGTTATCTACTCTCACTTCCTCAAGCTGTCAGGTTGTATTTCATTATGATCCTACAATATTATTGGTGTTATATTTTTACATGCTACCAGTTGACATTGATGCCATATAGTGATATGATTTTTTAATTTTATTTTTAAAGCAATCAACAGGATCAATTTTCAGCCCTGGAACAGAGGTAGAAGTGAACATTGACAACAAAGAAAACTTACATGATGTCTGGTTTCCTGCAATTGTCATTAAAGAAAATGAGGACAATACTTTCTTTGTGAAATATCAGAACTCAAGGAACAATGACGAGGCTGCAACAGCAAAAGTGACCCTGGATTTTCAACATATCCGACCTACACCTCCTCGTTATGTTTACAGAAATTATGAGTTGCTTGAAAAGGTCGATACGTGCTATGGTTTTGGTTGGCGGGCTGGAGTAATTACAAAAGTTCTTACTGGGGGAAGGTATAATGTCTTCTTCAAGCATGGAAACGAGGATAAAGAACTTAGTCATACAGATATAAGGCCCCATTTGGAATGGACTGGTGGCAATTGGATTAGTAAATCCAAGGTATCATCGTGTCATCTCTTATTCATGTTCTTCTTTGGTAGGGGAATCATGGGGTATGGCTCAAGTTTGTTTGGTAGTGATTTGGAACTGTTCTTGACTTATATTTTGTGTTCATTTTTTATCCATTTTCCTATTGAAAAGAGTGAATTCCCACATTTTCAACTGACTAATTTTCTCCTTCAACAGAACTACTCTTGTTGTTTTGATTGTATTGGTGAATTTTTCTTCTGTCAAGAGGAAGCAAATGAAAACTCCCATGCTTTTTCAATATGCATTCTGCACAGCTTGTTTATGTATTGTTTCTCTCTTTTTTTAGTGCTAATGGATTTTTCCAATTTCAAGTACATTCATCTATGATAGTTTTGAGCTTGAAAAGCTGATGTGTAATTGAATGAGCTAGTTTTATCTTTCCTTAAATGTTCCATGCTTGCCAGAATAACTGTTTTATGGACAAAGGTGATCGATTTTTACTCTAATATAAGCATTGTCCTACAAAACCAGCTTCCTCTATGTCTTTTCAGCATACTAAATCAGTTGTAATTATATCACAAGAAAAAAATAAGAATAAAGTTAGAGAAACAGAGTCATGCTTCAAAGGAGTGCTGACTGCCTTCCATGCTGGTATTTTGTATTTTCATTCATAAATTGATCTTTTGGTGTGCATGGTTAATGTTAGAGCTATCAAAGAGCATGTAAACAGTTTATTTGTTTATTCCTAGCTTAAGTAATGTGTTTTCATTCAGGAAGTTTTGATTACTTCTGATAATGAAGAACAGCTCGGGCATGCTCGTAGTAGTACTGAAAACCCAGAAGTCGCTCTAAAACTTGAAAGTTCGGGCTTAGCGAAGGTTAACAGTGAAGAACAAACACCTTGTTTGACAAACATAAGGGAGAATCAGATGGAGCAGTCAACTCCGTTCCATGAAGAAGATTCAGCTGCTTATGAATTGCCTCCGAGCAAGAAGAAGATAAAGTTGGGTAACTCTAATGGTACTGCGACGCGTACACGTCCGATAAAGAAGCTGACAGAAGGAAATGCTTCAGATGCCCCATTATCAGTCCCAGCTTCTCATTCAAGGAAGATGGCTAATGAAACAACTAATGAACTACATGATGGTTTGACCACCCTGAAGACGGAAAGAACAGGAACTAGATACACAAAGAAATCTGTGACCGTGCAACAGTCTTCTGCTGTAGTTGACAGTCTTCTTCTGGGAAAGAGAATTGTGAGTTAGATCTCTCTTTTGAAACCTTCATAACTTTTGAACAACTCAGACTGAGCTTCACACGGGCCTATATATCTTAACTTTAATCAAGGGAAACTTGTAAACAATTACACCACAGTTCCACCAACATTTTGCTATGCGTAGACTGATATCTGATTGTGATATATATTAGTAATGGTCTCCAACTCAAGCATATCCAGAATGAGATATGAAATCAGCCCGTAGAATCTAAATGAGACAAATGAAGAATTTTGTGCCTCATAAACATTATAAAAGCTGAGTCATTAATGGTGTTGGAACTGATACAGCTCAAGGAATTGTTTCAGGAGTAAAGAAAAGTTGTTAATCAGATGGGCTACCTATTGTGCGTCTTGAGTTGGATTGTTCATTGAAAGGGTGCATTGTTTGTCTTTCTGTTAACATTACTGTTCTAACTGGATGATGATGGTCTGTTGTACACTTAGTTTACTCCATGGCACAATGGGCACAATTGTATTTACTTTTCGGTATTCTTTGTTGTGATGCTTTTCCTCATTCATGCAGAAGATTAAGCAGCAGAAATTTGGAGCAGACTTCCAAACAACTGATCTTGTAAAAAGGAGGGGAAGACCAACAAAATTACAAACTAAAAGCCCACAGACTTCAGTCATGGGTACACCTCTTCATTTACATATATTGAATTAATTGGTCAATTTTTTTGTAAATTAACTTCGTACTTTAACTTTTTCAGGTAAGGAAAGCAATACAACATTTGCTGCTGCTGAAGAACTGAATGAAAATGATGGTAAAGTCAAAGAAGCTGAAATGCCAGTTATCATAGGATTAAAAGCTAAGACAGTAAAGGGCACACAGGCTGGAAATCCTTCCAAGATATCTGATGAATTATCACTGAAACTGATTAGGGATCAGAAGAAGAATTTAAATGATTCAGCAGGAGACAATAGCATGGTAAGCAGTACTATGGAAAGTTTTCCCCTTTTCTGGGAAAGAAAGGAGGCGGAACAATCATATATTGTAGAGTGAAAAACCTCCAAGATTAATTGTTTGGTATTGGAAACTAATTTCTACTATTAAAAAAGATAGTAACTGGACGAAGGTATTTTGCTCTTTTGAGCATTTTATATCTATCTGTATGTATGACATCTCCTATTTTTATTGGCTATACTTCATATCACTTTGTTTATATCTTGAATTTTTTGAACTGCAAGTAGACTTAACTTAATTATTTTTCAACTGTAAGTATGACTTTAGGATACCATTTTAATTGGATAGTTTGAAAATTGATTGGTATGTCAATCTGTTCATTTACCTTGAGCAAACCCAGCCAGATACCTAGCTCAAAAATCTTTTCATTATAATTTTTGAGCAAGGTATATAGATGTGCTAATATGATGAAGGAATTACCCTTAGTAAGAGAAGTAGAATTCTTAAGTCAGTAATTTATCTTTAAGAATCCATTGTTTTGCTGCCTTTTTCCATTTCATATGAAATGTTTTGTTGCAATCCAAATTTCCCTGCTTTCTCTGGTTTTATGTTGGAGCTGGCTAATATAATTGGGTTCTGTCAGTTCAAACTTGCAATTGTTCTCAGTTTTTCTTAATTGCTTCTTAGCTTAGGTCTTCATTTAGACATGATATTTATCAGAGTCAGGTCCCCTTTAGTATTTTACTTTCTTCTAGCTCTGTTTGTTCCTTAGGCTGATGCTGCTGGTATTAATGTCTTTTCTTATGCGAGAAATAAGCAGCCAAAAGGTGGAGGAAGCAGCCAAAGAAGAAAGAGGGGAAGACCACGGAAATTAGTAATCATAAGCCCAAAGGCTCCTGCGGATGGTAAATGATAATTTTAAGCCACGACCATTTGCTGAATAAATGTTTTATTCTATTATATATTAAGAGACAGAACTTTGTGTTATACTCTGCAGGTAAGGAGCATGAAGGAGCCACAGGTGCTGTTGGTGAAGTTGTAAAAGATCATTCTGATGAGGCTAAATTCCCTAAAAGAGTCGAGTCTACCGGTAAGGCTTACAACCTGAAAATTATTTTCAGCTTTCTGGTATGCTAGGTCTGAAATACACCAATTATTTAGTATAGGCTTGTGATTTATTCATCGAATACCCAATACGTATCTCTGATAGCCTTTCAAGATAAAGAGGAATTGCTGTATTAGAGAATGATGTAGTTACTGTTGGCAATGTAGTTCTAAGTATATATATTTTTTTGGTCATCTCTTTTTGGCTTTTGCTGTTAGAATCAAAGTGCGAGTACTTTTGCCCAGTTACACTTTACAGACCCAGCTGTTTTTTCCCCTCTTTGTGGAACTGAAACACTCTCTATTTTAGTTTGCCAAGATGCATTTGGGGGAAAAACTGCTGACATTTCTGGGGTTGATTGCGCCCCAAAAGAAGTTGACATGGCCATTACTGTAGCATCCACGGACACCGCTGATGATGATCAACCACTCTCGACATGGATTGGGGGAATGCACTCTTCCAGTGTTGAAGAATTAAGTAAGCTATTTTATATATTAATGAACCATTACTGTTGTAATTTGCTTGACAGTATTTGTTTTCTCTTCAGGACTATCCTCTGGTAGAACTGTCAACGGATTGAATGAGGTAAGAGAAAGGCAAAATGATACTGTAATTAAATCTTCTGTAATTGATTCCAAAGGTAGCAGTGATCCGGTAGAGAATCAAATGTTGCCTTTTGAGAAGAAGTCACCAATTTGGAAAACTATTGAATCTATGGAAGTCTTCCAATTAGTGCCCCAGAGACCACATTTTCGTCCTTTAGGTGAAACTAAAGAGGAGTATCGTGAAGGATCTGCTGTTGGTATTATGGTAACTTATGCTGGTTTGTTTGAGAAGATCTCAATGTTGCAATTTGAAGATGCTAGAAACATATTTGATCGCACTTTGGAAAGTCTTTTGGACTTAGAAAAGCATGGGTTTGATGTTACATTGCTTAGACATCGTGTGAATGAACTGCTGTCAATTCGAGATGGACAAGGACAGCATCTGGATGAGTTAAAATATTCTCAAAGGGAGATAATAGAGCATACTAAAGAGAGATCAAGACTGGATGAAGAAATGGTAGAAATTGGAAAGAAGATAAGTGAATTACAGGCACAATTTGATTCAACAAAATTAAGAAAGCAAACAGAGGATCTTGAGATTGCTAGGGTGCAATCGCATATTAGTTCTATTAACGAACTTGTTAAGGATTCCCGCTCAGATTTTGAGAAATTAGCAGTTGCACCCTGGAAATTTTCATGACATCCTTGCGAGTTCCTCCGCTTTCTGTTTTCTTATGTTTTTTGGAGCGTAGGTAATCATGAAAGTTTTTAACCTCTGTGTATTTGTAGGATTTTAATGATGGAATTAGTCATATTTTAACTCGTAGCTTTGTATCAGTTGTTTTGACACAGCACTACTGTATTTATCTTGTCAAATGTTGTGCATGGTTAGTAATCGATCTTTTCCGGATCCAATGTAATGAATGTTGTGTTTCTAAACATGACATGTTTCATTCTATTTACTAAAATCTTTTTGTGTAGTTTCTTGCAGCTGAGCTGCTATAATTTTTGATATATCGGCAGACAGATTCAATTCCATCTGTTGTATCTTCTACGTATCAAACTTGAATATAAATGGGATGTAGGCCAAAAGGTGGATTGTGGATATGTATTGTTACACCCACAATGCACTGCTTTGCTCTGTGCCGTACGGCTCAGCTCAGCTCAACTTGTTATTTTTGCCACATCTCATGCTCAGCTGATCTTCGGAAAAAACTTTCCGTACGGGCACGGCATGGACAACCTAATCTACTCCTGTATATGAATTTATGTGGACCACTATGCACATTCTTATCTTCATCGACCTAAGATAGTAACTGTCACATTCTTATCTTCATCAATATAAGCTAAGATAATCAGTGCTCCTTTAATATAATTTAAAAAGATATGAAAGTTTTTTCAAGTTTAATCTAGGTGAAGATTTGTTGGTGCATATAAGGCTGAGTATTTGTGATTTAATTCGGTTTGAGGTAAAATTTTAAATTCAATCAGATATTATGATTTAAAAAAAAAAATCTAATCCAATCCGTTATCATATTATAAATTAATTCAAATCAAATCGTAAAATGTGGTTTAAAATAATTTGAATTTACGATTTGAATTATATTATAAAATTAAAAATATAATAATTAATTATTATCAATTTTATCATTTAAAGTAAGTTTTGTGAATAATTTGTTAAAAATTATTTATAAATAATTTTTTTTATTAATTATTATTATATAGAAGATATAGAGACAAATCATATGTAATTTGTGATGATAAATAAAATAATAATAAAATTTTTATAAGATAATATTAACCGTTTAATTTAAAATTTCGTGATTTACAATTGATTCAGTTCATAATATAAACCGCGAATAGTGATTTTAAAAATATCAATCCGTAAGTTGATCCACAAATTTTTCAAACCGATTCAAACTGCTAAAAATATCAATCCGTAAGTTGATCCACAAATTAGCAGTTTAAATCAATTTGGATTAGATCGGTTTGAAAATACCCATCCCTAGGTACATATCGATATTACG
>JAVXUL010000001.1:17398164-17412091 GCA_035590515.1 Trichilia minutiflora
ATTGAACTTTTTCGCTTAAGCTTTCCGGAACTGAAAATCATCAACAGGGTCCTCACATACTCATCACAAATCTCTTTATAATCATCTACAAGGTCAAATATCCTCGAAAACAAACGAACAAATTATCGAAATGTTCAATGGATGCAAAGGCATGAATAGAAAGCAAGGAGAAGTTACCAATATACCCTCAGGGTACAATCACGGGTGTGATAGACACGTGGGATCTCATCAAGAAAGAACGTAGTATCATCGTCTCAGATATTTTAACTTCCCAGTTGTACCCAGTCTCAGGTCCCAAGGAATCATCCTCTTAGGTATACTCAATCTTAGGTCCTAGGGAGTCAGTCTCTCGGGGAATCTTGCCTCAAGTCCCAGGCAGTTGGCCTCTCGGGGGAGTCCAGCCTCCTGCCCCAGGGAGTCCTCCTCTCAGGCAAACCCACCTCAGGACCCAAAAAGTCGATTTTTTAAGCAAACAGGCACCACCCTCTGGGGACGTCCGACGATCCTCAGAAGGTTTACCCTTAAGACTTAGAGACGCGTCACAATCCTCAAGTACTATTAGTTGAAGCCCTCAGGCAGGTAACAGTCGTAGGTCTTAGGGGATCCGTGTCCGTCTCAGGATGACCCAACTGTGACCTGAAAAGTGCATAGTCAGCTTTGCAATTGTAGCTGCCTCTAAGGGAAAGTATCTCCTCTCCACCAACCTGCATGAAGCCCCCAACCAGAGAACCCCCAATCACGAGCCCACGCCACCAAAAATGAGAATGACTGCTGACATAGTAGGCCCTATGATGGGAGTAAATACCCTGTCTTAAGAGCTGCCTGTCCCATCTATCATCCATCTTCAGACAACTTGACAGTAGCAGACTTAAAATTTACAGAATGTCAGCTGAAATATTAATGGCATGCAGCTACACTTTACCCAAAGATACTAAAGTTTCATCATTCTCATTCTTCGATGCTCAGTCATATCATCAGAGGGGTTCTCCAGCAGAAGGGGGCATGATGACGATGATAATGAAAAAAGTATCGGAGTCTAGAACTTGAGTCTTCTTTGGCTTTCTACTTGTGGTATCCTCTCCCGTTTTCTCATCTTTACCTCCGGTAAAAAAAAAGGTCTCATTTTCTTGCATTCCAATCCGATTTGCTTATCAGAATTCGTCATACATTCTCTCATCATATTTGACTTAAACATCAAAGTTTTCCCATCAGAAAACTTATTCAACGTGATTCCTAATGTGTTATTGTCTTTTAGGGATTTAGAGATGAGGCTTTACAAGGGAGGATCCGGCCAACCAGTCTCTTCGACATAGATCCGTCGTTGTAACAGTTACGTTCATATTCACACCTCAATAATTATATCTATCATCAACTTATCAGTTATTGTGTGTGATCCTCTAGGTTCATTGTGAATTAGATATTGGTTAAACTCTTTGATATTATTTTAGCATAATTTTTTATAGCCGAAGTTCTTAATAATTATGAGTGACCTTTAACAAAATATCATGACCTTCAAAATATAGAGAATAAATTTTCGATAAATCTATATAGTCTTACTTACTTGTAGTAAAATTCTTTTATTATTGACTCCCGATTTGTGTGAAAAATAAAGTTGTCAAACCTTTAACTTGATTATAGGATCAAAGACTCGATCATATATGGGATCCGCTTATTTGAAAACTTATTTTTGAAAATAGCGTACTTTAATCAGGAATTTTAATTCTTGTATATGACATTCCTATTTAGAATTTTAAACTCAAATATTTGAGTCAGTAGATTTCATATTGACATTATCTGTTCTCATACAATAGTAGCACATTACCATCAAGCTTTTTTAATCAGGCGTACCTATTCCAATATAAAGTATATAAGTGAAAGATACGTCTCAATATAAAGGACAACATAATATCTCAAGTTAAAGGATTAATAGTACATTAGTATGACTATATAACAAATTATTAATTGCGAATAATCGTTTATATGATTCATCATATTTGATCATATTCAATAATACGTTCTCTATCGTATTACTCGTGTTTATACTTTTGTGATATGAGATTAGTCACTCAATTATTAGTATCAGATACTGATTCTTGATAGTAATAAAATATATCAGTTATGTAATGTCATCGTCTTTTATGATATTACCTCAATTAAAATCTATTTTAGATGTATTTAAATGATAAATTCTCTACTCATAATTATAACTCTTTATAAAAAGAATCTCAATACATAATAAATTATAAAAACACATCTCGCATTAATAATAAAAATAACAATAATAACAGCCGAATAAAACATAAAATAAAATAAATATAATTTTATTAATTATAAATATATTTTTATATAAGAATAATATCTTTAACCATATGAAATAATTATTCTAAAGCATGTCTCCAATACCAAACTTGAGTTTGAAAAAAAAATTGATAACTAGATCGGATTTCTTGCGAAGAGTCATTTGAAATCCGAATGCCTTGTGTTAAATATTAAGAGTTTTTTTTTTTAATTTTGTATGTGTGAAAAATTCTAATTTACTGAATCGAAGTCGAATTAGTCTGTCATTACGTATGAAAGGATAATTTAAAAAAAAATTACTGTTTAATCCCTTAATATTTTAATAGGATAATATTTTTAGAGTTTGAATATGCAACTCTTTAAGAGTTTAAATCCTTATTATTAGACTAAATTACGAAAAGTTTCAAATGTTAAGGGCTAAACTTCAAACATAGAAAAATTGAATATTGGATAATCATTCAATTCATAATTTGATGGCTCATTCCATCATTTTTCAACTCCAATAGTGAATAATGGCCGCTTCCTTTGGTATACTTATGTTAGGTGATAGTTATTATTTCCTTAAAATAAAAAAATTTAAATATTTGTTATTAATATAAAATTACGTGTTTTTATTAAAAATTAATATTATTAAATAAATATATATATATTTTTTAATTTTACTTTTGCCTAAATCTCTAAAAATTGCAAGAAAATGAGAGTAAACTTTTTTTTTTCTATTATTCTAATAAATTTTCTGATTTACCTATCACTAATTTGATTTGCTGGTGCAAGCAAGCCCTGACTCAAAAAGTATGTTCATGTTTTTTAAAGAAAAATAGAGTAACGGAACTTCCTTGTGTTACGTGAGGGGAAGTGCTTGAATAGTAAACGTAGGCAACGACATTTGGATAAAACACTATTCGCCTGTCCAACCGACTCATTAACAACACTATAAACCATGAACCATAAGATGAACCATTCCCATTTCTCTTGTATTATAACTGCAACCTCTTCCATAACTTTCACTTCCAACGCCATTGGATAATTTCACCAAGTACACGTATTTTTCTGTAAGCTGCTAAATCTCTGTAAGAGTTTGTATGGACTAACTTATACGTAGAGTAGTAGTACTTACGAGTGTATGTAGTGAAAATGTATGGATAGACTAAGACTACTTGATAAGTTTATTGGCTATGGTGACTAATGAATTCGGTGGCTTCAGTTCTGCCAGAACATTGATTTAATTTAACAGCCATATACGGAATCTACGTCGGGGATGGTTTTGAGCTTTACTGAGCACCCACTGGTTTTTGCTGCTGTTTTAATGTGATCGAGTAATTTTCATTTCTATTTTTTTATTGTAGGGTACTTTTGCCTCTAGTTTAAGAATTCTATTAGCTTGTGAATTTTATTATATTTTTAATTAATTTCTTTCGCCAGCCCAAGGACAAAGGTATCGTAGTCGACTTTCTTTATCCGACTTTATTAGACCTTCATTCAGCTTTTTTTTTTTTTTTTTTAAATTATTATTTTTCTTATTATTATTATTTCAGTTGATGCTGATGTTGAAGTGCCTGATAAAAAGTCTATTGGGCAACGACCAATGTTGAATTTTTTTCTAGGACTCATTTTCAAGACGCAAATATATGGCTGCACTTTTTTAGTGGTGAGGATCATCTTCTTTCCTATAGGTTCAGTACTGATCATCTTCTTTCCTATGGCTATTTAATGCTTTTTATCTTTGGTCTTGTCGATTTAATTTTGAGTATTCAAATCTCATCGCACCTATATTTTGATGGGAAGTCCGGACGTTTGTTGATTTCTTACGCATATTTTGAGTTGTGTTACCATATTGATTTTGCTAATGCATCGTATGTCTAATTTTCTGAGTAGGCTTTTGCAGTGGGTCATTCATGACTTTGTGTTTGTTTTCAGTGAACTCTGACGTGGATGATCTGATCGATTCTATCTGGGCTTCTGTCTTATTATTATATAAATCTCCAGAGTGCCGAGTCGTTCTTGTTGTACAAGTTTAACAGTAAAAAATGAAGACTTTTGCAGTTCAGGTAGAGGAAGGAAAGGAGGGACGAGATGGGAAGCTGGCAGTGGGCCCTGTTTATCGAAATTTACTTGCCAAGAACGGCTTTCCTCCACCAGCCGGTGATTTATCTTCTTCTTGGGATATATTCAGGTAATCGATTAGTGTATTATTTTATTTTCAGTATCGTGCTTGGAATGACAATGTGATGACCCCTTGTATACCTTGCAACACGTTAACAAGACCGTGCAGCTTCTTTCCATTATGTTAGTCAAATAGTTAAAGAAAGCTGCTATTTTTCGTAATTTTAACAACTTAAAGGGACCAAAAGTTCTGTTTACTATAGAATATACTAAGTGCAAGTGAACTGGACCGTGGGAATGATAGCCTACTCTCTGTCCTTGTTCATGATCTTGTTGAATTAATATTTTTGACAAAAAATTGTGTCGATGTGTAGCACGTCTGTTGAGAAGTACCCAGGAAATAGGATGCTTGGCTGGCGTAAATTTGTTGATGGCAAGGTAAATATCTACACGAAAGCAAGCAAAACAGTTTCCGCTTTTGCCACTGAGAAGCTCTGTTTATACTGCTTTTTAAAATTTGATTGGTGTTAGGTCGGGCCTTACGTCTGGAAAAGTTACAAAGAAGTTTACGAGGAAGTTCTGCAAATTGGTTCTGCTTTGCGGTCATCTGGGGCTGAACCTGTAGGCATAGATATATTGTATTTTCCAGAAGCTTGTGATTGTGATTTGAGTGCTAATAAAAGAAGAAATATGTGCACTAATTTAAAATTTTTTGGCTACAGGGCTGTCGGATTGGGATTTATGGAGCAAACTGCCCTCAGTGGATCGAGGCAATGCAGGTTAATTTTTTCTCACTTTTTCTCGTCATATTTTCTGATAAAGTTTGTTGTAATTTTAATTGATCTTTACTCTTTTTGGATGAGTCTGTATTCAACAAGTTGTTTGACTTCTTTGTAGGCTTGCAATGCCCACAGTTTAATATGTGTGCCTCTTTATGATACCCTTGGTAAATTCTCTTGAGAAATTTGTTGCTTTTGAACTTTGAATTTTACAATCTTTCTTGCAGAAGAAGATTTTGGATTTTGACAATGGACCGAAATGCTTAATTTCCAAATTTTTTATTGCATGTCCATGTGTATATTATTTTTTCTTTTTTTTTACTCTAGGCAGTTTAATTGAACTCCTTATGGGTATACAGGTCCGGGAGCAGTAAATTTTATAATAGATCATGCAGAGATAGATTTTGTTTTTGTCCAAGATAAGAAAGTGAGAGAGGTAAGGTTAAAAATACTTGACCTGCTTTTTGACTGAATAATGTACTTTGTAGTATGTTTTTAAAATCTTAGAAGCATCAGATCGTTCTGATTTGTATTCATATGCTTATATATGCAGCTACTGAATCCTGATTGTAAATCTTTTGGTCGCCTAAAAGGTATGAACAACTAGAAATATTTTTGGTTGCTGAAAGCACGAGCTGTTACTGAATTTGGCTGTTGTTGCAGCAATTGTTTGCTTCACCTCATTGACAGAGGAGGAGAAGAAAAAGATTACACAGACCGGGATTAAACCATACTCATGGCATGAGTTCCTTCGCTTGGTTAGTTTTTAATCATACGGTATATGTGATTCATGTCTATAACTGCTGTAAAGTCTGAGAAAAAGGTATGATTCTCTGCAATAATGATCTATTATTGAGCAATTCACCAAAGTACCAAGGCATTGGGCAATTGATGATGAACTTAATAAATTTGTTCTCATTCCAACATGGTAGCTGTGAAAACCTATCCTCCGGGATACCCTAGAAGTTAAGGGTGTGACAGTAGCACTGAACTATTAATTTTTATCATTTTTTAACATATTATTGTTGGAATTTGCCTTGTTTTCTCTGTTATGTTTCAACTATAGAGTCTTTTGTTTCCAGGGGAAAGAAAACACATCAGAGATTTTGCCACCTCAGCCTTTCAATATCTGCACAATCATGTATACTAGTGGCACCAGTGGAGATCCAAAAGGTGTTGTGTTAACGCATGAAACAGTGGCAACATTTGTCAGGGGGGTTGATCTCTTCATGGATCAATTTGAAGACAAGGTAAATTTAATGTTGGAACTCTTTTACATTGTTTTTACATGAAGTGGTTGTTGTCCTGTTTTTTTAAGTATTATCCTTATTGTTTTTTGAATTTATGTGAATATGTGTGCAATTTATCATTTATCTGGAGTGTGAGGTATCACAGTGAATGAATTATATATCTCCTTCTCAAAACAAAATCCATTAGCTTGAAGAGTACATCATACACAGATGACAACGGATGATAAACGATTTTTCCCATGCTTCATGTCTGTTGCATGAGTGTAGTTCTGGAATAATTTTTCCTCGTTTGTCCTTTCAATTCTTCTATAATCCCTACTGTCTTTGTTATCCTCAGATACATTTTTCTTGACTTTACACAGATGACAACAGATGATGTGTATTTGTCTTTCTTACCTCTTGCTCATATCCTTGACCGCGTGATTGAGGAATATTTTTTCCGTAAGGGCGCTTCTGTTGGTTACTATCATGGGGTATGCTGCTGGACCTCGATATTTTATTGTTGGGCTTTTAATTCATTTTCTTTTAAGCTTGAGAAAAATATAGGAGAATAAGGGATTAAAAAATATCAAGTTTTCTATTGTTTGATTGAGGAAACAAAAAGGGATAAACTAAGAAGCAAATTTTGAAGCTTTCTTACAGAGCATAAGATTTAGCTCCCTCTTGATAATTAACAAATATTTTTTTCCTGAGTTTTGACATCAATTATGGCTATAATATTTTGTTCAAAATTTGGTTTGTTTTCTTACTCTAGGATTTGGATGCATTGAGGGATGATTTGAAGGAATTGAAGCCAACTCTTCTGGCGGGTGTTCCTCGAGTATTTGAAAAGATTCATGAAGGCAGGGAAATTAGAAACCCCTGGTAATTGAATTGATTTTGAATTACGACAAACTAAATAACCAAATGAAGGTTTCTCTTGTTTCAGGTGTCAAGAAAGCACTAGAAGAACTCAGACCTCTGAGGCGGCGAATTTTTGATGCCCTTTACAGATAGTAAGATACTCTTCCATCTAGTTCATAGAGTTGCTTCAAGTAACAAAAAGTTTCCTCTCTCTTGAATATTATTGAAAAATTGCACCTTTATCCCATCATAGCATAAATTATGCCACTGATACTTGCTATATTGATCATTGACGTGCAGCAAACTTTATTGGATGAATAAGGGGTATAAACAGAAAGATGCGTCACCACTGGCAGATCTGTTAGCCTTCAGAAAGGTAGTGTATTTTTAAATCCTTCAGTTGTCCATATCTTTCAAAATCTGGTGAGAGTTAGTCGTGCAGGTATTACTTTTCATTGCAATCTCAATGCTAGTTCCAGCTTCCAATATTGTGAAACATTAATTTATTTGTTTATTCTAGTTTAGAAGTTACGTTTGTAATCATCGTCTGAAAATAGCTGTAGGTTCTATTATCACTACTACCAGACACCTAGGCCACAGTATACTTGAGACTATGTCAGTATCATGAACCAACCATCCCCTTTACTATTTACTTTAATTTGTTAATTCTCTTGGAAGAGCTTCCTTCAACTATTGGCATGTCTTTTCATTTTAATCAGGTCAAAGCCAGGTTAGGTGGTCGCCTTCGACTAGTAATATGTGGTGGTGCACCCTTGAGCATTGAAGTGGAAGAATTCTTACGGGTTACGTGCTGTGCCTTTTTAATCCAAGGATATGGTAATGATCTATGCCTATAGTAGTAAATTTTGAATCATAGGGCTTCTAGGACATGTAAGATGTGGGAGGTATATGGGAGCTAAAACTGTCTCTACAAGAAATATTCTGTATACATCATCTTTTTTATTTGATTACTGTAATGGGGTTTGTCACTTCATTTGAAAAGTAGTCTGGTTGCTCTGTTATTTCAGCCTAGGACCGTGGATTTCTTAAACCTTTTTTTGCTAAATAAACTACCGTAATTTCTAATTTAATTTTAGGTGAGGTTTCTTGTTCTCTACTTGGAGGGTTCATCCTATTTGAAATTTTCTCATACATCTTTCATACTGCATTGTGGCTCATCCAGGCTTGACAGAAACTTGTGGGCCAGCCACCATTGGTTTTCCAGATGAAATGTGCATGGCTGGCACTGTTGGTACAGTAGGTGTATACAATGAGATGCGCCTGGAGGAGGTTCTGGAGATGGGCTACAGTCCACTCGATGATCCTCCATGTGGTGAGATATGTGTGAGAGGCAAGACACTTTTTTCTGGGTACTACAAAAATCCGGAACTGACAAAAGAATCCATGATTGATGGGTGGTTTCATACAGGTCGATCACAGCTCCATTTCTTGTTGTTCTGAATTCTTTACTGCTGATATTGTGTTCTGATTTTATCATTATATGCATTCTCAGGGGACATAGGGCAAATATCTCCAAATGGAGTTGTTAAGATTATTGATAGAAAGAAGAATCTTATTAAACTATCCCAAGGAGAATATGTGGCTCTTGAATATTTGGAAAATGCATACATCATTGCTCCTATTGTTGAAGATGTGAGCATTTCTCATAGTTCTTAGTTAATTTCATATAAAATGTAATGCATTTTGGTCATTAATCATCTATTGATTGTTTGTTTATTCTTATTTATTCTTTTTTTTTTTTCGGTAAGATCTGGGTCTACGGGAACAGCTTCAAGTCAATGTTAGTTGCTGTAGTTGTGCCACATGAAGAAGAAACCAAAAAGTGGTCTTACTCAAATGGTCATACGGGTTTATTGTCTGAAGTTTGTGCCCTTGATCAGCTACAAAACCATGTCCTTTCAGAGCTGATGCGTGTAGCTGAGAAAAAGAAGGTAAGATTTGCTAATTGGAACACTGGCTCATTTCTCCGTAGCTTCAGAGATTTATTTTCATTTCTTTTAAGTGGGATTATCCATTACTCCAAAACTGAACACGAGCCCGCGCAAAGCACACACACAGAGTTTAATTGCTCCCAGCATGAACCACCCCTATGAACTAAAATTGTTACACCGCCACCTTGATGAATCCTACTGCCTAGCTACAGTCTATTTACGTATCAGTAAAACCCATCTGCCTTTCTTCAACTTTCCTGCTGACAATTTTATCTACACTTTTTTTTTTTTTTAAATCGACTAGCTGAGGGGCTTTGAATGCATCAGAGGAGTCATTTTGGATCCCTGTCCCTTTGATATGGAAAGAGATTTAGTGACTGCCACATTGAAGAAGAAGAGAAATAAATTGCTCAAATATTATCAGGTAACAAGAATCACTGTGTCCTCAAATTCCTCTTTCAAGAAAGATTAATTTTTTCCTTCTCTTTAACTATCCGTTAAAGAACTCATATATTATCTACCCAAATACAGGTGGAAATTGATCGACTCTATGAAAAATTAGCTACAGGGCGACGCTGAGGATTGCTATGAAACTTAGCCCAATACTATTGTTTGTTTTGTCCTCCCTTGCTAATAAAGGCTTTCCAGTCGAAACAATAATATTCTGGTTTTACAGCATTTGTGATGTGTAGATGTCGTGAAGGCTATCCTCAAGAGAACATTGGTGAACGAGCAACGTCTGTAGAACAGAGAAATTAACGAGGAATGGTTCTTTTCTTTCGTTCGTTGAGTTATTTGGAAGAGATCTAGAAAGGCAATTATATATGTTTGGTTGATAATGCAAAATATAAAAATTTATTACTCTTTTTTACTATGATTGCCCTGTCAAATAACATGGAAATTTTTTGTTTTTGTTTTGTTTTTTTAAAGAAAAAATCTTTTGTTGATATAGGAAATTTCATGTCAATCCTTGAGACTTCAGGCAGGTATTGAGCCTTGGCGTCGGACTAACAAGGTTCGGTATAGGTACAGTGCATAAATAGTAAAATACTATCCGATCTAATGCAATAAATAATAAAAGTATAGTATGATGCAGTCCGGTATTAGGGTTATGTTAGGTTAAGAATTTAAGACTTTGTACTCAGGTTTAACTCAGGTTTGTGAAGAGCTCGGGCCTGATACGGTCCGTGAAAGGCTTGGGCATGGTACGATCATACTATATTTCAGTCCAAACCTTTTATAGGCAATGCCAAGCATGAGTCCTGGATCTACTAAGATCTCTGATTCTATATTGGGTTAAGGTGTGTTTTTACTATTCGTTAAGGTTCAAAATATTTAATTTTTTCATACAATTTAATGGCTATTTATATTTTAATGATTTAATCAATTATCAAACATTTTAACAACTTACATATGCAAAGAATATGAACATCCAAATTCATAACATTCAATATTCATAAACTAAATAAATATAATAGATGGATTTACATCATTATAGTTATAATACATTTCAAATAGATTGGTATTTATTGAATTATTTATCATTTGTAATTCATCATTTAAAAATTTTACATCAACTTAAAAAATAATACATATAAAATTAAATATACAACGTGAATCCAAAATTACGAGAAACATAATAGAATCAAACTAAGTACCAGATACACAACTAAGCACCAAAAGTTCCAAACCAAGTACCAGAAACAAGTACGAAAAATAAAATCAATGTCAGAACCAAATTAATTAAAAAAAATGATCACCAGTAAAACTAATTCTCATCAAAATTATAGCAATCATTTTCTTTATTAATATTTTGATTTATATATTGAATTCTATCTTCTATATTTTCCCAATTTTTCAAATATATTAAGTAGTCTGAAACTTTCGGTGATAGCTTTGATCTCTTTTCATCCATAACCCTATTTCTTACTCTAAAAGTAGATTATAATGCAACTGTGAACATCGAAAAAATTATTCGATCACAAACCATGATGGATAGCATAGAAAAAACCCTTTTATTTGCTTTCTACCAGTGCAAAACATAAAAAAAAAATTTTACTTCAAACGTAAACAAGTAAACAAATTAACTTAATAAGTAGAAACATATTTCTTAATTTATAAAGCAAACTATTAAAACTACCATGATAAATTTTAACATTACTCAAAATTTTTCAAGAAAGAGTATCAAGTATAAGTCCATTACTACTGCAAACAGTTTGTATATTTATACCTATCATATTTTAATATTGAATATAAACATCATTTAAAGAATTTTTCTAATTGAACTATCAAAATCAAGGGTAACATCAAATTTTTAGTAATTTCATTAACTAATATAATAAAATCAGAAAAATTGATTATAAGATCCATCACTACTACATATACAAGCAATTTAGGAATATCTTTCTAATATTTTTTGAATTTTTCTTTCATAAGAAAACAAACCATCTTAAACTCATCAATATCTCTATAACGAGTAAAAATATAACTAATATCATGTAAATGATTCGAAATACAAGAATATTTAGAAAAATAAACATGTGAACATGATAATGTAATATTGTAGAATGTTTTTAAAATATTCATAAAAGTAAAAACCATATTCCAATTAATAGAAGTGATTGGAATTAAAATCCTACCTTCTAGAACTATGTGATATAATATACTGTATAACATCTTTAATATTTTCTATATGAGCCTGAATTAAATTCAATCTATCTTGCGCAATCAAATTAACAATATGACAAATACATCTTAAATAAAAAAAATTATGATTCAAAATCACATACAAGTGCTAAATTATTAATAAACATATCAATGACAGCATTATTTGCAGAAGTATTATCAAAAATAATGTTAAAATTTTTATTTTATATTTCATATTTTTTAAAAACACTCATCATTACATTAAAAATAACAAATACATTATATGGATATTCTAATTCATAAAAAACAATAATTTTTTTATGTAACATCTAACTGTCATTATGTAATGAGAATTAATATAAATATAACCCAAATAATTATATCAAATCTAACAATCAGAAGTAATATAAATAACTTCTTTAAAGCAACTAAATTTTGCAATCAAATTTTTTAACGTAATCAAATAATTTAATTATATCACTCTTATATGTAACTCTAGGAACTAATTTAGAAGTAGATTAAACGTACTTTTTCATAAATTTTTTTAACCTTTCGTTTTCAGCCTGAGTAATTGTATCACTATAATGAGTAATTAACACAAGATTTCAATATCAAATATATTGAATTCTAACGAGTTTTCACATCAAATATGAATCTCCTAAACTACAATTCATAATATATCAAAGTATAATCAAACTCTTACCTTCTAAAATAATGTAATGTAATATATTGTATAGCATCTCTAATCTTTTCTACATGAATTTGGATTAAATTCAATCCATCCTAGATAATTTAATTAATAATATAATAAACATATCTCAAATAAAACAATTATGAATCAAAATCACATGTAGTTATTAAATGATTAATAATCATGTTAATAATAGTATTATTTACGAAAGTATTATCAAAAGTAATATTAAAAATTTTATCTTGTATTCATATTCTCTTAAAACACTCATAATTGTATTGAAAATATCAAATATATTATGTGGATATTCTAATTCACGAAAAGTAATAATTCTTTTATATAACATTTAACTATTATTAACATAATGAAAAGTGATACAAATATAATCTAAGTGATTATATCTGGTCTAACAATTAAAATTAATAAAAATAACTGCTTTAAAATAATTAAAATTTATAATCAAAATTTTTTAATTTGATCAAATAATTTAATTATATCACTTTTACTTGCATTTCTAGGAATTAATTTAAAATAGGTTGAATGTATCTTTTTATTAATTTTTTCAATCTTTTATCTTCGGATTGAGTGAACGGCAATTCACTTGATACTATCTATTTTGTAACACTCGATCCAAGTTTGTTAATAATATTGTCCATTTTGACCCAATCCTTGGGGTCTCACAATTTTGTTCTTGGAATGGGTTATCCCAAGAACTTCTCAAGAGGTCATCCATCTTGGTACTACTCTCGTCCAAGCACGTTTAACTGCGTAGTTCTTGGAGTTAAAACCACCACCTATCCCAAAAGGTCTTAGTATCAATTTGATTCTAACTCTATATATATAGCCCAATAACTTTTTCTCCCATTCCGATGTGGGATTCGATTCATCCCTACCATCCTAAAAGCCTGCTAGAAGCCACTCTTTACTCATACTCTCTCGGCTATGGCGCCACTTCCCGCCCTCATCAGACCGGAATGTTACAATAATCGTCTAATAATAAATTGTAAATAGCACCCCCTCCAAGAGTGGTCTAGTGATAAGAACTTATAAATTACGATTGTCTTTATACTGATCTTGGGTTCAAACCTTTAGGACTCTCTCTGTTGAAATATTTAAGGGATAGACTATGAGTTTTATCTGAACTACCTCTCCTATATGATGATTGGTTAATATCTATCTGAAGTTAGATAGATTAAAATTTCCTATATATAAAAAAAAATTACGAATGGCATAATATTAAAAGAAATATATATATTTTTGTACAGTCAATCCCTATAATAAACAAGTAAATTATTATAAACAAACTTTTGTCTATTAGGTCATTTTTTATATATTATACAAATTGATATTATACAAATTGATATA
>JAVXUL010000001.1:17412191-17430496 GCA_035590515.1 Trichilia minutiflora
CCCCCAACACCAAGCCCCCCCCCCCCCCTCCGTTTTTAATTAAATAATTATTTTAATTGAAAACTGTGCAGTTTTTGCTCAACTGGCTCGACTGATGCTATGTCTCTGTCATCCCCTTGGGAATGCAATCATCCCACACGTGTCCCTTCTTCATTACTGAGCCAATCTGGGAATACACGGTATTCGGGTCATCATAATTATATGTCAGAAAAGGTCCCACCTTATTTGAACTTCGAAGAGAGCTGACTCTTGACGTTCTAACTTCGGCTGGCGTGATATTCTCTGGTCCATTGGATTAAAACCAATGGTCGAAGTCTCCTGGACTTTGTCTATAAATACCTCCCCTCCTTTGAGCAAAATTGTGAGAGCCACGGTTGAATACTTTTTTCAAACCTCTCAGAGTACTCACTGTGCTCCTCTTGCTTTGATGTTCTTCCTATCTTCAATCGGCTGATGAATCTCTTGTTTCTAGTTGTGAAACCCAACATTTCCGGAGTTTTACTCTAACTTCTCATGATATCCCGCTTGCGATCCTCATGACGATCCTTGTTGGAAGGATTGTCAATCTCACAGGCACTTTTGCCAAACATGTACACATGAAAAATTGGATTCTAGGGGTGCTAAACGATCGGGGAGTGTCCGGATATGTAGGGGTTTTCCTCTTCATTTTTTGGTCCACTTCACTGAATATAATGATTTTCCAAGTGCAGCTGCTGTTGTAGGTCCATCCCCAACCTCACCCACTGGCTTTATGGGGTTCTCTCTCACTTTGTACTTTGCACACCCCCTGTTACTAATGCTCTTCTATGGTTGTAGGCACACTTTTGGAGATAAAAATGATGCAGGAGATGCTCGGTGGTGCGAGACGATCAGAACGATTCAAGGAAACTGAGAAGGAGAACGCCTTTCCCTTGAAACAGCTGAAGATGACAGAGGCGGATCCGGTCCTTCAAAATCCCTCAAGTGTAGATAAAATTCAGTAGGGGTCAGACATTCTATAATAATATATGTTGAACACTTTGTAATAATACGGGTCGGATATTCTATAACATGCTCTGACTAATAAAACTTCCACTTCTATATATACATTCTATTTTGTTTCATTTGATGTGGTGCGCCTTGCAATACTTCTCTGAGTGCAATACTTAAAAAGAATCTTCCGTAGCAAAAAGAACATTCAGCCTTCCAAAGATAACCGAATGACTTCTTAACTTGATGAAACTATCTGAGCAAAAACTATCCAAATGAAAATACCTTCGAGTGAAAAGCTGCTGAGTAAAAAGATACCCGAGTAAAAAAGTTCACATGAATAGATATCTGAGTAACAGCCATCTGAATAAAAATATGTCTAAGTGAGAAACCGTCTGAATAAAAAAATATCCGAGTGGATAACTTAGGCAATTTTCCAAATATCCCAATAAAAAACTCGTTCATTTGGGGAGAACATCCGAATGAAAGGCAGAATATCCCAATAAAGAGTTCATCCGTTCGGGGAAGATATCCAAATACAGGACTCCAAATAAAGGTTCGTCCATTACCCATTCGGGAAAACCATCCGAATAGGAAGCCAATTAAGATATATTCAAATAAAGGATACGTCCATTCAGGAAAATCATCCGAATAAGAAACGATAAGATATATCCAAATAAAGGATACGTCCATTCGGGAAAACCATCCAAATAAGAAACCAATAAGATATATCCAAATAAAGGATACGTCCATTCAGAAAAACCATCTGAATAAGAAACTAATAAGATATATCCAAACAAAGGATACGTCAATTCACGAAAACCATCAGAGTAAGAAACCAATGAATATCTCGATAAAGAGCTCATCCGTTTGGGAAAAAATACAAATAAAGGACTTAACAAGCATCCCGATGAAGAGCTTATCCATTCGGGAAAGATGCCCAAATAAAGGACTTAGAGAAAATCGTGTTAAGGACCCCGTTCAGGATAATACACATGCATATAGCTCGAATCTTAGTCAGATGACATCACCAAATGAATGACTTAGAAAATTCATGGGTGAGAAATATGCGTAGACGATATATTCAAGTTATCTGTCCCAGATTAATATGTAGCCAGATAAACTAAGGCCCGGTTCGATGAAGCTATATAAATATATCACCCACATTTATCATTAAAGCAAAAAGGAGCATTTACAGGAAAGAGAATACTTACAGGCCAGTCTGCTAGATATCCTGACCGTAAAAATAAAGGACCTTGTAGCATAATAAGTACAAATCGCAGGTGGCTGGCCTTTCTCAGGTACCCTAGTACCTGCACAAGAAAAATTGAAACAGGTAGCGGGCTCCGGACAAAATGGTTCGCATGGCCTTGGAACAAAATGGTTCCATAAATGTCAAATTCCCTTGGCTCGAAGACAAAATGGTCTCGTTGGCCTAGGGTCTTCTCAAGAGCTAGCACCGGACAAAATGGTCCGCGTGGTCTTGGAACAAAATGATTCCATGAATGTCAAATTCCCTTGGCTCAGAGATAAAATGGTCTCGTTGACCTAGGATCTTCTTATATAAGAGATTGGGTTAGCTTCAATTATCGGAGTCAGACCCTGATAGAGTACTTGAGAGGGGCTCGGAGTGTATTCATTGCGGAGTATGTGGGCTCGACATGTATTCTCTGCGAAGTAAGAAGACTCGACGCATATTCTCTGCGGAGCAGGAAGGCTCGACATATATTCTCGGTGGAACAGAAAGGCTCGACGCTGGTCGCAGGATCGGGGGATCAATTGCCAAAAGGGTTGCGTCATGGGAGATAAGCTTTTGGTCTGCCTGCGTTCAGCGACTTTTTGTTGGAGTGCCGCTCGGGGTCTTTAATTTGGAACCCCCTGTCGTGGATGCTTGAACGACTTTATATGACCCTTCCCACTTAGCTTCTAATACCCCTTCACCCGGGACTTTGGTGTTAGGAGTCACCTTTTGGAGGATAAGAACCCTTCTCTGGTAGGTTCGATATTTAATTACTGAATAGTAGTGTCGGGCTATCCTTTGTTGTCATACGGATACCCGAGTCGCGACCTCATCTCTCCTTCCATCTAACATGTCTAAACCCAATCTTCGACTAGCTTCATTCCCCCTTAAGTGTGATTCTGCATCAGGAAGGTTGGAACGTTAATTTGTGAAAAATACATGTGGAACTCCGAAGTGGCAAATAATACTCTGCTTTGCCAATGCGGTAGTCTTTCCCTCAGCTATATCGGAGAGTGGCTATGCCTCACAAGGGCTGTGACCCAATAATATTCTAGCCGGATAGCTTTGTATATTGGCGAATAAGCTCTTCCATAACTTTTGTAGGTTCAACTGTGGATTTCCTCAATTACTTTACCTGCCTTATCTGTTCTTAAACATTTCAAGTATGGCAGGGTAAATTCACGTTAGTATAATATAGTATCAAGGGTAGCGTACCTAGCCTCTTGGTCTTTTTATCTTTCTGGCTTTGTCACGGTCATTCGGGAACTTCCTGTATCGGACACGCAATTCTAGCTCCCGTGTTCAGATTGGGTTGGGGATCTCATGTAGGACAGTAACAAAACCTCCTTCAAACTTCTTCTTCACTCGGTCTCTTCGAAATTGCACCCGTCCCTCCGTGGTCTAGGGGTCATGGCTACTATTCTTGTCGTGGTTCTCGGGGCCCTTCACCTTCATGAGCTATAAACTCGATCAGATAATTGTTCCTGATCAGCACTTTAATCTGATCCCGCAGCTCGTGGCATTGTTTCGTCGGGTGGCCCACGTCTTGGTGAAACTCGCAGAACCCGTCTCCCGCCTCTCCGGGGAGCCTGCGTTCAATCGAACGGGGGTCCAGCAACACAGTCTCCCGTCTCCATACCTCTTCCAGGATTTAGGAGAGGGGAGCGTTCAAGGGAGTAAACTTCTTCTTCGTTCCCCCTACTTCGCTCGCCTCGGCCTGTCTACCTGGGCGACCCGCTGCTGGTCGCTTCTCCGAGGAGACCTTCTCTTCTTGGGGTACTGCTCCTCTCTCCTCCAATTGTCCCGGTAATATTCGGGGACTCGATCTCTCCCCCGATTAGCTTCAAGAAATCTCCTTCTATCGTTTCTCCACCTCTTGTTGTCGGGTCTCTTGAAGCGGTTGTTATCTCTTGGGGGAGTCCCTGTGAGTTTCTGCTCTTTCATCTTGAGCATTATCAGGTTTTCAACATCTATCTCGTCGAGTATCTTCCTCCTGACTGCCTCATAAGTGTCCACTGAGGGCTTATAAATAGCATACCAGGCCCTGTCTATTATGAGCCCCTGTCTCAGTCCCTCTAGGGTCAATAGGTGATGGTAAGCCCCCAGCTCAAGTACTCACTTATGGTATCTCTCGACGAAACTTCTGAGGCTCTCGCCATTCCCTTGTTTAAGTAGTAACAACGAGCTTGTAGTTTTAACGTCGAAGGTTGCACCTCTGAACTCGGCAGTAAACGCCTTGTACAGCTGCTCGAAGCTCTGAATACTCCCGAGGGTTAGACCCAGGAACCACTTTCTGGCTTGTCCTTCTAGGGTCAGGGGGAATAGGCGACACATCTGTTCTTCGCTTAGTCCCTGGACGAGCATCATTTCACGAAAGAGATCCATATGCAGTAATGGATCTGTCTTCCTAGAAAACGGAGTAATCTGGGGCATTTTAAACTTTTTGGGCAAGTCCTGGCCCAGTAGTTTAGGTGCAAGAGGTGACCTCGCATAGGGACCGGCCACTGGAACTGGCTCATTCAGTCCAACCCGGGGATCCGCTTCCTCTTTACTCATCTCCTTCATCACCTTTCTTATCAGGGACTCCATAATCCTGTCCTTGGTGTCAATCTCCCACTCTCGCTCTTGATACAAATTCTCCTGTTCTAACGCTTCATGTTCCCACCTTCGCCTCTGCTCCAAGAGCGTTCTTGTGTCGTTCGGAGGCGGGTTAATATCGTCAGGTATTTTCTAGATTGCATATGGACTCCGGGATACCCTCGTAGACCCGGGATAACGGGGGGCATACATGTGTCTTTTACCCCCACCCTCACCAAATAGGGGTCCTCTACTACCTTATCCTTCCCTTTCTCCACAGTCGTATACCTTCGGGCAATAGGTTGACTCCTGACTCCTTCTCCATCCCTCATTACAACCTCTGGTCGAGGGAGGCTACTTTCCACCGTCTCTTTCAGTATTGTTGTCCCCCGTGCATTGGTCCGTATCATCCTTCTCATCTTCGATATCTCTCTAACCAATGTTTGCATTTGCCTATCCTCCTCTGCATGTCGCTGCTCACTGTCTTGGAACAGCTATAACAACCGAATTATTTCATCTGTTCCTCTTGCATGGCCTGGTTCACGTGCATGCATCTCGACGACGTTCGATCGGGTGCTCCCGTGCTATGGGATTCCATGCAGGGCGCTTTCAGCCCCTTCTGCAGCGGCAGCTGCTTCTACAGAAACTTCCTCCACGTTCCTGTGTTCAGTCGCGTGCCTCCTAGTTGTGTAACTTCTGACGTTTTTCATTTTCGCTGAAAATAGTGCTTCAATGGCTTTTCGTTCGATTCCCACAGACGGTGCCAACTGTTGATGCAAGAAATCGGCCTTAGTCCGAGCACCAGCAAGTTTTTGTCTTCTCGTCCCTGAGCTTAGAGCTGTAAAACACACAGAGCACCTCAGGAATAAAGCCGATTTTTCGGTGAAAATCCTCCGATGCTTAAGTTAGAGAGGGTTTTACTTGGTGTGTGCAATAGGTGTGCATGCAAGCAAGTAATGATGCACGAAGAATATGAATGGTATAGAATGTTCTATCCCTGAGTATAATGCATGTATGCACTGAAAATGTTCAAAGAATGTCTCACAGTGGGTTTCTCTCGATGTTGTTCTCACGAATTTGGCTGTTAATTGAATTGAATCCCCTTGAATCGAATCGAATCGAATCTCCTTTTCTCTTGAGTACTGGATGCTGTATATGGTAAGCTTAGGAGTGCGTATCGCTGGACACATGTTGCTGCATGGCTGACGTGCCCAGGGTGACCTGTTGCAAAGCTAAAGGGCGTGGGGAGTTGAGTTGTGACACTGTTTTTGGCCACGTCAATCCCGAGCCCCCGAGTATTAGTACCTCTGCGCGGAACTTCCAGCTCTCTCGAGAATGAAGTCTCCTAGTTCTCGGGAGACTTTAATGTTGCAGGGTGTAGTCTTGGTGTTGCCAGGAGGTGGAGGGACGGGGACTAGCATACCCCGAGTGTCCACAGATCCGTACTATTGTATAGTAGGCTATTGATTCGACCCCCCGACTCCGAGGGTATATGCTGTTGAAAGCTCCGACCCGAATGCAAGTTGTCGGCGAATAACTCGAAGAAGAGTTTCTAACTGGTTGTCTCGGACAGAGTGTCCGAGGCGATTAGACTACCTTCCTATTGGTATGACCAACTTCTCAAAACGACACCGTATAAGAGAACCTATTGGATACATGCCCTTAATGAGCTTGGACAAAGACACGAAGATGAGCCTGAATCACTAGATTGAGCCTCGGTAAAATTCCCTAATATCAATAAAATTTAATATAAGGCTACAGACAGACTTATTTAAAAAGCAGCCAAAAATTGTTGTTAGAATATATTTAAAATTGGTACAAAATCACAAAATGTAATTTTTTCTTCGGACATGCACTCCCGCCGGGGAACAGAAAACGATTTTTTCATGTACAGTGTTCATTGATCCGATGCCATTGAAACAAAATCAAACTAGCCCAAGAAGGAAATCTACGAAATTGAAACACTCAGTTCTCAGATTCTTGTCACTCTTATTCTTACCTCCGAATCATGATTTGTCGTGTGCAGGGGCGGAGCCACCTTAAGACTCCTCAGCAACCCCCCAGAGCGCGCGCGCGCGCACACACCACACTTATGTAAGTTGAAAAAATAAATAAAATATACATATACATATACATATAAAATAACTTGAAATAAAATATAATTATTAATAATAAATAAAAAATATTAATATTATAAAAATTAATAATTTTTATGATTTAAAAAATAATATATTGTTTTTTGATATATTAAAATATATTTTTATTTTTTATTAATAATAAATATTTATTTTTAATTATAATAATATAATTTAATAATTTTATATTTTTATGATAATTTATTAATTTTTATACTTTATATCTATATTTTTATCTTTAATTTTGATCCTAATATAAATTTATGACGTACTATCCATTGGTTTGTTTGTTTTCGTTGAATAAATTGGTTAAGACTTTCCTTGCATTGCATTCTCCGTATGGGATGGATGGGGTCTTGCAATATTAATTTCGCAAGTTCTCTGCATAAGGCAAAACAATGAAAACATCAGTCCTTGTTAGTAGATTTATTGATTGATTGTAATTTGTAAAGCCTTAAACTGTCCCAAACTCACCTAACGAGCGGTAAATAGTATATTGTACGCACATATTTCCATGGCCATGTGACTTGATGTTAGCAAGTGTCATCGCTCTTTCTACTGCTCTATCCCTCTAACCCACTAAAAAAAGTAATATGAATTGAATGGATCCGTTGGAACGGTGGTTGGAATTGTAAAGAAGAATTTAATGAGGTACAATCCAACGGCCATGGTAGTTGAAGGATTATTAAATTCATTCCTATATAATCTTCAAGAATAGGTTCCAAAGTTATGGACGTTGGATTCGAGTTCAATGGATAAAAGTGCAGGGGATGTGGAAAGAATATGTTTATTATTATTTAAACGATGTGATTTTAGTATGAAATGATAAATTCGGTATGGGACTTTAATTTTGGAAATGAAATGAAATCAACATCATTCTTGTGAAGATCAAGTCACGAGCAACCATTTACTTCTTTAATACAACAAAAATCTTAAGTTAAACTTCAAATATAAAGAAATTGAACGCCAGAAAATCAATTCATAGATTGATGGTTCTTTCCAACATTTTCAACTATAGGGAATGAAGGCAATGTTCTTTAATATAGAAATTTGATAGTTTTTAAGTTCGTAGAATAAAAATTTTGAACATCAACCATTACTAAAAAATATATATGATTTTATTAAAAATTGATATTTATTAAATATTTGGGTTTCATTTTTGGAACACAATATTTTCACATGAAGCCTAAATCTTTAAAGCTTGCAAGAATACATTGATTTTTAATACGAGAGTTCCCATTATTCTAATAAATTTTCTGATTTAACTCCCATGAATTTCATTTTCTGGTACCAGCAAACCCTGACTCAAAAAAGTGTGATCAATTTTTTTGTTTGTTTTTTAAAAACTACAGAGTGCTTATGAAACTTCTCTGTCGAAGTGGAAAAATGAGTAATAAATGTAGGCAATGACACTTGAATGAAAACACTATTGGCCGCCCAACCAATTCATTAACAACACCATAAACCATGAATCATGAGATAAGCCATTCCCATTTCCCTTGTATTATAACTGCAATCCCTCCTATCATCTTCAGTTCCAACGCCATTGGATAATTTTCACCAAGTATCCATATTTTTCTGTCAGCTGCTTAATCTCTAGAAGAGTTTGTATGAACTAACTTTTATGCGTATTTATGATTGTGTGGTAGTAAAAATGCATGGAGAGACTAAGACTACTGGATACGTTTGATTGAATGTAGTGAGTGATGAAGTAGGGAGCTCCAGTTCTGCCAAAACATTTATTTATTTTAACAGCCATATACGGATTCTAGGTCGGGGGTGGTTTTATGATTTAATGAGCAACTACCTTCTGTTTTTGCAGCTGTTCTACAGGGTTCAATTATTCTGCATCTTTATTTTTTTAATTTTAGGTAGTTTCCAGCAACTTTTGCCTCTAGTTTTAGATTTCTATCAGCTTGTGGATTTTATTATATTTTTAATTAAGTTCTCTCACCAGCTCAAGGACAGCGTCAATTGACATTCTTTAATCGCCGTAACTAGACCTTCATTCAGCTCTTTTATTTCATTATTTTTGTATTATTATTTCAGTTGACTTTGAAGTGCATGCTAAAAAAGTCTATTAGGCAATGGACAATATTTATTTTTTTCATAGGACTCATTTTCAAGAAGCATATATTCGGCTACATTTTTTAGGGAGGAGGATTATCTTCTTTCCTTATAAGTTGAGTACTGACGACAATAACAGCAAAAATGAATGCTATTTAATGCTTTCTGCATTTAGTTTTGTCAATTTAATTTTGAGTATTCAAATCCCATCACATCTATAATTTGATGGGGCAGTCCGAACATTTGTTGATTTATTGACGATTTGTTGATTTGGTTACCATATACATTTTTCTAATGCACGGTTTGTCTAATTTTCTTTCTGAGCAGATTTTAGTGGTGGGTCATTCATGACTTTGTGTTTGTTTTCAGTGCTCTTACGTTGATGATCTGATTACTATATCTGGGCCTCTGCTCTTATTATACAAGTCTCCAAAGTGCCGAGTCTCTCTTGTTGTACAGGTTCAACAGCAAAATGAAGACTTTTGCAGCTCAGGTGGAGGAAGGAAAGGAGGGAAGAGACGGGAAGCCGGCAGTTGGCCCCGTGTATCGAAATTTACTTGCCAAGGACGGCTTTCCTCCACCAGCCCGTGATTTAACGACTGCTTGGGATATTTTCAGGTAACCGTGTAATATTTTATTTTATTTTCAATATCGTAACGTCTCCTTAAATCTTTTCTATCTTGCAACTCGTGTAACAAGATTGTGATGCTTCTTTTCATTATGTTAGTCAAATAGTTGAAGAAAGCATCTATATTTCGTAATTTTAACATCTTAAGTGGCCAAAGTAAGTTCTCTTTACTATAGATTATACCAAGTGCAAGTGAACTGGACCATGGGAATGATAGCCCACTGTATGTCCGTGTCCGTGATCTTGTTGAGTTCGTATTTTTGACAAAAAAGTGTTGATTGTGTAGCTCGTCTGTTGAGAAGTATCCAGGAAATAGGATGCTTGGCTGGCGTAAATTTGTCGATGGCAAGGTAAATATCTATATGAAAGTAAGCAAAGCGGTTTCAGCTTTTACTGTTGAGAAGCTCTGATTATATTGTTTTTAAACTTTGATTGGTGTTTAGGTAGGGCCTTATGTGTGGAAAAGTTACAAAGAAGTTTATGAGGAAGTTCTGCAAATTGGTTCTGCTTTGCGATCATCTGGGGCTGAACCTGTAGGCATTCATATATAGTATTTGCCAGAAGCTTGAGATTTGAGTGCAAATTACAGGTGAAATAAGTTCTCTAATTTAAAATTTTTTGGCTACAGGGCTGTAGGATTGGGATTTATGGAGCAAACTGCCCTCAGTGGATTGAGGCAATGCAGGTTAATTTCTTCCAACTTTTTCTCCAGTCATATTTGCTGATAAAGTTTGTTGTAATGTTATTTGATCTTTACTCTCTTTGGATGAGTCTATATTCAACAAGTTGTTTGGCTTCTTTGTAGGCTTGCAATGCCCACAGTTTAATTTGTGTGCCCCTTTATGATACCCTTGGTAAATTCTCTTGAGAAACTTGTAGCTTTTGACCTTTGAATTTCACAATCTTTAATACATAAAGAAGAATTTAGATTTTGAAAGCAGATCGAAAAGCTTAATTTCCAAATTTTTTATGGCATGTCCACGTGCAGATTTTTTTTTTTTTTTTACTTTAGGCAGTTTAATTGAACTCCTTATGGGTATGCAGGGCCGGGAGCTGTAAATTTTATAATAGATCATGCAGAGATAGATTTTGTTTTTGTCCAAGATAAGAAAGTGAGAGAGGTAAGATTCAAAATACTCAACCTGCTTTTTGATTGAATAATATATTTTGCAGTATGTTTTTAAAATCTAGGAGCAGCAGATTGCTCTGATTATATCTATATGCTTGTATATGCAGCTACTGAATCCTAATTGTAAATCTGCTGGTCGCCTAAAAGGTACGAATAACTAGAAATATTTTCTATTGCTGACACCACCTGCCATTGCTGAATTTGGTTGTGGTTGCAGCAATTGTTTGCTTCACCTCATTGACAGAAGAGGAGAAGAAAAAGGTTACGCAGACCGGGATTAAACCATACTCATGGCATGAGTTCCTTCATTTGGTTAGTTTTAATCATACTTTATATATGATTCATGTCCAAACCACTGTAGAGTCTGAGAAAAAGGTAAGATTCTCTGCAATAATGATCTCAATCATTATTGAGCAATATTGGTTACTCCTTCACCAAAGTACCAAGGCATTGCGCAATTGATAACAAACTTAATAAATCTACTCTCATTCCAGCATCGTAGCGATGAATTATTAATTTTTGTCATTTTTGAACATATTAATGTTGCAATTTGCCTGCTTTTCTCTGTTGTGTTTCAACTATAGAGTCTTTTGTTTCCAGGGGAAAGAAAACACATCAGAGACTTTGCCACCTCAGCCTTTCGATATCTGCACAATCATGTATACTAGTGGCACCAGTGGCGATCCAAAAGGTGTTGTGTTGACACATGAAACAGTTGCAACATTTGTCAGTGGGGTTGATCTCTTCATGGATCAATTTGAAGACAAGGTGAATTTAATGTTGGAACTCTTTAACATTGTTTTTACATGAAGTGGTTCTTGTCCTGCTTTTTAAGTATTATCCTTATTCTTTTGTGAATTTATGTGAATATGCCTGAAATTTATCATCTATCTGGAGTGTGAGATGTCACTTAGTGAATGAATTATATATCTCCTTCTCAAAATAAAATCTGCTAGCGTGAAGAGTACATTCAGTGATGGGTACTATCCACATTCATTGCATGAGTGTAATTATAAAATAACTTTTCCTAGTTGGTCCTATCAATTCCTCTATACCTAATGTCTTTTTGTTATCCTGAGATATATTTTTCTTGACTTTAAACAGATGACAACGGATGACGTGTATTTGTCTTTCTTGCCTCTTGCTCATATCCTTGACCGTGTGATCGAGGAATATTTTTTCCGTAAGGGTGCTTCTGTTGGTTACTATCATGGGGTATACTGCTGGACCTCTCTCTTTTATTGTTGAGCTTTAATTTATTCTTTTTTAGGCTTGAGGAAAACAGAAGAAAATAATGGATTAAAAGTATCAACAAAAACAATTTTCTAATGTTTGATTGAGGAAACAAAAGATAATAAACTTAGAAGCAAATTTTGAAGCTTCGCTACAATGGATATAAGATTTAGCTCCCTCTTCATAATTAACTAATATTTTTTCCTGAGTCTTCACATCAATTATGGCTATAATTATGTTTTCCGACACTATGCTATTATGTTCCTTAAATCAATATTTTGTTCAAAATTTGGTTTATTTTCTCACTCTAGGATTTGGATGCATTGAGGGATGATTTGATGGAATTGAAGCCAACTCTTTTGGCGGGTGTTCCTCGAGTATTTGAAAAGATTCATGAAGGTAGGGCAATTAGAACCCTCTGGTAATTGAATTGATTTTGAATTCCAACAAACTAACCAACCAAATGAAGGGTTTTCTTTGTTTCAGGTATAAAGAAAGCACTAGAAGAACTTAGACCTCTGAGGCGGCGAATTTTTGATGCCCTCTACAGATAGTAAGATGCTCTTCCATCTAGTTCATACTGTTGCTACAAGTCACAAAATGTTTCCTTTCTGTCTCTTGAATATTATTGAAAAATTGCACCTTTGTTGCATCATAGTATAATCTACGATGCTGATATTTGCTATAATTATGTGCAGCAAACTCTACTGGATGAATATGGGGTATAAACAAAAAGATGCATCACCAATGGCGGATCTGTTAGCCTTCAGGAAGGTAGTATATTTAAATCTTTCAGTTGTCTCTGTTTTTCAAAATCTGGTGAGAGTGAGTACTGCAGGTATTATTTTCATTGCAACCTCAATGCTAGTTCCAGCTTCCAATATTATGGAACCTTAATTCATATGTTTATTCTAATTCAGAAGTCATACTTATATTCGTCAGCTGAAAACAGCTGTAGGATCTATTATCACTACTACCAGACTCCTAGGCCGCAAAACAGTTGAGACCACTTCAATATCATGAACCAAACCTCCCCTGCACTATTGACTTTAATTTGTTAATGCTCTTGCAAGAACTTCAACTATCCGTATGTCTTTTCTTTTTAATCAGGTCAAAGCGAGGTTAGGTGGTCGCCTTCGACTAGTAATATGTGGTGGTGCACCCTTGAGCATCGAAGTGGAAGAGTTCTTACGGGTTACGTGCTGTGCCTTTTTAATCCAAGGATATGGTAATGATCTATGCCTATAGCAGTAAATCTTGAACCATAGGGCTTGTGACACATAAGATGTGGGAGGTATTTGGGAGCTAAAATAGTCCACAAGAAATAATGTATGCATCCTCTCTTTTTTATTTGATTACTGCAACGGAATTTGTCACTTCATTTGATAAGTAGTATGGTGGCCATGTTATTTCAGCCTAGGCCGGTAGACTTCTTAAACCTTTTATTGCTAAAATAAATTACCATAATTTCTTTTAAATTTTAGGTGAGGTTTCTTGTTACTATATTTCGCCCTCCAATAAATATGACATCCAAACATATCATATATAGTTGTGTTCTTGATGTTTAGTTGTTCTCTAGTTGGAGGGTTGTCCATCCTATTTGAAACTTTCTCATACGTCTTTCATATTGCATTGTGGCTCAATCAGGTTTGACCGAAACTTGTGGGCCAACCACCGTAGGCTTTCCAGATGAAATGTGCATGGCTGGCACTGTCGGTCCAGTAGCTGTATACAATGAGATGCGTCTGGAGGAGGTTCCGGAGATGGGCTACAGTCCACTGGATGATCCTCCTTGTGGCGAGATATGCGTGAGAGGCAAGACTCTTTTTTCTGGGTATTACAAAAAACCGGAACTTACAAAAGAATCCATGATAGATGGGTGGTTTCATACAGGTTGTTCACAGCTCCATTTCTTGTTGATCTGATTTCTTTACTGCTGATATTCTGTTCTGATATTATCACTACCTGCATTCTCAGGGGACATAGGGCAAATATTTCCAAATGGAGTTGTTAAGATTATTGATAGAAAGAAGAATCTTATTAAACTATCCCAAGGAGAGTATGTGGCTCTTGAATATTTGGAAAATGCTTACATCATCGCTCCAATTGTTGAAGATGTGAGCATTTCTTATAGTTCTTCATTGACATCATATAACATGTAATGTGTTTTGGTTATTAATCTTTTATTGATTGTTTATTTGTTATTATTTATTATAGTTTTTTTTTTCTGCTGTAAGATCTGGGTTTACGGGAACAGCTTCAAGTCAATGTTAGTTGCTGTAGTTGTGCTTCATGAAGAAGAAACCAAAAAGTGGGCATACTCAAATGGTCATACTGGTTCATTCTCTGAACTTTGTGCCCTTGATATGCTGGAAAACTATGTCCTTTCAGAGCTGAAGAGTATAGCTGAGAAAAAGAAGGTAAGATTTGCTAATTGGATCCATGGCTAATTTCTCTATAGCTTCAGAGATTTATTTTCCATTTCTTTTACCCTCCAATATCTTGCTTATGTCGGAATTATTCTTGCTAATATTCACATGGGTGCGCGTGCATACACGCAAATTGAAAGATAGAAAACTGCACACACACACATATACAATTTAATTGCTCCCAGCATGAACCACCTCTGTGAACTAAAATTGATACACAGCTACTGTGACCAATCCTACTGCCAAGCTATAGGGTCTATTTACATGTCAGTAAACCCTATCTGCATTTCTTCAACATTCCTACTGAGAATTTTATTAATTCTTTTTTTGTTGTTTAAATAACTAGCTGAGGGGCTTTGAATTCATCAAAGGAATCATTTTGGATCCCCGTCCCTTTGACATGGAAAGAGATTTAGTAACTGCCACATTGAAGAAGAAGAGAAACAAATTGCTCAAATATTATGAGGTAAAAAAGAATCGCTCTTCCTCAAATTTCTTTTTCAAGAAAGGTTAATTTTTTCCTTCTCTTTAGCAATCCGTTAAAGAACTCACATATTATCTACCCAAATACAGGTGGAAATTGATCAACTCTACGAAAAATTAGCTGCGGGGCGACGCTGAGAATGACTATGAAACTTAGCCCAAGGCTAGTGTTGTCTTCCCTTGCTAATAAAAGTTTTCCAGTGGGAAAAATAATATTCTGGTTTTACAGCATTTTGTGATTTATTGATCTTGAAGGCCGTCTTCAAGAGAACAGTGATGAATGAGCAAGGTCTGTAAAACAGAGAAATTAACGATAAATGATTCTTGTCTTTCGTTGGGTTGTTTGCAAGAGATGTGGAAAGGCAGTTATTCATGTTTAGTTGATAACCGAAAATATAAAAATTGATTAAGACTCTTTTTGACTATGATTGCCCTGTCAAATAACATAGAAAGTTAATGTTTTTCTTTTACAGAAAGACGTCACGTCGACATCTTTCCGATAGTGCTATAGTTCAATACATTATTTAAGCCAATCAGTATCTTACCCTGCGCATGTTAGATAGAGTTTTATCTCGCCATTCATCGGTTTGCCGCTTGCCGCTACACGTTGACGTCTGCACTGGGCAATCTCAGTCGAACGATTAGTGCTAACCTCCAATGCTATCGCCTTAGAGATGCTGATAAACTTAAAAGATATCGTTTCGTGTAACACCATTATGTCAGGCTTAAAACAGGACCACAACTGAGAAAAAGTCAAACCCTTCTTACTATAAATGAGATGGTGTCAAGCCCAACAATGCTCAAATCTTAACGCAATCCTGAATGCGACTTATTGTGCCCCTGTGCCCCAAATTCATCCGCCTGCTGTTTGTTGGGTCAGCATTGATGAAAGCATACGCGACCTTGCCATATTGCGTGGGATTAAGTGAAACTGTTTAATGAAATTCTTAATAAAGCTGTTACTTCATAACTGCGTTGGTTTCAGGTTATGCAATTGAGGTGCATGAAGAAGGCTCGGCGAGTTTTTGACATGATGCACATTGTTGTTTAAACTGACTTTGGTTAATGGGTATACTGGTAATAAGAAGATTAATAAAGCTGGATTTGTTTTCAGTAAGATATTTCTCTTGAATGCTGATGATTAATGGGTATGCGCAAACAGAGATTTCTTGATGCACAGAAGATATTTCTGTTGAGTGGTGAAATCAGGGACGATGCCATGCAGTTTCGCTAATTCATGTGTGTTGGATGCTTGTGCAAGGTTCACTTATCTTCTCGTGGGGCGACAAGTTTGCTCAAGCATTATAAAATTGGACACTCTTGATGTCTGATGAACTGGTTTTCAAAACATCACTCGTTGACATATATGCAGGATGCAGGGACATAGATGCAACTTTCTGTGCCTTTTGAGTCCATGCAGAAGAATTTGCCGTTGCAACTACAGCATTAGAAGATTTTTGAGAGTAATAAGAATTGGCCATAAACCCGATCAAGTTATTGTTGTTTATGCGTTATCAACAGGTGTACATTGAGAGAGTAGTGCATTATGCTCGCAAAGTGTACCTCCAGATTCTATAGTAGAGCTGATCAACTAGACAAAGCAGTGGAATTGATCAAAGGAACCCCACGAGAACCTGATGTACTAGGAAAAATGCACTGCTTGCAGCCTCTGGCCCTCCATCTCTGTGGCCTGGGGAGTTTGTGGGAGGCAATTGCTGAATTGCAAATGTACTAACCAGCATTATTATTTGAAGCTATTAAAATTCATGGTGAATTTGTCATATGCAGTATATTCCCGAAGATTTTGTTGCCCATTGTTGCTTTCATCACAACCTAAATCAAACAATAACTTAACCATTATGCTGCTTCCTCCTCCCATTAATGGCTTCCTGTTTCGGTCAAAATAAGTAATTGACAAATTATATTTCTTTATAAACCTCAGGCAGTTTGCCTTCAATTTTATATTGACGGTATATTAAACTCACTCAAAATGTGGCACACATTGGTTTTTGAATATACCGTGTTCATTAACTTTTCTAAATGGAATATTAACACTTGTCATTGCAATTACCAAAGATCGGGTATAATAATAGTAAAATAATAAAAAGCGATAGAACCATAATATCCTAAAACAAGCTTAAATATCAGATTCGCAAAATAGAACATTTACGGATATTCCTGCTCGCCTCGAGGAGCGATGGTACATGGAACAACCCCATCCCCCATTTTTTTTCTTTTTTCCACTATTGATATTGTAAAATAGCTGCCATAGAAAAGCCTCCGTCTCATCTTGGAACAACAAATACCACAACAGCCAAGAATGTAAATTGAATATACTTCATTTTCTGTTGTTCTCCCTCTCCTTCTCCCGCTTCTTATAGAGTTTCTCAAGGACTCGTTTAGCCTCACACGGGGGAAAGTTTGAAAGATCATAGTAATGTGGTGCTATATCAATTAGCCTGCACTCAGAAAAATATTGCGTTTTAGACAAATATTATCATACACCATCACCAGCCTCAATAATGAGGCATCTATAGCACGCAATTCAACCCAGACATTGGTTGTTTCAGGATCTCTACGACACAATTCCAGAAACCAGCTACCCAAGAAAACCATCCCCAACATCCTAATATGTTTTATATCAGCCCAAAACAGGTGGGGTGCCTACAATCCCCAACACTCAGTGCTGAGCTAACATAGCAAGTAACATCAGTAAAGAACCACAATTAAAAATGTTTGCTTTAATTTTCCTTGGATTTCACTGTCGAGTATCAAGTGAAGGACTCATCAAAACAAGTATAGGCTTAAGTTGTATCAGCACAACGCTACAAGAGTTTATGTAAATCACCAAAAAGCAGCAACCAGGAAATGCAAGACTTACCATTCACCACGAACATCTGATACTGTACGAATAAAGTTCTTGCTGGTTAGGACATACTCATTATAGATTACCCACTCTGGCTTGTGATCCAGACAATTTGAAGGATGCAAGCGCACAACCTTGAAAATACACGAGCACAAAACATCAGTAACTATGAATTTACCATCTCTAGGAGGTAAAAACAAAGAAAAATCGGGAATCTACCAACATGAGTAGGACTGCTTGAAGAGCTAAAGAGAAAAACTGAAAGAAATAGTGTGTAAAATGTATTAAACAATTAAATAAACAAAATCCACACACTTGGTTATCTTTAATGGTCAGGTAATGTCCAGTGCGCTCCAAGTGAGCTACTTGCATGAAATATCCCGATAACATAGACTTTCTAATGTTGACATAGTAGTCCCGACTGTTAAAATCAGTACTGCATAACTTGAGATTGAACCGAGCCATGATGCGGACCAGCTGTTGTCTAACATTATCAGCTGCCTTCAATGCCCTATGATTGATAAAATTTTCATAGCACCAAGATGAATC
>JAVXUL010000001.1:17439197-17466067 GCA_035590515.1 Trichilia minutiflora
AAACATAGATAATGATTCAATATTATATATTCAATATTATCTTATTAGACCTATTTTTTAAGATGCAAATTATAATAAACATATGTTAAAATTATAATAAAATAAAATTCTTAAGAAGTTTTATTTGATTTTAATAAATTAGAAGTAGTTGTATAATATTAAGAATTGAATATATTTTAAATTATTTTATTATATTTTTTATATATAAATAGATGTATTGAATATAAATAATAAGAAGAAAAATTTACAAACAGAAGCAGCATTCTCTAAGATCAATCAGATTTTTTGTTTATTGACACCCTAACAAGTTACTTCAGAAATATGCAATTTGATTAGCTTTACGAAAGTTTCAGCTCTGTGAAACCCATTCTCGATCCTAGTATAAATGCGAGATACGCGCAAAGAGAAGGGGACAAGGGAAAAAAGAGGGAGAGAGGGACGGAAAAAGAGGAAATCTCTACATGTAACAGATTTTAAGCCCATTACCAGCATAGTACAAGCGAAACTAGAATGGATATCTACCAGAGATTGGTGATATGTACATATGTACAATACAAGAAATCAGAATGGTCAGGAATGCTGCAGCCTAAGCATCAGTTTACAGGGAACAAAACTTCATCTCATGAACTGCGATGATATGGCAAGCATGGGTAATTTGCATGTTCAACCATTTTGCTCTCGTCTCGCAGCTTTATTTTATTCATCCTCGGAACCAGAACCGGACACCTTGCCTTTTGCCAAACTGCATCACCATAAAACATAGAAAGATATTTGAGCAAGGAAGACAGAATTAAAGATGTTTTCATGGATTCTTACAAACAATTAAATGCACGAAAAAGACATGAATCTTTCACTAGACATTAATGAAAAAAAAAGAGAATACGCACTAAATAGAGCTGGGACCAGGTCCATTTCTTTCATGGGCGGAGAAGCTCTTGTAAACCTGAATAGAAATCAGACTTTCATTTGAAGTGACTGCTGGTGCAGGAGACCCATGCATTCTCACAATTCCACTGCTTCTGGAGCATAATCCTGCGACCAAATTTTCCACAATGTAAAGATAACCACATGAATTAGCACACGAACACGGACAGTCATACATATATAGATGAGAGATTACGGATAATTGTGACCATTGTAGAACAGTGTGAACAGCATAACTTATCATGGAGAGAAAACCCACCTTCATTTTTCTACATACTGCAGAACTGAAATAATTTTAATCATCTTTCCTAGCTTGTAAACGTACATAGTGGAAACCAAGATGGCCCATATCATGGGAAGCATAAATAGGACCAAAAAGTGCAATATCCACAAAGGTAAATTGATTGAATTATGTTACTGAGCATTCAAGCCAAAATTCATTATAAGATAATTATTAGCCAAAAACTATTTTTCATTTGATCCATTCAACAACAGAGTGTTCATGAAAATTAAACGATTATCAATTATGCAACCGGAAATATAGATAACTCAGTTTCATGTAAAGGTGGGAAAGTAACAAGATGTCTATTTCTTGTAAATGCACTACCTCAATACGTTCCAAAGAACATATATTTAATAAATAAAACGTTAACAGTGTGCAAGAAAAAATCAGCTAATCAAGAGAAGGAACCAGTCAACTGTATAATAGCACAAAAAGTAAAGTTTTGGAGCTAATAGTGAAACTTTGCATAATATTGGCCCCACTGTACTACATTTGAATACCTAAACAGCTTTAAATTAAATGTGAAATGACAAAAATGATGTTTGGCTGTGGTGGTTCTTAAGGAGTTAAACTTGCATCAAGTTACATATTCAAAACCCCAATAGAAATGATTTTTTGTTAAAGGAACTATGAAATAGAATTGCAACAATGTTTTGAAGCAAAATGAAAATTTTAGAATTTTGAAACAATGACAGTCTAATCAATTCAATTTCGTTCTCAGTAAAAGTAACATTTCACAAAAGATTTTTTAAGCACAATACGACAGCTTCAAAAATAGCAAAAGACTGATTCTAAATAGGAAAATTTAATTATAAGTTATTATTAAGGATATATACTAAGTTATGTCTAAGGATCAAATTGAACAAGATTCAGGAAACATAAATTGTAAATTAGGATAGAAGCCATAAATTGTTAAAATAGGATAGAAACCAATTATACTCAGATGCCATAATACCTTGAAAGATAATGATGAGACAGAAGATAAGTGTGATGATCATGGCAGATAGATTACTGCAACAATTTGATGTTGTTGCTGTTTTCATTTTCTTCAATGCTTTAATTCTTTCAATCCTGGCACGCTTTCTGAAGGCACGTTCAGCCAGCTCCCTCACCAACTTCTGGTCTGCAGCATCTAATGATGGACCTTTAGGAGGCCGTGGTGGCTTGGAAGATTTTCTTGAGTTGGCCTTCTTACATTTCCCTTCCACACTCGTATCCTCCAAAGGGGCCACATTTTCTTTATTCTCATCTTCTGAATTCTTATCTAAAACCAACTCCACATTTTCATTCACCACTTCACCAAATTTTGGTGAATTGCTAAAGTTCATGCCACATTTACCATTGACTTCACCATCAGAGCAAAAACAACCAGTGCTTATCCAATTGAATATTCCATTTGTTTGTCTGTTTGCTGAAAAATGATAGTTGGATCCATCATCCTCACTGGTCTCCCCACCACTTTCAAGATCTACTTCAGGTTCCCTTTCTCTCGAAGCCAAAAGATCCATTCAGATAAGCCTGTTCAATACCTCTCTCGCTCCTATATTTAGATAAACATACAACCAATCTACTCCAAGAGAATAGCAGATTTTTGGCAGATTTAGGCTAAATCAAGAAATCCCTTCGTCAGTTACATTCTACTCTGAATGGAAGTAATTACCAATAAGTGCAAAGTATAAATTCTCGGATTACATAAACCAGATCGATACCAACTCACAAAGCATCTCATTACCAATTGATAACCACACTCCAGTTCCTTGAATTTCAAAGCATGAACCCTTGTTCACACCTCAACCTTCAAACTCCAAACAATCAACCAAATCCTGCACTTTGATAAATTTGTAGCATAAAATAATACGAAATGAGAAATGTTGTATCTAGGTTCCTTAACACAAACAAAATATTTATAATTCACCGAACAGCACGTGTCAAGGGAAGGGACAGAAAAGAGATTTAAGTATTTAACAAATACGAAATGAACTGAAAATAAACAAATAAACCAGAAACCATGGTCTTACAGCTTGAAGAATAAATTAAACAAACCCAAAACCACCACCACATAATGCCATCCATCTAAAAGATAGAACTAAGAATATGCTTACAACAAGTCAAATAAACGCATAATTTTCTACAACAAAATCAAAAAAGCAAAATTGAACGCACCTGAAATGAAGCCAATAAGCCCTTAGAATCGGCGGCTACGACGACACTGAAGAAAAATTTATGCGTTGGCCTGGAAGATATTTATCCTCGATTTAGAGTTTTAACCTGAATTGATTGTTTTGTCCAAGTCGGGGGAGATGGTAAATATAGAAAAGAAGCATGTATGGAAATGGAAAATGAACGGTAACATGGTATTGTTTTTAGTGTCGTCAACGTTTACTATTAAAAAAAATAGTTTGAACGTGTCAGCTCGTCTAAGGAAGGCAACCAGCAGCAACCGCGGTTATTAGAAAGACGTGTCAAGGTCGCCGTCTATTTGTATATTTCTAAAAATTAAAAAAGACGAGAAATTGAATATTTTTTCAAGCTCCAATGAAAATTTGACAAATGATATTTCTTTTTTTCTTTTCCCACCATATATTTCTCTCTTTTTTTTTAAATTTTTTTATTTTTTTAATTATCGCTGCTTCCTTAGTTTCTTTATCAATGGTTAAATAAATGCCCTAAAATTTTGTAAGGAACACCCCAATCAAACCCAACCCATGAATATAATGGGCAAATCTATATATAAATATGTTTATAGATAATATAGTTGCAGGCTTTCTTGAAAATAAAAAAAGATAGAGAGAAATATAGTTGCAGGCTTCGTCAGTAATTATTCTATTATTTTCGCACAATGTTTGTCCAATACAAGCTAATTAATTTTAAATTTAAAGCACTTCTTTAGATTAGAACCTAATTAGGAGTGATTTGCGGTAACAGTTGTTGATAATGCTTGTATTAAGTAGAATAATCGATGGTACATGTTCCTCTTGACTTGTTCTGTGTTCACATAGAATATATAAATATCAGATTATATAAAGAAAAAAAATCTAAAATAAAAAAACAATGCAAGGTGGGGTTCAAGATTGAATAGCAATACACTGGGTCACTGAGTGTGTTTTTATTTAATATTTTCTTTAATTTATTATACTGCACGATAAGACAAACATGACGATGAATTGGTCGAGAAATTTAGCAGAGAGGATAAAGAAAGCTCCAAAAACAGCTCTATATATACAGGAAAATATAATTAAATTACGATCAAGCAACTTACAAGCTCATGACTTGAAAAAATTATAAACCACAAAAAATAAGTGAGCCCGAGGATGCAGCTAACCTAGAAAACAATAACGGCAAGAACAACCAAAATACCATCCAGAAGACAAACAGTCCGATCAATCCGATAATATAACCAAAAGGACAAAGCTTAACATCAACAATCAAATCTCTTTGAGAAGTTTGTAACCAAATTTGAAAGAAGCTTAAGCATCAATGGAAGCATATTCAATCTGCTTGCCATCAAGAACCCTATACTGCCAGTCACTCTGGCAAACATATTTTGGTTTCGACATTACAATTCCCACCACTCGATAACCCACATCTTTCAACTCGGCTTCGGTAGACCATAAATGGCTAGTGTTTCAGAGTTTCATCTCGAACATTAGATATGTTTGTACAGTGAAGACCATGCTCATTATCTTTATCACATCTCGTTCCACCGCGACCCAACGAAAGTAACGTTTGGTTCACTAAGGAAATCCCTGACTGAGGAATGTAGTCAATGAAGAGCAGATGAAGTATCATGCCCTTGGTATCAACCCAGAGCTGTAATGTGGCAGTCTTGTTGTTCAATGTAGAGATAACATTGGGTCTCCATTCACAGCATAATCCCACTATAATTTTCTGCCCATTGTACATGTACCAAATGTTGCGTATCCTTGCATCTGCCACAGAGGCGTTTGCTGCGACTGTTGTCTCTATATTCTTGCCAGACAAAGAAACGAAGCGAGTGTTTTCCATTTCTAGCTCGTCAATCTAATGTACACATATATGATATTTACCAACTTTATATATATAAAGATTTAGAGGTTGCATTTAATTATATCTGCTGGAATTTAGCAATATCTATCTCTTTAGTAAATGATAAACGATAGGATAAACATCGATTGATATAATGAATTGTTGGAATACCAGAAGACAATTGGCATCGAAAGCTCTCCTAGGAAAATGAAGAACGTTTTTATCGGATAGTTATACGAGATATGGCTTAGGGGAAAGGAACTGTTAAACGAAGCAAAGCCGAAGCATGCATTTGTAATGAAATTAAGTTTACCCCACCCAAGAAGATCCAGTAATCCCTCCACATCAACGGGTCCTGTGGTAAAAGTATACGAAACACATTCCAAGGGTCCTGGGAAATGATTTTATGTGGGGCTTTGTTTCACACTTCAACATGAAATCGGCGTAGAAATGCTCCATTGAGACTATCAACTTTATCGACCATTGGCATTTGGAAACCTTATATTGAATGCTTTACCTGATTTGGAAACAGCACTATGCGAGGAAATGGAATTAGATGCTGGGTTATATATCCCTTAAATAGTTTGTTAGTGTTAAGCAGACTCTAGTTCAGAAAGAATCCGTAGAGCTGCTGTTGTGAGAAACATAATTAACCGATGTAATAAAAGAGATGCACAAAATAAGTTTATGTTTCACTTCTATCTCATTTTCCAGATTCTGAAATGATGTCTTTTTCAAGTTTAAGATGCGCTTGTGTTAATTCATTGTTTCCAGTAGCTTCTTACCAATTCTGTAAGACGCGTCCACACATGCAGACTTAACCTTATCAATAGCAACAAACTTTCATTCAAAACTATTCAGGCAAATACCATTTGGTTTCCACATGCCAAGCTGCAACAGCTGGTCCCACGGCAAGGAACCAGAAAATGTAATTTTGCAATGGAATATCAATCTTCTTATCAATACGAAGCCCGAACTAATATTTTGGCTTCCCCATAATCTCTTCAACTTCAATTCCCACAAACATGATATTGCAACTTCACTTAGTTGCAGTAAGAGACACTTTATTGATACCGAGTTGCACGGTGACAGCAGCGCATAGAATGCTGCCTCCGTTTATAGTTCAATCCTACAATAAGTACAGGCGCATCGTACTTTTATAGGATATTTAGCACCCAATTTTCTGCCACAGATGCTTTCACCGACTGTTATTCCTATAATATTGCCACAGTAGGAAACTGAGTGTGCTGTAGTGCACGCCATCCCTCAACATCCGCATTTGTTGTGGCTCCTTAGTTTCGCTCATGGGTAATTTATAATTGGAGGAATTGGGAAGGCCATAGGTTGCATTTATTAGACTAGGAAAATTAAACTGGGACGCTACACTATTGGCTTTGATATAAGATCATCGAACATATAATAAAACAAAACAGTTTCAAGAGGCTTTCAAGAGTGCAACATTTGTACACTGTTTTTATCATCATCAGGACACTGCGGGGAACTGCTTGTTATTGTCATGGCTTCAGAAAATGAAACCATCTTTGCATCAAATGCACACAGTTGCCGCGTAAAATCATTAAACGGATATTGGGATTAAAAAAAAAATTCAATAGAGAAAAAAGCTACTTTAACCGGAAAAAGTAGTCAAGTGCAAGCAACTTAGGACTCTGGTATTTCCTAAAACCACTCAACCAAAGCAACATCTCAAATCCTTACAACAAAGTTTGGAACAATGCTGAACCAACAAACTGGGATGGGTAGCAACATACCCAGTGTCCAGTTGTTCTTTTCCTCAAAAATATACTTACCTAGTTTATCTAGGCTAGATATGAGGCTCCCTGTACATTACTCCTACCCCAACCAAGATTGTGATTTGTCAACCCTGAAAATTTTGAAGTCAAATTTTTAGGCAACGCTGATGTAAAGAATAAAAAAATAGAAAACCTGCAAACACCTCCAGAACTAGTAGTACCAAACCAAAAGCTATTGAATTAAAATCCTTGAGAGTCCTGGGCATTGAGAACACTAATTTCAAGAAATACTCAAAACCACCACCAAGAACCATGTCTTGTGCATTTGTGAAACATCATATTAAACTCAGGATAGGGAGAAAATGAACGACCATGAATTAGTGGGAGAAATGAAATGATAATGGTAACCACTAAATTTTTGCTATACTAAATTAAAGAATAATACAACTCACCACACTCAATTCAGATGTACCAATTTAGTATCGATTGTAAGCTTTCCCAAATTCTTCACGCCTCTGCCGCTGAAACCCACCAAATGTATCATGAGGCCTTGAAGGATAATTTTCCACAGGGCTTGGGTATCTGCCTCTCGAATCCATAGGTAAACTGGCTCCAGTATACTGTGGATTGGTTGAAGAGCCATCATAGCCAGAATAGTTATGCTGCTTGTAACCACCAAAACCTGGGGCCGAAATTTGCTCTCGTGCTTGTTGCTGATGCCTTTGGGCATCAAGTTGAAGAAACTTCTCCCACTGTTTTGAATGCATGCCCCTTAGTTGAGTCAGTTTCTTCATGTAAGTCTCTCTCATGTCCCTGATTGTCTGAAATCCAAAACATTATATACAAGATATTTGAATTTCTAGTCATTTTCAAAGACAGAAGATGCTTATGATTTTGCTCTTCACAACTGCAATAAAAGGACAGTGTACAAGAACGAATCTATCTTTCTCCGGAAAACACTATTTTATTACATACAATGGTTCATTCACATTGAATAAATCAGCTTGGCTATGTCAAACTAGGATCCAACTTTCTAAGGCAAGAGCCCTTGGTTAAACAATGGTTTTGAGTGGAGCGCATGTAGGGGACAAAGAGTTGGATGACCTACATCAGCTAATACTTCAGGGAAAAAACAGCGCAACAGAGTAACTCACTTTGTCGTGATTGTGAGTCCATTCTTCAAATAAAGAACATGAAAATGTTCTATACCTTAGTCCAAAGAGAAGAAAGACTGAAAGAGCAACACTTATAAACAGAACTTTACTAGGTTGCGTCATATACATACCTCACGATGCTTGAAGTTCTCTTCATCTTCTTCCTTATCACGAATTCTTCCAAGTTCTATAGCTTCTCTCGTATACTTCAACTCCAAATCTTCTAGTGTCTGAGGAATTGCAGGGTATTCAAACTGACGGCCTAATTGTATATCAGATCCCCGTCTCTCAGTATACCATCCATCATTTTGGTAAGTACCAATGCCCTGATTATGACCATCGTATGAATTATAAGAGTTGCCAGTATACGGTAGACGAGCAGGAGATTTAGAATGGCTTGAACGACCTCTAGCTCCGTCATTACCATAAGCTTCATGAAATGAAGAGTATGTTAAGCATTTGATTCAAGATGCTAACATAGATGGTATTTTAATTAGACATACTATCTTATATTCACATAGTGAACCCATCTGTTGCAACCCAGATGTGCTTTCAGTAAAAAATTTTCTTTAGGAGACAATCCGATCAATTCAGACCCACTCACGAAAGTTACTTCAGATTCGTACGCATAATGCTTGAACATAAGACTTACCTCTTGCTGCAAACAAACGATAACCAACAAGTAGAATCATTAAGATTTACATTTGGGAAACAATTGTTAAAACTCATATAACGTATTGATAGGGACCTAACAAGCTACAAGCATGGAATTACCAGCTTTCTATGGATGCCGTAAAGATATCCTATGCTGTCCCTACCTTGTGGAGAAACCCTTGAAAATTTCTGAACATCTTCACGGACACGGTCTTCCACAACCTTCTCCTGCCTACCAAAATGCTGGTGAAATTGTGATGCATTATGTGAACCAGGATGAGACCTTTGGGATTCAGAGCGTCGTAACTGCAGACCAACAGGACTTCGCTCTGGCGACCTAGATCTGCTCCTGAGAGAACTAGATGAACCCCTCTGCTCACCCTCCTCCCTAATAACTTTGTGCACAGCATCCACACCCTTTGCCAAAATTAACCTATCCTTTCCACTGACAATAATAAATTTTTCCTCCATTTTGATTTTACAACCAATATCCTTTTCAATCCTCTGTATCACTTTCTCTGTAAAAAGTGCTTTCACGTGCTTATCTCTCGCAGCTACCCTTTCAAAGAAGTCTTGAGACTTCCGATTTGCTCCAAGAGTGGAAGGGCAGCCCTATATAAGTAACAAACAGGTGGCATGGGATTCATAACCAAAAAAATAATCTAAAAACGAACCATGGAAAAAAATGAAAAAATGACATCCCTCAACCCCACCGTTATCTTTCTGACAGAAAACATTTGCTTTACACGGGTGTCTGCCAATATTTCATTCACAAAGTTCAATGTTCTGACTGGGATAGAAATGACCTCAATAGCACCAGTACATAGGAACTGGCTTACTAAAACAAAGTAACCAACCTATAGGTTGGGCACCTATCACAATACTAAACTCAGCTCCAAGTTGGCCCGTAACAGGCTAATGTGAAACTGGAAAGTAGGAAGGAAAACTAGAATTGTGACAATCTTAAGTTTAGAAAATACTATGGTCTATAACACCTGTACAACAAAATCCATCAACTATCAATAACTTGCAATAATTCTACTCCAACACAGGTAAGTATCTATGCTCAGAGCTTTTCATAAAGTCAATTTATAACATCTTGTACTTTATAACAACTCATTTGCAGAAAAAACACACACTACCTGAGTAAAATGACCTAATTCTCCACATATTTTGCAAATCATTTCTTCTTCTTTCCTCTTCTTCCAATTCCTTTCGGTAGCTTTTGATTTAGCCTCCCAAACCTTAGCTTCTCTACTAGTGAAATCAGTCGGGACGGCATTGGGGTCGCGTGGTTCCTCTTCCTCATCAGAACCTGCATGAGAACGCTTGTTTGGTTTTACCCTATCCTGTGAACCAGCGACCACAGATCCAGGTGGACCAGTGTATTCCTTGTAGAGTTCACTGAAATCATCATCATCATCTGGATCCAGTCTTTTTGCCATGAAAAAGAAAGTTAACTAAAAATGACTCCTGCACTACCAACATGAATCAACATCTAATAAATGGAATCAAAGCAGAACAAAATACAAACAAATTGATAGTAAAATGAAACACCAATCAAATTATTGTTAAAAATTACATCCTAAAAAACATGTAGCCAAAGTTGGCCTTACCACCTCAAGTTAACGGTTCTAAATGACGCCTGCGACAGTTCACCGGAGAACTTTCATTAATAGTTGTATTTACAATACAAAAGTGCGTAGCAATTCAAATATTATTATAAGCATACGGAGTTTACATCATTATATAATTTATTGCTTTCCAAATTTCAGAGTGAAAAACATATCCTATTAATCTATTTTCCCTGCGTAATTGCACGACCAACCTTAGATTAAAACGACACAATTGCAGGTACACTGCGCTAATTTACTCCATCGCACTCGGACTGAGACAAATTTTCACAAACTGAAGTCAATGGGGTCACAAGGTCGACAAAGACTAAATCTAAATTCAATCAACGATAAACCAATTTGATATCGTTATGAAAGTATGTAATCCGTAATCACTCCTTAAAAACAAAAAGAGCCGGAGAAAACGAGAAAATAGATACCTGAAGAAGGTCGAGCGGCGAGGAGACGAGAGAGAACGTGAGGTCCAGAAGCTAGGGCTGGTCGTTTCTCAGTTGGTTTTATTTCTATTTAGATTTCAATACCTTCTTTCTCGCGGAATTTCATTTGCTACCCAAGTACAGTTGCAATTACATTTTCATCCTTAATGTTTGCCAGTGTGGATCATACCTAAAAATTGTTAATTTTAATTACAAATTTGATTTTAAATAATATAGTAAATGAGGTAATATTTAATTTTTAATTAAATTTTTGTAATTTTCTATTACTCGAGGTTACATAGGTCAATTGGTGGAGCTCATCTTTAGCAATGGGATACTTGCTAAGTTGCTATTACTCTTTGGATGTGTCTTGTCTAGTTTGAATCGATGGTTCACTTTTTCGAGGTAATGAAAAAAGAATTGAAATATGCCACAAAAATTCTAACGACACTAAAGTTATTTATTTAATAAATAAATATTATTTTTTTATATATAAAAAAAATCAATTAAGTGATATATATTAATCAAATAATTTATCATTATATTTAAAAAAATAATTTAAATAATATCTAAAATTTGATTCTTTTAATAATTTAATAGGATAACATCGTAATACTTTAAATTTTGAATTTAAAACTCTCTAAAAATTCAGTTTTTTATTATTAAATTAAGTCTCTAAGAATTAAATAAATATTATATTATTTAAAATTAAAATATTTAATATTACACTTGTGAATATGTCTCTTAATATTTTAATTATAAAATATATATATATTATTTTAAATTCAAAATTAATTAACATTTAATATTTTATAAAAATATTAAATCTATTTTTGCAAACTAATAATAAATATATTTTTAAAGGAATAATACTAGAAAAAAAACACTGTTAGATGCATATTTGCAGTAACATGGAGTATATAAATTTTTGTATAATTAATATAATGATGTTATATAATTATTTTATGTTTTGTTTAATTTTATTTTATATTTTTATTATTAAATAACTTTTTTATTTATTCTCTTAAAAATATAAGATGTGTGATAATCATATAAAAAATATTTCACTCTCTTTACTAAAAATTAAATCAAATAAATAGAAATATTTGTTTATTAAATTTGTATGAAATTATACAAAATTTTATTGATTAATATCCATGGGTAAACAATAAATTAAAAATTATAAGCACTTTGATTATTTAATTTAAAAATGATTACAATTTTATTAGCATTAAGGTAATTTAAAATTAATATATAGTTAATATATCAACCAAAATTTACATGGAAGTATTTTAATTGCATTTAATGATTTTTTTCCGGAAAAATGTTAGAAAAAAAAGTGCTAAAATGCGTAAAAGCTGATGCATTAAAGCGTTTTCTTAAGTTAAACAGACCCTAAATAATAAATATTAGTGTCTTAAATACTATTATAGAAGATATTAAACCTTTACTGGTCATCTATCTACCGACATAATCCGTCGAACGACCATGGTTTCGCCGATTTAAGGTTACACATTGTGAACGGCGGCACGGTAGTAGAACCATCACAGTTCGGAGACGACAATTCTTCCCTCTATTAACAAACACCAAATAACAACGTTCTGAGACAGGAACTCTGGCACTTGTTTTCATGTCCCTTGCGTGCCCTCTTTATCATTAAGTGGTTTTCTTACACTGATTTCCCGCAATACGGTTTTGACAATGGAGAGGCACGGAGTAGAATGTTTCGCTGATCATCAAGAGTTGAACCCTAATTCATATTCCGGCAATTCTTGTCCCTGGCCCCCGGATGATCACATGCCTAATTTCTCCGACAACTACCATAACCACCGACGGCGCCAACAATTCGACCAAATGAATGGCGAACCGGGTGATTTCTTCAGTGGCCAGCATACGCTTTTTTCTGGTCGGAAGAGAGGGTTTCCTCATCCTGCTCCAGGTATTCTCTTACCCATTTATCTTCGCTATTGATCCTGCTTTCTTTTGGCCGCTAAAATAGAGCGAAATGAAGAAAATTACATAAAATTTTCCATATATACATTTTATTTTCTTGCATAATTTATTAGCTGTTTCTCCATATGATTATCGTCATGAAAATCTTTGGAAGTTTGCTTGCATAAATTCATTCACGGCTTATAATTGGCATGTCGAAAGAAAACTCTTTCTTATGTTTTTGGTGTTAACCTTTATCCGGGTTGATTGGATCTAGCACCGAGTAAAATGTTGTTGTTCTTTACTACGGCTTTGCTTCCTTATTTTTGTCATTTTGGTTCTTTTCCATTCTTTTCTTCAAGTAGTTCGTGTTAATTTATTTTCAATTTATAACTAGAAGTTAGTTTTTTCTCTTAAGGTCGCTGAAGCTCTATACTTTTGTCTGTTATCATATGCTCATAGATCATATTGACAGTAGCACTCCTGCAAAACTTTATGTTGCACCGGTTCCAAGAACAGCAACTGAAGGAGATGTAAGTCAGTTTCAATTGTATTGAGTTATGAAACTGTCTCAGCATTTTATGCAAGAATTATAGGCAAAAACTGTAATAGTGTTCCATCTGTCTAATTTTATGTTCTAGATGCTTTATTTCTCTGCATTACGTGTATATGTGCACATTTTCACTGCATGAAGAGACCGGGAAAAGTACACATGCATATGCAAAACTTTTCTCGTTCTTTCTCTCTGAAATTGTTAGTTTAATCTCCTTAGAACCATCAAATCTTACCTAATCTTGAATATGAACTGTGCTACTTATAGCTATAAATAGTTATTTTTCTTTTGGATATTATTTCTTTACATCAGATCCGCCCTTTGTTTGAAGAACATGGAAATGTTATTGAAGTTGTTCTACCCCGGGACAAGAGAACTGGTCAGCAACAAGGTACGCTGAATGCTATCGTATAGGAATCAAGTGTGATTCATATCACAATATCTTTTCTTGGTCTTCTGCAGTCTCAGTTCATTTTAAACTATGATTAATTATGATTTGTTTAGTATTGCATCCAATCTCAATGCTGAAGATTGCATCTGCGAACTGATTTTTAGGTGGGAAACTGAAATACTATACAATCATTAGATTTCTTCTTAGGTTGTGTGAAATAGAGTGTAAGCCTTTGTGAAGGATCAATTTTCTGAAAAGAGTGTTTTTATTCAATTGATAATTTGTGTAGTTCTAAAGCTACACTAACTGTGTATTGTAGTTTTCTGCTCCATTCTTGCTTTCTTTTCAAGAGGAAGAAGAAAACAGTGAAATTATCTTTTATTCTAATGGCCTGATTTGTCCCAATAATGAGATGATTTTGATGTTGTTGACAATGTAGACATAACACTATGCCTGATTTTTCCCCAAGTACAAACAATGTAGTAGGTAGTTCTCGCCTTTCAAAAGCGAAATTAGTAAATGGCGAAAGAAAATTGACAAAGAAAGCAATCATGTAAAATCTTGACATAGTAACAGTTTGTGGCTTGTTTGCCGGAGAGATCAATGAATATTGACTTGGGCACTCTAACATGTGATAATTGACTATGAGTGGCAAGTTATCCTGCATGCTGCAATTTGTTGTACAAAACCAATATTTCCAATTTCCTGATGCTAATAATTTGTCTCCTTGGTTTTCTTGGTCTATTCTTGCTGGGATTGATGGATTAACATTAAAGTTTGTAGGTCTTTAAGTTGAGTGAGTATACTGACTGGTTGGTATTGTTTTCTCCAGAAAAGCTAGTTTTCTTTCCATGATTTGTGAATGATTGTCTCCCTTGACTCCTCTCCTCAGACCTAAGAAGTTTGTTCATACTTTCATTTTCTCTATTATGAACCTTTTAAAACAATTTTCAATCTACTGAGATAATTTTTGTGGCTTTTAGAGTGATTAAGACCTGATGATTTGTTGAAAAATTCACTTTCTATATGATTCTCATGTCACTAGTTGCACCAGTTGCACCTTTTTAAATAATTTGACTTCTAGTATTTATTGTTGGGGGGTGGGGAAAGAGGGTATTTCCCTGATATGGAAGAGTATGTTATAGATGTCATTGATGTCATTAATTTTCAGAAACATTTGCGAACGATTTGCCCATTAGTGTCATTGCACCCCATTTTGATACCACTGCTTATGGCTGCTGCACTGCTGGTCGTTCTGAATTTTATTTTTAGCATTTGAAGGGAGTTAAACATCAAGTGTATAATTTTGATATCTCTTTTTCAGTGTTTCATTTATGTCTATATGCATTTTTAAATGTATCTATATGTTCTAGAACATGTTAGCACCAATGTCTCAAAGTTACGAAGATAATTTAGTGGATCCGCTTTGAAACTTTCTTTTCTGCAGGGTATTGCTTTGTCAAATATATCACATTGGAGGAAGCTGGCAGGGCTATTAAGGCACTAAACAGTCATTACATTTTTCCTGGGGTGAGTTCTTTAGCTGCCAGGGTAGCAAATAAGAAATCTCATGGTTTTGTGCGTCTCATTTTTGTAATAATTAATAAATATACTTTTTCCAGGAGCAGGCTCCCATCAAAGTAAAATTTGCTGGTGGAGAAAGGGAACGCCCTGGTAAGTGCTTGTTGCCTTACATACTTGCATATCTTAGTCAGAATTGCACACTCCCACCAAGTTTCTTGCTCTTGAAATATCCTTTAAAGATTTAGGACACCTCATTGATTGACATTTAGCAAGACCTTATTCTGTTTACACTGGCCAGCATAATTTATTGTTTTGCCACAGAGCTAGAATGGCATAAATGAGTATCGCTCAAGTGATATGAAACCTTTATCTTTGTAATCTATTAGTTTAATTTCATTCTATTTGTTTGCATTCTATTTTTGAAACACGTTTTTATATCATCATTCTTGTGCAACTTTTGTTGTCAAAATTTTAATTTTTTGTTTTCTACCTTGTGATATTTTAATCCTTTTTTCTTATATATATTTATGTTCCATTTATGATATGTTAGTGGCTCCTCCGGAGAAGTTGTATGTTGGCTGCCTGACCAAACAAACTTCAATAAAGGAAATCGAGGAGGTATACTCTCCCATATATCAACCATTTAGAAATGGCCCCAACTCATCAAAATAACTGCCTCCCTCTCCATTACGGTATCTTTATATTTTGATATTTATATGCAGACATGCAATGGTACATAGGCAAAAATTGACAAGTAAAAGTGACAATTATTACCTTTTCAAATGTTAGGCATCCCTTGGGTGAGATAAACAGAATATGCCAAAGTCAATAGAACCACTGATCCTTGACTCATGGTTCCCTGGTCACAGAATAGTAGCAACTCCTGCTTTTTGTTTCAGTAAACTATGGTTTTAAATATATATATATATATATATATATATATATTTCATTGAGCAAATGATGTCGCATTTTTTGGGCTAACTGCTGATCCCCAGTATAAAATGATTGTCATTTGGGAAAAAACTAAGGGTTAGTTTAGGATTGAGGTGTTGTGGCTTTAAAGCTCCAACTGCTGTGGATGAAATATCTTGATATCAAATATAAATTAAAAAGTGAGTGGTTCTCACTAAATTTGGTGTTTATCAAACACTTCAATGAGCTTTCAAATCACTGCAGAAGCATAACTGTCCCAAGCTAACCAAAGGACTGGTTCCACAAGTTTTGTGGAAGTAACATAATGTAAGCATGGAAATTTTCCTGTCTGCATAGTTTGACACCTCTTAACATTAGTTATCAGTCATCTGCATGATTAACCTTTGTTTGCTTGTGCGTGCTGACATGTCACTGTTTCACAACATGATAAAATAAGGCAGGTATTTTGTGTTACTTGGCTTTGCTGAAATTAATCTTTTCTCATTCTCGTTCCAAATCTCATTTTTGTTATATATCTATATCTCATGTGCACTCTCTTGCTTCCTTGTTTTCTCTCTATTTCTAAGGACATTAAGTAATATGTGAATATTTTGTGTGTCAGATATTTTCCCCATATGGTCATATAGAAGATATCTACATTGTGCGTGATGAGCTGAAACAAAGTCGTGGTTTGTCAACTTTCATTAATTTTATTTTATTTCTTAACTATTTAATTTTGGAGCATACTTGATAAAATGAAATATGGGATAGTGATTTCTGCTCTTGCACTTCATTAAAAAAAAAACAAAAAAAAGTGAATTGTGCTTTTGCAATCTGTTGATTTTCTTCTTAACTCAAAGGACTGTTCTTGCAATCATGTTTCCCCCTTCCTTTCATGGATTTTCTGCCTTCATATGAAGAGTGAAATAAGAAACAATGGAGCAAAAACTTAAGCAAAGGTGCATGATATATCTGTATGCTTCAATCCATGATTGTGCTTGAATTGATTTCTCATGCATCGAAGTTCTTCTATATGCCTCAATATTTGGAAGTATCATATATTTGTATCACTATTGAGTTTGACCTTATTCTGAGATGGATCTTGTTCTTTATGAAGGGTGTGCATTTGTTCAATTTTCTCATAGAGAAATGGCGATGGCTGCAATCAAAGGATTAAATGGAATTTTCATGATGAGAGTAAAGTGTATTTAGTATTTTTGGTATGTACCACCACTTTGATTATATTTGGAAAGTTATTGAATTATCCTTTTTGCCACCCTTTACATTTTAGGGTTCTGATCAGCCATTAATTGTTCGGATTGCGGATCCTAAGAAATCCAGAATTGGAGAACAAAGGTTTTGTTTCTTTGGTTCTTTCTCTTATAAATACTTGTGAAAATCATGAATCCATGCACTGTTTGTTATTGGAAGATTGCAGTCAGATTTTCAGAATTGTTTGGTGTCAATTGTTGATTATTTACCTGATAATCAAGTTGTCCAAGATCAGTAAGTTAATTTTTGTTTGACGTCATCATTGCTTAAACATATTTTATCTTAGTACAGTATTCTTTGGTCAGGCTCTCTGTACTGAGAGGAAAAAGAATTCGAGTCTTGCCATTTTTATCTCCACATTGACTAGGAAAAACAAATATATATTGCTAAAACCTGACAAAAATGAGCTATTTTTTTCATTTACAGAAACAAAATCTATTCACTACTAGCAATTCCCAGTTTTGTTGTCCTCACTCCTGATTAGATTCAGTTTATTTCTTGTGATTCTTTCCCTCTCCTCTTCAGGGGAAATTTTGCATTTGGTGCCCCAAGTTTTCGTTCCAATTTTCAGGAACCAGTTAGGTATGTTTGGTGTACCTGTTCTTCCCATTGCCTTTATTGACAAAATTTTTTATGTTCAAACATTAAGTTGAATTTCCAGTTTCTTTGGTTTACTTCAGGCCTGCACCCAACCTTGGTGATTCAACAGGAGGGCGCATATTCCCTACTGTTTCGTATGGTTTGCAACGTATTTCCAATAATTCACAAGTTGTTTCAAATTGGGCAAACCAGGAAGCTGCTCCTTTTAGTGTCACACAACAAGTACATACTTCTCAACAGCAGTCACCTTCACAGTTATCTCAGGTGACTTTTCAACAGATACAGACTCCAGAGCAAAGTTCTCAATCATCTCAACAAGCAGTCTCTGAGATGCAGAAACAGTTGCATCAAAGACAGCAAAATTCTCAGGTTACCAGGTTGGAGGTACTGTAATTATTGATGTTTGTTTAGTACTTAGAATGATAATCTTAGTAACTCATGAACTTTAATGGATAAATGAAGGAGTTCCAAGTTAAAGGTGTTACCAATACTTTTTGATAGTTCTAAGCTTTGATTCCTTTTTTCCTTTTTTCCTTTTTTATGCCTTCTGGTGCAAGGCGATCCACATGCCAACCTTAGGCTTGTCTTAGAACTTTACTACTCAATACTGTTGAAAAATAAACCTGCTTACATGGATTGCGGTCTAGCAGTCGTGTTGTGGGAGGTGTGTGTAGTGTTGTACTAATGCTCTGGCTAGCAATGTTTAAATCTTTATTTTAAAAATATCTTTAATTTCAATGATATATACTAGTGTTTAGTGATTTGATGCCAATGTTATGTGTTTCTGCAGTCCCCGGGTATTGGACATAATCCTCAGACAAGTGGTGCTAGCACTTCAATCATACCTACAGCACCACAAAGTCCCCAAACAGCAGCTTCTCTAGAGTGTGACTGGAGTGAACATACCTGCCCCGATGGAAACAAGTACTATTACAATTGTGTCACTTGTGAAAGTAATGTAAGCTTTCTTCCTTATTGGCTTGTGCCCTGCTGTTTGGATTTCCTTGTTGCGAATGACATAATTGATGTCTTCAAAACTTAACCTGCAGTGGGATAAGCCTGAGGAATATATTTTATTTGAGCAACTGTTACAGAAGCAGCAAAAGCTGCAAAATACATACCAGTCATCTGTTTCTTCTAGTAAAGAACTGGTGCAATCCCCATAAGTGCAGCTTCAGTGACATGTCTTCCATCAAAAGCTGCAACTCCAACAATTTTCTCCAACTGCACTGGTGAGAAATAATTAATTATCGGTGGTTCAAAATTTTTAGAACTTTGTTCTGTTCGCTACTGCATCTGTTGGAGGGAAGACTTTGGTGCAGCATGACCAATTCAAAATTTTTGGAGCTTTGTTCTGTTCGTTACAATATTTATCAAGCTACTGCATCTGATCGAGGAAGACTTTGGTACAACATGACCAATCTGGACATTTCAATCTTGTTTGGCAGAATTATATTGTTTGTTTATGTATTTTGATTTTGCTGATGTCGCAGCATGCTGTGCCTAAGGCCTCAATAACAAAGTAAATTAACTTGTAGCAAATGAGAATTATGGCTAAAACAGAAACTGTAGGTTTTGTGAATTGAATTCTTCAAGCGTAGTATCTCTGGTGTTGAGTGCATTGAATTCTTCAGCACATGCACGTGATTTCTTTCATATGGGATGGAATGGTTCCCCTTGTCGTAGAAATTTTGTTAGCACATATTCTCGTGGACATTCTGTCTTCATTATAAGTTTTAATGCCTAGATCATTCTTATAAAAAGGAATGCCAGGTTAACGCAACTGGGCATATGTGCCAAGATTCAAGTTTTAGCTCCTTTACTTTGATGGCAGTGATTGATGGTTTTCTCCACAATGTTCTACAAGGGAGAGTGGATTCTGTTGTGTGCTGCAATGGTTATTACCGTATAAAACTGGGTATATACCCTTTTGATATTTTGGATATGGTTGCCGGGTGGATGTTTGTATCCAATCTACTATTATAGCACCTCTATTTAGGAACTTGTACGTTTTTATAAAAAATAAAAACTGCTGCTTTGGTTAATTACGAGGAGTGTACGTACCGGTGGCTTCATGTTGGTTGGCTGTGAATTTTCAGGAACTGTATCATCTGCAAGGTCAGTCAAATTATATTCTGTGGTTCATCCGACCCATGTTTAACAGGTAATCAGTTAATTGACCCTATTGGGGACCAAGTATCTTAAATATTAGGGTCAACTGGACTTTTGAGTTGCTTTGGAATGGATTTTGGAATTCATGATGTTTAGTCTTTACTGAACAACTTAATCGTAATATAGTCCGTTGCCATGTTTTAGGCTAGGAATGTCGTTGGAAACATCCACTCTTCCCTACTCTTCTGTTTGTGCCAGGTATAATTATGGTAAGCCTATACGTTCTGTGGTTGTCTAAGTGTCTGGTGCAACCACTTTTGCCAGTCGTCGGGAGCATTGCAGTTTGTCGTCTGTTTTGTGATTGTGCAAGAACTTTGCCATCGGTGATTCACTCGACGAAAAGACTACCTATATTTGACTAAAGTAGATTATTGGGGCTGACGTTGCTTTGCCAGTGAGTTCATCAAAGATATCATCCAATTTAGGTTTCCCAATAGTTTGTATTATTCATTTTTGTGCTATGTACAGTACGATATCAGGCATTATTTGATTGTTATTCAGTTAGTATAAACACTTGGTTTCAGTTGGAGGGAGGCTCTAATGCAATGGACTAACCAATAAAAGTTAATATGCCTGACAATAAATATTACATCGTGTTCAGATGCAGCTGGAGCTTTGTGAGATCCTTTGAGACGGTTACTCGAGATACTATACGTTAAGTCATTTTAGCCGGTGAAAGGCTGTGAATATAAAGGATTGTAGAACGTCCAATATTTTACGGGGCAGTTTGTAAAGTTATACTGTGTTCTACAAATCAATGTTATTGAGAGAGAGAGAGAGTAGGATATCCTTCTACCTTTCTGGTTGCAAAATGGGAATTTATATTGCTGATATTAGAGGACCGACAAAATAATTTTCCTCTACAAACATAGGGAATGCTTTCCACGTGAGCTTGCTTAAAGCTACGTGTGATTGCTTATTGTGAGCTCGACAAAAAAACATTAAATCAACCTAAATCGCCAGCCGGTTTGGCTTGAAGTTTTATGAGGTACTTTGTGTTCTCTTTAGTAATGCACTAATGCTGCGTTTAGTGCACGAGCACTGTATCCTTCGTAGCCTTTCCAGTATAATTGCAATTGTTAATACCTGGATTAGGAAAAATATAAAAGAAAACACGGTAGATGACATGGCAAAATATGGTCTCTTGGCGCGGTTTAATTGCCGTCCTCGTACTCATTGACTCGGTGTCAGCATTTTGCCTGGCGCAATCCTCAAATGGAAATAGCTGTTCTTTGTTTTGATCTTATGTTTATTCTTTGCTTTCTCAGTACCTTGGGAAATTTTGTCGAAGAAATTGGAACATATCACACAGAAGAATCTAATTACGAGGTAGTCGATGATCTGATCAATTATCCAAGTCCTGAAATGCGTAAATAAACAGTTACCAACCCAGTACATATTGCGTACTGGTGTATAAATTTAAATTATAAAACATCTCAACTTTACGCGGTTTTGGCAAGGCAATTTCAACACTAACAAAAGCGACAACCAGAATTTGCGTTGTTTCACTGTCAGATGGGTACTAGGCATTCCCAATGAAAACAGTTGAAACGTGCCACACCCTCGACCCGGTCTGTAGAATTAAGGAATTGCTCTAAATGCTACTTGTTTTCATGCTACTGGTCACAAGTGTTCCTCCTTTTATATGGTAGAGGTAGGCCAAATTCCCACCGTTCTCGGTGAACCGAATGCGTGACGGTTTGCAGTTTACACACTCAAACGATAATCCAGGCATTAATTCAACAAGCTATAGGTGGGTCAGTAGTAGGTGTAGTCTTCCATATCGTTTCCCTCTCTAGCACATCTAGAGACAACTAATTAATTTCCCTTCACCGAATTATCACAATTGTAACATCTTTTTTAAGAAGAATTTGTTTTTCCGTTTTCCAGACAAGGAAAAGCTGGAAAGGCTACATTAATTGTTCTCTGGAGGGAAACCCTAGCCCTCAAAAATCTTGACTCTGATACACTAAATGAAATCAATGAATGCGCATTCCTTCGACGACAAAAACAAAGAAATACGACAAAAGAAGTGGTCAGAAATCTGATCGACAATCTCTTCATTTGTAGTTCCAAACCACAGAAGAGTAATTAAGAAACTTAGTTCCTTCTGCAGTGGATCAAAAACCCAAGTTACAATGATAATCATAAAGCGTTTGTGCAAAAGGGTTTCCGCAAAATAGATCAACTCCTGGCTAGAAGATTAGATGCCAATATGGGACTTTAATCTACACCCTTTACAGAAGTCCGTTAAAAAAAAAAGAAGAAATACGTAGCAGTAAATATCATACTCATCTACTCTTCTTTTAGCATATGTGAAGGGACAATGTCCTGAAGAAGCCCATGATCTTTAAGCAGCTCGGTCCTTGGGAGACAGAAAAGCCTTTCACAGAGAAAAGATGCGTTTGTTAACCCATTACAGCCAAAATTCATAGGTAACACAGTATTAACGGAGGGTGATTGATGCTGTTGCTGATAATGGGATAATGCCCCCTGCATTGGCATAGTAAAAGCAGATCCAACAACACTGTTTCCCTGCGAAACATCAGCAAGGCTTGGACGTGGTATGAGAGGGCTTGGGTGAATGTGCTGGCCCTCGTAAGTAGTCACGACAATGCTTGGGTCATTGAAAGACCTCTCTACTCTTTTCTTTACATTACATGAAGCGCTAGTGCAACGATAATAACTCCTAAAACAGATGAAGAAAATCATGGAAATCCATCAATGTTTGGTTTCAAATTTAACTAACTGTGAACTAAAAACATTGGAACGAAGATTTAGAGAAGCGCCTCAAATGAGTTAAACATTGAAGTAGAACCTAGGAAAAGGGCTGTCCTTCACAGCTTTTTGACCGTACTTTCTCCATCTGTATCCATCTTCCAGATGATCAACCTCGCTCTTTGTCATGAACGCAAATCTCGGCTCTCTCTGTCTTTTTTGATTTGTTTTCTTGGGTTTCAACCTGCCCCACAAACACAAAACACCAAACATGAAATACATCATCAAATCCTTATCTTTAAATCACACATCGCAAAAGTCCCGCATTTCACATGGCGTAAGATTCTATGTAAAACTAAAGTAACATAAACTTAAAACGCATAACAAAAGAAAAAACACTTTCCGGTTGACAGGATTTATATCCAGTATAAAATCAAAATGCGAAAATAGAATAAAAACTAACTCTTTCTTGGTCTTTGGATGATTTTCTTCATGTTCTTCTACTTTAACCTGTTCATCATTCACAGCGTCGCTCGATGCAGATGAAATCGAAGAAGAGTTAGGTGTGGCCGGCTGATTCAAGAACTCCAGAGATTCCATCTTTGTAACATATACGGTGGGATTTGGAGATGAAGTTGTTACTGTGGACGGTACCTGTCCCATATCAACCAGAGAAGAGCCAAGGTCTTGAATACCCAGTAGCTCCATGAAGCCTGATGAGCTCTTGTCTCTCTCAGATAAGTCGAATATGCCTTGTAACGGAAAACTGGTTGATATATGATCAGGAAATGATGAGGATGCCATAGTATTCTTCATCTGCAAAGCTTCTTTTCTCTCCATAGATCGATTAAACGTAGAAACTGATCATCAAAAGACGAAAACCAGATATTAAGAGAGAGGAAAGAGCGTGTCTGAGAAGCTTGTCAAGTGTTCACTGGAGACAAGTAGGGTAGGGTTTGATCTAGTTTATAAGGTAGGTGAAAGAGAGAGAGATTAGTACGAAGAAAATGAGACTCGGCAGCAGTAGAGTTGGCTAAGTGGCAAGAATTATTGACCGGTTATTATAGGTCAAGATTTTGTACGAATATGCACAGTACCGGTGTCAAGTTCAATGCGTGACATGAGGTCCGACAGAATCACGGGAAGGATTGGTCGACGCTTTCATACGTTGATTTTGACGGGTTAACTGGTTTCTCGTGTGAACGGTTTGGTGGTACACGTGAGATTCTTACGGCGTAAAAGGTTTCCAATTTGTAACTCGCTGGTGTGCGTTGTGCATGGGAAATGGGAAAGTGTGCAAGATATTATTTATGAAGGCATTGAATTCGATCTTCTAAGATATTCGCTTTTTCTTTCTAATCTTTTGTTTTTGTGATTTTCTTTTATAATTTCTTCTAACCTTGTAAAACATTTTAGATGTATGGGTTGTATGGCAAATGATAGTATTATCGCTAAAGACTCGATCTAGCTCAATAAATAAAATAATTATGTAGGGATTAACGTTCACTAAATATTATTAATAATTAATTAATTAATATGTAAAAAAAAAATGAACACCGCAGTGAATTATGATTGAATTATTAATTATATATGGATAAGTTTCTCATTTAATAAGTCATAAAGTGTGTTTTAGTGGAGGATAAAACTATATTATAAATTAACAGAGGGATAATCTACACTTAGTTGATAACCTACACTTTAGTTTGGCAGAACTATGGGTTTTAGGTTCTAAATTTAGTAAATCTAGGAGAATTCTTGTGAAAATTAATCAAAGTGCACTTATAAGATAACAAAAGAATCTGATCATCAACTTCGAATGAGATTCAAGATAAAAATGTGAAATGGGTGTTCTTATAAGCGATTCATGCTTTTCCAGCAGTCGGTGATAAATAATGGCTGCTTTTCTTTTTGCTCCTCTTTTTCTTTTGGTATCAAAATGAAAAATTGCTACGACAGAGTGAGGGGGGGAAAAAAAAGTTGGAATTCTAACAGTGTTCTGTGTATCCCTCTTTAATCTTTTGGTAAGAAATTCATGGGAAAGTTCATACACGTGAATGAGACAAGGATCACTCTTGATGACATAATTTGCGTGTATGCATAACTTACCTTTGCATGCTTCAACAATTTTAGTTTCTTTCATTCTCCATTTTTTGTTGTTTTAGTACAAATTCAATTAGCTTGCTCTCTCTCCATTGCATTCATATCTCCCTTTCGGCTGTAAATAGAATCATTTACAGACAGTGAGACAGACAGACAGACATTGTCATCACGACTATTGTTGATTTTTTCTTTTTCTTTTTCCTCACCGTTATCACACCCATGTCTTGATACCAATTATGCAAATTTAATTATATATAATTTAATATGATATTATTATTATTATTACTACTACGTAAATAAAAAGACGTAAAAATAAATAAGTAAATTATATGATTATAATTTCACCATGTCATATTAATTTATACGATTATATAAAAAAAAAATTATATTATTAAAATTTTTTCCCCTACTAACATCCCAATCGTTCTATGCTTTAACTCAAAAATTAAATTATTTTTATTTACAAAATTGACAAATGACATCTAGGTTAAGATCACGTTATAATGATTGTAATTTATACAATCCTAATAAACGAACAGTTAGATTACACATCCATCCAATTCAAAAATTAAACGAGTGACTTGTTAATTTATTGTGTTATTATTTTATATAGTCGAACCATTATCACTCCTCTATTTCTACAGTGGATTTTATAGGAGAATTACTCCAAAATTGTTCATTTTTTGTGGTGCATATATGTCTGTATATATTAATTTTAATTTTTTGTCGACAGCAACGGATTTTGTAAGCTAAATACAAAGTGAAGGAGATTGTCCGAAATCAATGTAATTGTAAATTTAGTTCTCCATTCGCGCCATCGGCTCCTTTTTGTCCGCCAAACCAAAGCTGCCAACAATACACGGTCCCCTGTCCCTATAACCTTTATGTTGAGGCCTTACCCTTTCATTACCTCGCACGTGTCTTATTGTTTATTTGTTTTTTCCCTTTTGTGGGTCCAATAGAGACATCTTTACCATTCACGTGCCATCAAACGGTTGTCTTTTTGTGCAGATGGCAGCAAAAGAACCTGCCTCTATCTACGCCGCGAGTTTGGCCACCACTCCAGCAGACACATCAAATTACAAACAATTCATTTATTATTATTATTATTATTGGAAAATATTTTCATAATCTTTACAATTCATTTTATAATGAAGAATACAATAGATTGTACAATTATGAAACACAAACTGCTATTATCTTTTTGCAACAATAATTGTAACTTTGTAAGAGATTATATTTAAAACTTTAAACAGATAATCAAAAAATGTTAATATTAAGAATAATTTTTTTTATAAATTAATGCAATATATTATATTATTATTAGTTAATAAAAATATAAAGTCATATAATTATAAAAAATAATTAATATAATTTTATTAAGTTAATTTGTACATAAAATTTTATATAAAAAATTTATATTCATGATATTATTTTTAATTAAATTCAGTATTTACATTCACAAATAAATGAATGAAAGTACTGGAATAAAGTTGCGATGTAGACTATTCGATTCTTTAATTAATCATCTCATCATCTATATTTGGTTTCCCTTCGGACACCGGAGATTGATGGAAAAGGTAAATTTTTAACGCGTTTTTGGAATATTCTCTTGTTTTCTTTCCATACACGCTGTGAGGATCTTCTGTTTCTGTCCTTTGGAAATATTTTATTCCATTGTTGTTTGATTTTCATCCGCATCCGTTATTTGTTTATCAGGATTCAGGAAACGATAACAACAAATTGATAATATATTGTAAAAAAAACTGTTTGACTGATAATCTTTGCTTCGTGGATACGTTTGGGAGCCCAAAAAGAAGATTATAAATTTAAATAATAAATCAGAAATTTATTATTTTTTTAAAAGCATATATA
>JAVXUL010000001.1:17466167-17486687 GCA_035590515.1 Trichilia minutiflora
TGTTATATAGTAATTGCAGATGCGCAACATTGAGTATAAAAGTAAGACAGTTTTGTGCAAGTTGCAACCAAAAATTTTGAAAACAAAGTTGAAGAACACATCCTAAGCCCTATTTACAGAAAATGAAAAATAATCGTTGGGAAGAAACGTGGATACATTGATTTTGGCTCGTAGTAGTATCAGGATGGGATGGTTGCTGAAAGTACTGGTACTTAGTTAGCCCTAATGGAAATAATTTATTAGCCCATCATCACGTTGAATCAGGAATTCATTTTTTTTTTAAATGCTCCTTATAGTTGCTTAATAATTTTATTTTTTTTAATTATCTTAGCTAAGATCTGTTATTTTTATAGTTCAATTTGGCAACTCATTAATTATTTTGAATCAGTCCAATAATGGATGTTTTTTTTTTTTCTACTTCTCTTCAGAATCTTGGAATATTCATTTCCTAATTCTTCGAAAATGTTGATGAGCCCATTTTCTAGTAAAATTTTTTATTCTGTATACAGTGTTTTCCCATTTAATTTTGCTAATTTTTTTTCATTTAATTTTTTTATTACTAACATATTGAATCCGGAGTTTACTAAATATTTAAAAATCATCATATATTTAACAAGAATGATTTTGATTTCTACTAGAGAAAATTTTGTGTCTCACTGTAACACGCATCCAAATAAAAGGGTCCGATAAGTCTCAAAATGATCTCATTTGAACTTAATAAATATGAAACAAGGAAATAGTTCACTCACTTAAAATATTTAGTTGTTTTTTGTTATCAAAAAAAGAAAAGAAAGATATATATAAAATTAATTTTCAAACTTCCAGAATCTTGAGAATCTCTAATATGAACATACAATAATTTTTTGACTCTTCCCAAATCATGAAAATTCATAATCCGAACATCTCGATTCTCGATGGCCAGACATTTGATTTTTGAACAGCAAGAGGATTAAATTTTTCTCGATGCAACAACTGTTTGAAATTAATATATACAAATACAGATATAATCGTGTGAATGCAAGACCCAACTTACTATGAGTAAATTATCCCAACTTCAAATTAATACGCCCGTTCCACTGTGGAACGAACTGCCACATACGTTCAAATGACCCGTAATTTCCGCTTCATTAGTTTATGTGGCAATACATAATTGGACCAATCTCTTAAAGTTAATTATCTAGGATGGCATGTAGTCAACAGAGTCAAATTGACCGGCGGATGAATTTTGACCGGAATACGTTGGTCCAGTGAGATGAATTTTATATTACATGGAGAGAGTTGAATATTTCTTCTTTTGCCCATTTTTTTTTCTCCATTTATATGATTTTATTATTGAATAAAAGGTAAAAGGGCATCCTATAAACAAATTATATATTGTAAATTAAAGATGAAAAATTGAATTAATCTTGCAGTCTACATGTGGGGTATTTGACATTTCCCAACAATAGATAAGCACTGGCTCTTGAATTTTTTTTATTTTTTATAGAAAGTCAAAATCTGGAAGCTTTCCTTCCACATATTTATATAAAAGATGACAAGTTGGGATGAAGAGGCATTGTCAATTTGGCAAAAAGAAATCAAACAAGGTCGGGAAAGGCAATGGAGAATACGAACGAAAAGCTTGTTGCAGTAGAAACGTGTGACGAGGAGATTACAAAGAAATCTAATGAAGAAGAAGAAAAGAATGTTCATACAGAAATTCAAAAGGTGAATTGCTTTAACCATAACGGTTATGTCTGAAGCTCTTCTCAACAGTAGTAGTTTTCTGTATAATTTAAAGAGTTTTCGTGTTTACCAAAGGTTTCAAACTTTTATCAGACAAATTTTCTTTTCTATCCATCGAATCTTTTGATAATACGTAATATTCAGGAGAGAATTTTGCAATACATTCAATACTCGTGAATTTGTTTTATGAATTGCATGTTCTACGAAGATGTCTGGTTTTAGTCATAAGCTTCGACGTTACAACGAATAGGGAACCTCTCCTTTTATGTTTACTTAAGTTTACTGATTTATGCTATTCTTTATACCAGGATTTTTAGGGAGATCATGTAGAATTGTAGATTGTGATGTGTGCTAAACAAGAGAATTAATTATAACTCGAGGTCTTCTTCTCATCATGGAAAGGGTTTATCCATCAGGAGTAAAAAAGCAAGAGTTGGATCTTCTAAACTTGTCTGATCAACCAAAATTACATGGTACTAGATAAATTAAATTTCACATTTTAATAATATCAGCCCCCAGAATATATATAAACTGCGAATGTCCAATAGAATGACAGTTTATATCAATATATATTTAATTTGGGACACCTTTATGTATCCATTATTGTGTTGTTCGTCCAAAACGACGACGAAAGAATATTGAACTTTAATTTTAATTCATTATCTACCCGTTGAATATATAGTTTAGCTTTTCCCTAAAGCCATCTGAATGTGGGCGGCTTACCGTCCAATGCATTCAATTTTCACTCTCTTCCAGGTTGGCCGTCCATGCTGTTTGAACCAACCGCATGATAAAATGTAAACCACGTTACAGATCTGAGTAATTAAACCTATGATATGTCTATTCACGGGAGGCCCAGAAAGTCATCAGGGATTGGAAACATGTGGATTGAATTGTTTCTTGATTATAAGCCTAACATACATAATCTGAAAATCAATTCATATCTTTTTATGGATGATATATTGAGTTTGGAAAGGATAATATGTATATCCATACGTACACTCAAAATTGCTTATAAATTAGATATTCAGAAGCTTATGGCTAAGTTTTGGGATTGCATTTTCCTATTGATTAATACTGTAGGATGACCAGCTCAAATCAGCAAAAGCCAAAGTGGGCGAGATTAGAGAAGAAAATGAAAGGTTAAAGATGTTGTTAACACGAATGACGAAGGATTACCAGTCTTTACAAATGCATTTCTCAAACATTCTTCAGCAAGAAGAAGCTAAAAAGTCTACAAATCAGGAAAACGAAGAAACTGAACTCGTTTCCCTTAGCCTTGGGATAGCTTCTACTGAGGCTAAGAAAGATGAGAAAAAGATTAATAACACTTTGAGTCATGGCAATGAAGATGCAAAGTTTAAAGAAGGGCTTACCCTTGGGTTGGACTGTAGATTGGAGTTGAATTCTACTAAAGCTGAGAAGAATCTAATCTCTGAAAATACATTCGAAGAACTGATCAAGGAAGAGGAGCCAACAGAGATGTGGCCACCTAGTAAAATTCTGAAGACTATGAGAAGTGAAGATGAAGAAATCTTACAACAGAGTAACTTGAAGAAAGCTAGGGTTTCTGTTAGAGCTAGATGCGACACTCCAACAGTAAGCATATTAAACTTTTAACGAACCTGATAACTCCTCCTATATGTATATATGTGTTTGCCCGTGCGTGGGGTCTTAAAAGTAATGGGTTCTACCTTGAGTGATGAATTAATATTGTTTTGTACGTATAATTTTCTCCTCGATGTTGTGCAGATGCATGACGGCTGCCAATGGAGAAAATACGGTCAGAAAATAGCAAAAGGAAATCCATGCCCTCGGGCGTACTACCGTTGCACAGTCTCACCAACTTGCCCTGTGAGAAAACAGGTATATCTTCTCTGGATTCTGTCCGCTTTAGTTGAAATCTTATATCAGTATAAGCATGCTCATTTACTGTGTCATCAAACAAATAAAACTGTAACGTTTACCATAAAATTTCTAGTGTGCTATTATTCAGAGAAGAGACTTGGGCGATGTATCTCATCTTCTTTTGGAATAAAATAGGAGCAACGAATTAAATGTTCAACTTTAGTTATGAATATAATAATTATAAAGATTGAAAGTATATATATATATATGAAACAAATAAATTATATTTATCTGATTTTATTTAGTACTTACTTAAAATCATTTATAACTTATAACTTTTTATAAAAAATTACTTATTAAAAAAGTTATATTATATGTAAAATTACTTGATTTTATCTTTAAAAAAATAACTTTTTCAAAAAAAAATACTTTATTTAACTTTTAACTTTTTGTAGATTTATAATACTTTTACTTAATTACCTTTAGATATGAAATATTACATATATTAATTTAAAAATTTTTATACTTACTAATTATATTGCTAATATATATAATTAAAACTAAATTATTAATATTCTACACAATAATAGTTTTAATATTTATATTAGGATTTTTTTATAATTTAATAAATTGAATGGAGATATAATTGGAATAATTTATTATAAAAATTTAATAAGTATCAAGCGTATCCCAAAAAAGTAAAAAAAGTAACCCCTCTCTTTTAACTTTTAACTTTTTTTTAGATAAAAATTACTTTTAAAAGTTAAATCAAGTAAATTTTAATTCAACTTTTAACTTATAAGATAAAATAACTTTTTTTAAGTGATCTCAAGCAAGCCCGTAGTCCTTGCCTTCAAAAGTGAAAATATTAAATGGCAAAAGAAAATTGACAAAGAAAGCACTCATGAAAACCTTGACATGGTATTAGTTCATGGCTTTTTTGTCAGAAAGATCAATGGATATATCCAAATTTAGAAATGGGCACTCTAACTTGTGACAATTGACTATGATTGGCATGTTTTCCTGCATGCTGCAAGTTGTTGTACAAAAGCAATATTTCCAATTTTCCTGATGCTAATAATTCTGCTCCTCGGTTTTCATGGTCCATTCTTGTTGGGATTGATGGGTTAACATTAAAGTTTGTAGGTCTTTAAGTTAAGTGAGTATACAGACTAGTTGGTGGTTGTTTTCCCCCAAGAAGCTAGTTTTCTTTCCATGATTTGTGAATGCTTGTATTTTGTCTCCCTTGACTCCTCTGTTCAGACCTAAGAAGTTTGCTCGTATTTTTATTTTCTCAGTTATGAACTGTTTAAAATAATTTTCATTCTATTTAGACAATTTTTGTGGCTTTTACAGAGATTAAGACCTATTGATTTGTTATAAAGTTCAGTTTCTATATGATTCATATGTCACTGCTTGCACTTATTTGGCCTTTTTTAAAGAATTGTATCTCTAGTATTTATTGTTGGGGGGTGGGGAAAGAGGGCATTTCCCTGCGGAAAAGTATTTTGTAGATGTCACTGATGTCATTAATTTTCAGAAACATTTGTGGATGATTTGCTTATTAGTGTCATCGCACCCTGTTTTGATACTGCTGCTTATGATGCTGTGCTGCTGATCGTTCTGAATTTTATTTTTAGTATTTGAAGGGAGTTAAACATTGAGCGTCTAATTTTAAGAGCTCTTTTTCAATGTTTCATATATGTCGATTTGCATTTATTTATGTATCTATATTTTCTAGGACGTGTTAGTACCAATGCCTCAAAAGTTACTACAATAATTTAGTGGATTCGCTTTGAAACTTTCATTTCTGCAGGGTATTGCTTTGTCAAATATATCACATTTGAGGAAGCAGCAGGGCTATTAGAGCTCTAAACAGTCATTATATTTTTCCTGGGGTGAGCTCTTTGGCTACCAGGTGGCAAATAAGAAACCTCATGGTTTTGTGTGTCTCATTTCTGTAATAATAAATATACTTTTTCCAGGAGCAGGCTCCGATCAAAGTAAAGTTTGCTGATGGAGAAAGGGAACGCCCTGGTAAGTGCTTGTTGCCGTATGCATATCTTAGTTAGAATTGCACACTCCCATCAAGCTTCTTGCTTTTGAAATATCCTTTAAGGATTTAGGATACCTCATTGATAGACAGTTAGCAAGACCTTATTTTATTTACCCTGGGCAGCATAATTTATTCTTTTGCCACAGAGGTTAAATGGCGTAAATGAGCATTTCTCAAGTGATATGAAATCTTTATCCCTGTAATGAAATGAATTTCAGAATGTAATGTATTATGTGATTTGTTATTTGGCTTCCTTATATATATCTATAAGCAGAAAGGTTCCCTGGTCATGGAGTAGTAGCTACTCATGTTTTTTTGTTTCAGTAAACTATGGTATATACTATCGTTCATCAAGCAAATGATATTATTGCATGTCTTGTGCTGACTGCTGGTAACCAGTATAAACTGATTATCATTTGGGAAAAATCTAAGGCCTTGTTTAGGATTGAGGTGTTGTGGCTTTAAAGCTACAACTGCTAGGAATGAAATCACTAGACATCAAACATAAATGGAAAAGTGAGTGGCCTTACTAAAAGTTGATGTTTTTCAAACACTTTTAACTCTTGTGCTTTCAAATCACTGCAAAAGCACAACTGTTCCAAACTAACCAATGGCAAGGTAATTATGGAAATTTACCTGTCTGCATAGTGCGCCACCTCTTTACATTAGGTATCAATCATCCGCATAAATAACCTTGCTCACTTGTGCATTCTTACATGTCACTGTCTCAGGACATGATAAAATCTGGCAGGTGTCTTTTGTTACTTGGCTTTGGTGGAAATGAATCTTTTTTCATTTTTGTTTCAAAACTCTGTTAGGTTATGTATCTATATCTCACATACATTTTCTTGTTAACTCAAACTGACTGTTCTTGCGATCATGTTTCCACCCTTCCTTTTGTGGATTTGCACCCTTCATATAAGAAACAACGGAGCAAAAGCGTAAGCCAAGTCACATGATATATCTGTTTGCTTCAATCTATGATGGTGCTTGAATTGATTTCTCATGCATCAAAGTTCTTCTATATGCCTTAATATTTGGAAGTTTCATAAATTTGTATTGCTATTCAGTTTGACTTTGTTCTGAGATAGATCTTGTACTTTATGAAGGGTGTGCATTTGCTCAAGTTTCTCATGGAGAAATGGTGATGGCAGCAATCAAAGGATTAAATGGCATTTTCATGATGAAAGTAAAGTGTATTTACTATATTGATATGTACCACCACTTTGATTATGTTCAGACGGTTATTGAATTATCCTTTTTGCCACCCTTTACATTTTAGGGTTATGATCAGCCATTGATTGTTCAGATTGCAGAACCTAAGAAACCCAGCATTGCAGAACAAAGGGTTTGTTTCTTTGTTCTTTTACTCTTATAAATACTTGTGAAAGTCGTGAATCCATGCAGTCTTTGTTATTGGAAGATTGCATTCGATTTTCATAATTGTTTGGTGTCAATTGTTGATTATTTGTCTGATAATCAAGTTGTCCAAGATCAGTAAGTTAATTTTTGTTTTACATCATCGTTGAATACATATGTGCATGTGAACAGACATTTTATCTTGGTATAGTATTCTTTGGTCGGGCTCTCTTTACTGAGATGAGAAAGAATTTGAGTCTTACCTTGGTTATGTCACGTTGACTTGGAAATATGAATATGTATTGCTAAAACTCAACAAAAATTAGCCATTTATTTTCATCTGCAGAAACAAAATCTATTCACTTCTTGCAATTTCCAGTTTTGTTGTTATCACGCATGATTAGATTCAGTTAACTTGTTGTGACTCTTTCTCTCTCCTTTCCAGGGGGGAATTTTCCATTTGGTGCGCCAGGTTCTGGTTCCAATTTTCAAGAACCAGTTAGGTATATTTGTTGTACCCATTGCATTCACTGACAAAATGTCTTATGTGCAAACATTAAGTTGAATTTCCAGTTTCTTTGGTTTACTTTCAGGCCAGCGCCCAACCTTGGTGATTCATATACTTTGCAACAGGAAGGCTAATGCTCCCTAATGTTTCATATGCTTTGCAACATATTTTGAATAATTCACAGCCACAAGTTCTTTTAAATTGGGCAAACCAAGAAGCTACTCCTCCTAGTGTCATGCAACAAGTGTGTCCTTCCCAACAAAAATCACCTTAACAATTGTCTCAGGTGACATTACAACAGATACAGACTCCAGAGCGAAGTTCTCAATCATCTCAACAGGTAGTCTCTGAGATGCACACAAAATTGCATCAAAGCCAGCCATTTACTCAAAACATTGAGCAGCAGCAGAATTCTCAGGTTACGAGGTTGGAGGTTCTGTTATGATTGATGTTTAATTAGTACTTGAAAGGGAATCCAAGCCATTTGGTGGCAAGAAAATTTGATTGAGTTGGTTCACATACTGAAAATGTGATGAGACCTACATGTTTCACCCCAGTTGCTCAGATTACACATTTTTAATTTTTTTGAAATAGAAAACAACAGAATGCTTAGTAAGTCATGAACTTTAATGGATAAATAAAGGAGTTCCAAGTTAAAGGTGTTACCTATACTTTTTGATGGTTCTAAGCTCCGATTCCTTTTGTCTTTTTTAGACATTCTGGTGCGAGGGGATCCATATGCCGAGCTTTGGCTTGTCTTAGAACTTTTTTACGTAATCTGTCAAATAATCAACCTGCTTACATGCGTTGCTGTCTAGTAGGCATGTGCCTTATTGTCTCTTAAACTTCAAGAGGTGGGTTTGTTTTTAAATTCCACGGCAACATTCCAAAATTCTACCAACCATAGCGCCCATGCACTTTACTGGACATGATACACGCCTTGACCTCAAAACCCCTGACCCAATCACTTGCTGAGACAAGCCCTCCTCCTATGTTTGCTGTGGGATGGGTGTGTGGTGTTCTAGTAACGTTCTGGCTAGTAATATTTAATTTTTTTTTAAAAAAATCTTTAATTTCAATGATATATGCTGGTCTTTAATGATTTGATGCCAATGCTATGCGTTTCTGCAATCTCCAGGGATTGCACATAATCCTGAAACAAGTGCTGCTAGCACTTCAATTGTGTCACTTGTGAAAGTAAGGTAAGCTTTCTGCCTCATTGTCTTTTGCCCTGCTGTTTGGATTTCCTTCTTGTAATTGATACAATTGATGTATTCGAAACTTAACCTGCAGTGGGATAAGCCCGAGGAATATATTTTATTTGAGCAACAGTTATAGAGCAGCAGAAGCTGCAAAATACATGCCAGTCAACTGTTTCTTCTACTAAAGAATTGGGTTGAACCCCAGAAGTGCAGCTTCAGTCGCTTGTCTTCCATCAGAAACTGCAACTCCAACAATTTTCTCCATTTACATTGGTAAGAAATAATTAATCGGTGGTGGTTCAGAATTTTTTGAACTCTATTCTGTTTGTTACAATATTTATCAAGCTACCGAATCTATTTGAGGGAAGACTTTGGTTCAAAGTCACCAATCTAGACTTTTCAATCTTGTTTGGAAGAATTATAATGTTTGCTTATATATTTTGATTGTTCTGATGTTGCAGCATACTGTGCCTAAGGCATTAATAACTAAGCAAATTAACTCCTAGCAAATGAGAATTATGGCTAAAACATAAAGTGTAGGCTTCATGACTTGAATTCTTCAAGTTTAAGATCTCTGGTGTTGAGTACATTGAATTAATCAGCACGTGCATGTGATTTCTTTCATATGGGATGTAACAGTTCCCTTGTGGTGGAAGTTTTGTTAGCACATATTCTCTTGGACATTCTCTGTCTTTACTATAAGTTTCAATGCCTAGGTCATTCTTATAGTCTTTACTATAAGTTTCAATGCCTAGGTCATTCTTATAAAAAGGAATGCCTGGATAATGCAAGTGGGCATATAAGTCGATATTCAAGTTTTAGCTCCTTTATTTCAATGGCAGTGGTTGAATAAAACTAGGAACCAACAGTCATATGATTGCTTGAAATTGAGCATGCATAAAGTTTTACTAACTTGGTTGGGTCAATTATCAGTCAACTAGTTTTACAACATGATAATATGAACTTTAACTATACACAATAAGTTGATCAGCCCTTCAGCTTCTCCAAACAATTGGATGATGATTTTCTCCACAATGGTCTACAAGGGCAGGTGGATTCTGTTGTGTGCAGCAATGGTTGTTGCTGTATAAAACTGGATATATTCCATTTTGATATTTTGGATATGATTGTTGGGGGCATGTTGGCAACCAATCTACTATTATAGGACCTGTATTTAGAAACATTTACTTCTAGTATTATAAAAAATAAAAAATGCTGCTTTGATTAATTACGAGGAATGTACTGATGGCTTCATTTTGGTTTGATGTGATTTTTCAGGAATTGGATCATCTGCAAGGTCAGTCAAATTGTAGTCCTATGGTTCGTCCTACCCATGTTTAACAGGTAATCAGTCAATTGACCCTATTGAGGACTAAGTATCTTAAATGTTAGGGTCACATGGACTTTGAGTCGCTTATGAGTGGATTTTTTGGAATTCATGATGTTATGTTTATAGTCTTTACTGAACAACGTAATGGTAATTATAGTCCGTAGCCATGGTTTAGTTTAGTAAGGCTGCAGAAACATTTCACTCTTCCCTACTCTTCTATTTGAGCAAAGGTATGATTGTGGTGAGCCTATACGTTCATCTGTGGTTGTCCAGGTGTCTGGGGCAATCACTTTTGCCAGTCCTTGGAAGCATTGCAGTTTGTTGTCTGTTTTTTGATCTTCCCTACTTCTATTTGACTAAAGTAAAGATTATTGAGGTTGCCACTGCTTTGCCAGTGAGTCTTTCAAAGATATCCAATTTAATTTCCCAATAGTTTGTTATGCATTTTTTTGTGATGTACCATACATCACCAGGCAATTATTTAATTGTTAGTCGGTTAATATAAACAATCGGTTTCATGCGGAGGCTCTAATGCAATGATGTTTATGTGCATTTTCCTTTCTGTTTATTTTTATAATCAATAAAATGTAAATGCCTGACAACAAATATTACACGATCAGATGCAGCTGAAGTTTTGTGAGATCCTTTGAAACAATGAGTCGATACTACACGTTCTGTTATTTTTGCTGGTGAAAGGTTAAAAGTTATATCAATGTTATTTAGAGAGAGAGAGAGAGAGAGAGAGAGAGAGAATATCTCCATCTGGTTGTAAAATGGGAGTATTATACTATAGGATCGACATAAATAATTTTCCTCTACAAACGCAGGGAATGTTTTCCACGTGAGCTTGCTTAAAGCTCCGGAAAATTCCTTAGTGTGAACTCGACAAGGAAACTTTCATTTGCTCTGAAGCGGGCGCCTGTTGGTTTGGAGGTTTCGAGTTCTTTTATGTTCTCTTAATGCTGCCTTTAGTCCTTCGTAGCCTTTCCTGTATAATTGCGATCGTGAGTACTTTGATTAGGAAAAAGATAAAAGAAAACACGGTGGATGACTTGGCGAAGGGTGATCTGTTGGTGCGGTTTAAATGCCCATGCTTATACTCATTGACCCAGTGTCAGCTTTCGTGCGTGGCCCCATCCTTAAATGGAAATGCTGTTCTTTGATTTGCCCTGATGTGGATTCTTATTTTCATTTTTTCAGTACCTTGGGAAATTTTGTCGAAGAAATTGGAACATTCATACAGAATTATTTAATTTTGCCCAGTAGTCGATGATCTGATCAATTATCCAAGTCTGAAATATGTAAATAAATGATTGCCAACCCAATACGTATTACGTAAGTGTATAAGCATAAACCGCTTGAATTTTATCCCATTTTGTTAAGGCAAATTTAACATTAACAAGAGCAAGAGTCAGAATTCTCATTGTTTTACTGTGAGATAAATAAGGACTAGCTGTTGCAGGCGACAACAGTTGAAAGGTCGCTAAACCGTCGACCTGGTCTACAAAATCAAGGAATTGCTCTAGATGCTACTTGTGTTCATATTCTTGGTCAGTGGTCACAAGTGTTTCTCTTTTTTATATTGTTGACCGAATCCCACTATTCTTCGGCGAACGAAATACATGATGGTTTGCAGTTTACTTACGCAAAAGATAATATAGGTATTAAGTCGGTCAGTAGTAGATGTATTATTCTTCCAAAATGTTTCCCTCTCTATCACATCTATGATCTATAGACAGCACATTAATTTCCCTTACCAAATTATTACAATTGTAACCTCCTTTCTAAGAAAAATTTGTTTCCCCGGTTTCCCAGACAAGAAAAAGCTGGAAAGGTTACAACCTACAATAATTGTTCTGTGGAGGGAAACCCTAGTCCTCAAAAATCTTGAATCTGGTACTCTAATGAAATCAATCAATGCACATTCCTTCGACAACAAAAACAACGAAATACGACAAATGAAGAGTCAGAAATCTGATCGATAATCTCTTCATTTCCAATTCCAAACCACATAAAAGTAACTAAGAAACTTAGTTCCTTCTTGCAGGGGATGAAAAACCCATGTTTCAATGACAATCATAAAGAGTTTGTGCAAAAGGGTTTCTGCAAGAAAGATCAGCTCCTGTCAACTAGAAGATTACATGCCAGTTATGGTAATTCCATCTACACCCTTTACAAAAGTCAGTAACAAAAAAACCTACATAGCATTAAATATTATACTCAGCTACTCTTCTTTCAGCATATGTGAAGGGACAATATCCTGAAGAAGCCCATGATCTTTAAGCAGCTCGGTGCCCGGGATACAGAAACGCCTTTCACGGAGAAAAGATGCGTCAGTTAAACCATTACAGCCAAAATTCATAGGTAACGCAGTGTTAACAAAGAGTGGTTGATGCTGTTGCTGATAATGGGATAATGCCCCTTGCATTGGCATAGTAAAAGCAGATCCAACGACACTGTTTCCTGGAGAAACTCCGGAAAGGCTTGGACGTGGTATGAGGGGGCTTGGGTGGGTGTGCTGGCCCTCGTAGGTAGTTACGACAATGCTTGGATCATTAAAAGATCTTTCTACTCTCTTCTTTACATTACATGAAGCGCTGGTGCAACGATAATAACTCCTAATGGATGAAGAAAATCATGGAAACCCATCAATGTTTGGTCCCAAATTTAACTAATTTTGAACTAACAACAATGGAAAGAAGATTTAGAGAAGAGACTCAAATGAGTTAAACATTGAAGTTAGTACCTAGGAAAAGGGCTGTCCTTTACAGCTTTTTGACCGTACTTTCTCCATCTGTATCCATCCTCCAGATGATCAACCTCGCTCTTTGTCATGAACGCAAATCTCGGCTCTCTATGTCTTTTCTGATTTGTTTTCTTGGGTTTCAACCTGCCCCGCAAACACAAAAAAACACAAGCATGAAATACATCATCAAATCCTTATCTTTAAATCACATATCGCAAAAGTCCCGGACTTCACATGGTCTATTAGCAAATGTGGTTCTATGTAGAACTGAAGTAACACAAGCTTAAACGCATAACAATGAAAAAATTCCTATGACAGTGTTATTCCAAGTATAAAATCACAATGGGAAAAGAGAATAAACACTCACTGTTTCTTGGTCTTTGGTTGATTCTCTTCATGTTCTTCCACTTTAAACTGTTCATCATTCACAGCGTCGCTCGATGCAGATGAAATAGAAGAAGAGTTAGGTGTCGCCGGTTGATTCAGTAACTCCTGAGATTCCATCTTTGTAACTTTTACGGTGAGATTTGGGGATGAAATTACTGTGGACGGTACCTGTACCATATCGAACAGAGAAGAACCAAAGTCTTGAATATCCAGTAGCTCCATAAACCCTAATGAGCTCTTATCTCCCTCAGATAGGTCGAATATGCCTTGTAACGGAAAATTGGTTGATATATGATCAGGAAATGAAGAGGATGCTACAGTATTTTTCATCTTTACAGCTTCTTTTCTCTCCATAGATGGATTAAACCTGCAAACTGATCATCTAAAGAAGAGAAAAAGATATTTAGAGGGAGCAAGGAGCGTGTATCAGAAGTTTGTGAAGTGTTCACTAAAGAGAAGTAGGGTTTGATCTGGTTTATAAGGTGGGTAAAAGAGAGAGATTAGTACGGAAGACAATAAGACTGGCAGCAATAGAGTTGGCTAATTGGCAATAAATATTGACCGGTTATTATAGGTCCAGATTTTGTACGAGTATGGACAGTACCGGTATCAAGTTTAATGCATAAAATGACGCGGACAGAATGGATTGGTCGACGCTTTCATACCTTGATTTTGACCGGTTAACCGGTTTCCAGTGGGAACGGTTTCGCGCTACAAGTGAGATTCTTACGGCGTAAAAGTTTTCCAATTTCCAATTTGTAACTCGCTTGTGTGCTTTGTACATGGGAAATGTGAAATCGAGCAATATATTATTTATGAAGGGAACGAATCCTCTTAAGATATTCGCTTTTTCTTTCTATTCTCTTGGTTTTGTGATTTTCTTTATAATTTCTTCTAAACTTGTGTACTTATAGAGCTATGGTTTGTACTTTGTATGGCAAATGATAGTATTATCCCTAAAGACTTCAGCTCAATAAATAAAGTAATTATGAGGGAATATGGTTCGCTAAATATTATCAATTAATATTAATATATTAAAAAAAATAAACGAGCACTATAGTCTTGCTAACCCACAACGAAATATGACTGAATTATATTAAATTTCCCATTTAATAATTCATAAAGTGTGTCTTAGTGGAGGATTAGACTATTGTAAACATGGGAGATAATAACCCACACTCTAGTTTGGCAGAACTACTGGTTTTAGGTTCTAAATTTAGTAAATCGAGGGGAATTATTGTTGAAAATTAATCAAAGTGTACTTGTAAGATAACAAAAGAATCTGATCATCAACTTCGAATGAGATTCAAGATAAAGGTGTGAAATGGGGGTTCCTATTAACGACTCAAGCTTTTTCCAGCCGTCGGTGATAAATGGCTGCTTTTCTTTTTTTCTCTTTTCCTTTTGGTACCAAAATGGAAAATTTCTACAGAAAAAAAAAAAATGTAGAATTCTAACAGGGTTCTATGTATCCCTCTTTAATCTTTTGGCGAGAAGTTTTATGGAAAAGTTCATGCACGTGCGGTGTACAATGAGACAAGGATCTCTCTGATGACATAATTTCCGCGTATGCACATCTCACCTTGTGCATGCTTTAATAATTTTAGTTTCTCCATCCCATTCTCTTTCTCCCGGGTGTTTTTTTTTTAGAAGTAAAAATTCAATTACCTTGCTCTGTCTCTCCATTGCATTCATATCTTTCTCTTTCAGCTCTAACTAACATCATTTACAGATAGCCCTTATTATTCACACTGTAGGTTGAATTTGTCATCAACTCAATCGTTTTAATTTCCTTGCTCACCGTAATCACACCCATTTTTTTAATATTAAGTGAAGATAAGGGATTTCCATTATCACTATGGTGGATTCTATCGTAGAATTACTACAAAATCTAATATAATCTCTAAAATTGTTGCCTTGTGTATCTGCATATGTATGTCTTTTGTGTTTTCCTAAACTGAAAAAGACATGCAAGAGTTTGTCGACACTAAAAAGATTTTACAAGCAAAATACAAAGCGAAGAAGATTGTCCGAAATCATTGTAACTTTAGTTATCTTCCATCGGCTCCTTTTGTCCGCCAAACCAAAGCTGCCCACAATACACGGTTACATGTCCCTATGACCGTTCCGTTGGGGCGTTCCCCTCTCACTATCTTGCATGTGTTATTTTTTCAATTTTATGGGTCCCATAGAGACATCTCCACCGTTCACGTGTACCATCAAACGGTTGTCTTTTTGTGTATATGACAGCAGAAGTACGTGCCTCTATCTACGCCGCGAGTTTGGCCACCACACCAGCAGTCAATCTCATCGAATTATAAACAAATTCATTTATTATTATTATTAAGTTTAATTACATTACAATTAGAAAAGATTTTCGTAATCTTTACGGTTCACTTTTTAATGAAGAATATAATAAATTGCATAATTGTGAACCTCAACTTGCTATTATCTTTTTGCACCAATAATTGTAACTTCGTAGAAGATTACGTCAAAAACTTTAGACAGTTGATCCTTCTATATTCCATTCACTTGATCAAAAATTTATACCTATTAGACATATTATGTATATATAAATTAATTTATATTTTAAAAAATTATAAATATAAATAATATTTAATCAAAAAAATTGTGTTGAAAGATACAGAATTTTTATACAAAATTGTTGTATACAAATTAAATTAATATATTATAATTAATAATTAATAAACTTAATAAAATATAAAACAACTCTATGTTATAGTAATTTGTATACAAAAATTCGTACAAAATATTTATATTTATAATATTATTCTTGATTAAATTTTGAATTTACCTTCACAAATAAATTAGTAAAATTACTAAAAGAGAATTGCGATACAAACTATTTCATTTCTTTGATCATCTCATCTCATCTCATCTCATCCCATCTATAAGTGGACGCCGGAGATGGGAAAGGAAAGGCAAAATTTTCACTCGTTTTTGGAATATTCTTGTGTTTTCTTTCCATACACACTGTGAAGATCTTGTGTCCTTTTAATTATTTAATTTGATTGTTGATTGATTGTCATCAGCAACCAATATTTTTTTTATTAGGAAACGATAACAACAAATTGATAAACTATTGTAAAACCTGTTTGACTGGCTATCATTACTTCTTGGATACGTTTGGGAGCACAAAAAGAGACAAAAAGAAGATTATAAATTTAAATAAGAAATCAGTAAATTATTTTTTTAAAAATATATATTATATATTTTGTTTTGTTTTTGTTGGGGGCAGTCACCATCTTCCATTACCAACTTATTTTGGGACTTGGTAATGGGAGCCAAATATTTTGACTAGGGTCACGAGTCTACCATGCCTAATTAATTTTATTATTTCTCACATAACAATAACCATCAGTCACCAAGTAGATTTCTTTATATAAATATTTGTTTGATAGCCAACATCTGGGTCAAATCTTTGAATTATTTATTTAAAGGAGCAATTTTAACGATTTTTCAAATAAATAATTTTTTTTATTTAGCTTTATTTTTATTTACAACCCCTCGAGTACTATGAAATAAAACATTTCAATTTAACGCGTTTATCAATCCCATCTCAATTAAAATTTTAAATTGGTGTGCTATATTTTATAAGTCAATCCTAAAATACAAATTATTCAATTGTTGTATTTAAAAAAAAAAAAACAATATAATAATTATTCATGATCTTGACTTGTATTTGATAATTATCCATAAATTTATTAAAATAAATCCCCGTAGCTATCTTATTAATCTATTTTTATTTTTAAATTATATTTTATTTAACTTAAATTAATTGCTATAGTAGGTTTGCTCGTGACTGATATGATAATAGGTTTACGAATATTCTTAAACGCACCAAACCGTTACTTTTCGTTTAAAAATCACCAAATTGATCAAATTTAAATTTATTTATTGTTTTTTTAAATACATGAAGAATCACTAGAGAAGAAAAGGCGTTCTAGAAGGTTGACTAGTAGATATAATCACTCATTTATGTTATTTATATCTGACTCGTGAACATTTTAGTAATAATTTTTGGAAGCAATAACATCACAGTCCCTTATTTTTTTATTTTGTTCAATAAGGATATAATTTAATCATTTATAATAAATGGGTCTCTAAACTCGTATATGAAAATAATTAAATTAACTTGTAATATTAATCTTTTACTAAGGGTCATCTAATCAAATACAAATTTAGGAGAATGAGAGGGACTGAGCGAGTTACTTATTTGATTTAAGCAAAAACTATATTTTATTATTGAATATCAATCAATCAATCAATCTTGATCCATCAATGTTTTCAAATCAAAGGTTCAGATGTGAGTTTCCTGCCCATGGACAACGTCAAAAGTGTTAAATAATTTTAAAATTAATTACTAATAATATTTGGTAGTCGTCAAATTGAGTAATGGGAACGAATCATGGAGTCAAAACAGAAACAAACAATTCCAGACCCAAACTAGTTCTTGTACAGTTATGTTCTTCCTAATTTTAATGCCAATTATCAATGGGACGTGCTAACGATTTTTCCTGCAATCGGTTCTTACTAAAAATGCTATCATGGACCATATAATATTTTTTCTTTAATTTCTCTGGTAATTTTTGAGGTGGTCCATAGCTTTCACCTTTCCAAATACGGAGCAAAGCACAGCTATAAAAGCAATACAATTCGATTAGCAAATAGCTATGTCATTGTTATAAAACATCGGCCCATACTCTGTTCAAATCGAAGCAATCATTCCTTGTAAAGGTATTTTAGGCCCAGAGCTGACTGCATTGCATTTCCGTTGCCATCTCTATGTAATCACTGGGTTTGTTTTTGTTACCGACACATTGGTTTTTCCAATTGGAAAGGGAATGTGAGCGGCTGAGCCGAAATGTTAAACGCAATTGTCGGTGTATTCAAAATTTACCCTTAGTCAATTTTATCATCATTCATCAATGTCCAAACTTGCACGCAATCGATCAGTCAGTTTCATACGTATAGTTTTTCAACCATATACATGTAACAAAATCATAATGATTTCGAAATTTTGAGTGAATGACAGGACATATATGGCAGGCACAATAGCATAAAAAAAACAAATAAATTACGTAATTTCACCATATGTAATAGTATTTTGATTAGTTGAATTGATATCTTTTATTTTTATATTTTGTATCAAAATTGAAATTTAAGGCTAAGATCCAAGGAATTTGGTATATCCCACTTGCGATGCAATGTGGTTATTGGAAATGTTCCAAATCTTGAAACAAAAGATGCAGGCTCCTCTCTGTTTACTCTCCATTCCGCTGTCGTGTTAAATGTTGAATGGCTAGCAAATCCTTTTAAGAGGGAAATAGCATGGCCCGCGATGTCTTTTGATAATTTGAAGTTGGTAACTTGGAAATTTTGTAAATCAAAACTCAACCAAAGTAGCTTTTGAAAAATTCCACAGGACGAAAAAACGTTTTATTTGGTCCTTAATTATCAGAACTTGAATTAAACGATGTCGAAATCTACAATGAGTTCAAATGTTGATGACATTCGACATGAGCCCATCTTGCTTTTTCATGGGCTTTTATTTTACCCCATATTTTTTGGATCGACAAATCTTCAGTCCAAGGATTATCTTTCGTTTAAAACATCGGGCCGATATGGATGTCCAAGGCTTCCAGGCGGGTAGACTTGCCAGCTAAACAATACTCCCAAAGAGTACCAATTAATTTTTAATTTCCTTCTTTTGGATAAATGAACTCTAAAGTAAAGTCGAAGGATTATGTTAATACGCTGCCAAGAACTGTCAAGCCGGTTTAGCCATTCGAAGTTGCTTTGATTTGACGCCATGGTACGTCATTATCATCATAGAATATAACATTAAATTTAGATTGCTGATCATGGATAAATAAAAACGTAGCAACCCTGCACTAAACTAAAACTACGAATCATATATAGAGTGTGGTTGAAATTGAGTTAAGGTACTATGTGATTCTTAAATCTAGAAACAAATATTGTACATATAATGAATGAGCGTTTGAAATCATGTCCGAGAAATCTAGAGATGTTAGAAATTGAGGCGTCGTAGAATTACGATTATTATGAAATTAAATGTCGGTGAATGTTTGATAAATATTTGGTAGAGCAAACAAGTTACAATATTAATATGATTTAAACATGCGAATAGATGTTTCTGATGCAGAAATTGTAACTCTCTTCATGCACCATTCAGCAACAATCTCTGAGCTTGGCAACAAAATTAAATTTTCCAAGCCAAGAGTGTCATCAAACAAAAAGTGGGTTTAGAATTCAAGATTCAGAATCATCATGTCATCATTTTTCTCACAATACGAATGGATGAATAACATAATCTAAATGTTATTGAAATAAATGAATATAAATATCTGGAAAATACTAGTGAATCCAGCAATTCACTCTCAATGTCACTCTTCACACAATATATAGAATGGCCATATAGCTATTGTTAAATCTAGATAGCACAGCATCAACATGTGATACAAGCAAGCAATCATCACAAATAATTGAAACAAAGATATCATCAGGCTTTACAAAGGAATTCAAATTTTTTTTTTTTTCACTCAGAACCTGTCAATACGTTGACCATAATCTGCATGACTTCTACTCTCATTTGTAAAGCCACAATGTAATCAGCAGTTTCTCTAAATAACCCATCTAATCCCGTGCACTCGCTGTTTGGAATAAGCTTCTTCAGGATCTTCACTTTCTTTTCGACAGCATCTGCAGGCCTTCTAGAAACTTCTAAACGGGTTCTCTTCTTCGTCAAAATCCTTCTGGTCTTCCTGCTTATCATCACCCGTCCTACATTGTTCTTCGTAACGTTTCTCTTCCTTCCTAGCCGACGCTTTCTCTTGGCTTGGGCTTCCATCACTTTGTTCCATAAAGACTCACTTAACTCAGACTTCTCTTCATTTCCTGGAATGATACTCTTCAAATCAAGAGAATCAACAAGAGGTGAAGAAACAACTCCCATAACTCAAGTTAAAAGAAAAAAGAAAAGACCAACTTGTTTCCTCGGTGAAAAATTTTTCAAGCAAAGCTCCAAATTTTGGTTGCTAGACAAGAGGTTAGAGCAAAAATGGCACAAACTGATGGGTTTTATATGGTGTTTTGGAAGATGGGATGGTATCCAATAAGGATAATGCAAATTAATTAAAGACATAAAAAACCAATAGGAAGGGCCTACATCTCCCAACTTCAAAGAAAGCCTCCAAAGGAATGGGACTAATGAATGACAGAGACAAGTGTCGCTAAAGGTGTTGCTTAATTTTGCTTTGGGCATGTTATCCAACTGAATGCACATGCAATCACATGATTCTTTCACCACCACCTCCA
>JAVXUL010000001.1:17492633-17508256 GCA_035590515.1 Trichilia minutiflora
ATTTTTAAAAAAAAGATTTATAAGAATAATATAGGGATCCCAATACCATCACTCTATTTTTTGCCAACCAGTCATGTTTTCCCTTGTGTAAATAATTTTTTGGATGATGATATTTTCACCCTACCTTTTTTGTAATTTCATCTTGTCAGTTATATCAACACTTCCAAAAATTAAAAAATTAAAATATTTTATAGATTTATTTGTATAATATCACAAATAATTTTATTATAAATTTAAAATATTTTTAAAATTTTTTATTTTATAAATTTTACAAATTTAAATTGTGGTTATCAATATTAAATAGCATTCAAATATCTATTAATAAATTTCTTTATAATAAACTATAAAAATAATAAAAAAATTTATTTTTATTTTTAAATATTTTTATCATATATTTTTGTCACTCCACAATATTATACGTATTGAAAAATATATTTTAAATCAAAAATATTTAACATGCATGAAAGATATTTATGCCGTATAAATTCTTTTTCTAGATTAATATAGATAATAATTTAATTCATATTTATTTATTTTAATTTAATAAATGGATTACTTATAAAAAATAAAAGGAAAAAATACCCCTGTCTTATATTTAAAAAAAGTGATATTTATATTATATTTGTATTTTATCATAAACAATATATTAATAAATATTTAAATATAATAAAATATTCACAGAACATTGAGTAAAAATAGTCATTGATAAATTAATTTTTTTACGAAAAATATTTTAATTTATGATAAAATTGTTTGTAATATTATATATATTAATTTATAAAATATTATCATTTAAAATTTTTATGAGTTAATATTAATAAAATTAATGAAGTGTGACTAAAAGAAGTTGAAAATATCATCTCCTAATTTTTATCTGGTGTTGCCAATAGATTGTTGACTTGACTTAAGGAAATCCGTCGTTGTTTAGGCAGTCCAACTACATATCAGAAAGGGTTAGGCCCATTTCCCAATTTGACATGAGCCTGTGTCCCGAAAAATGGAAAAGCACGCCTATGATAGGAAAAAGAAATTGATTGTTGGTCCCTGGCGTGGCGATGCTCGTGCATTTAATTTTAAAAGAATTTAATTTAAGTGCAAAATAAGAATTTTTACATTTTTTTTCATCTTAAAATTATAAATATTTTTTTCAAGAAAATATTAATGTTTCTTATATACAAATTAAACAAATGTTTGTTAAGGATGAAAATGGTGTATTTTTCAAAAGAAAATCATGTACTTGTTATTTGTTAAATGCATGTATGCTGCTTCATCCATCCATGTATAATGAATTCATCATGTAACCTTACATATATCATACCATGCCATAGTAAATAACTATTATTAAATCCTATGTTGAGATATTATGCGGGGTCAAAAAGTCGTAATTAAATCTTGTTCAAAGTCTTTGAAGGACGGTTAGTTAGTTGTTAGTTAAGAGCAGTTGGTGGTCTTAGTGTAACTACTTTTTACAATTAACAAATCGGCCTTTTTGTCCGGATTAATGGAACCCAATTGTTTTGATTGGGCCGACCAAAAAGAAGACACAAAATTTGTTTGAAATTTTCTTGAACGTGTCTTCACAAGCAAACGACTCGTCGTCACTCGTAAATATGTAACATCACTTTCTTTTCTTTAAAACACTCTATCTAGATAAACTCCTCTGTTTATGTTCTCCTTTTTCCGTGAAATAAATTTACGATTTTGAAATGCACAAACCGACATTAATTCTGTTTATCCATTCCAGTTTTGGTACAATTACATCATTTGCCACTCTACCACACAGTTGTAAGTTGTAACATCATTTGCCACTTTACCACACAGTTCTAGTTACAGGTGTTATTGACCATGTTAACAGATACAAATTAATAAATTAATCTTTGAATTGAAAATTGGAAATGATGAATTAATTTAATCAATTCAGTTTATTCTGTTGAAAAGTTTTTAAGATTTGATGTGTTTTACAATTCTGGATCCATGTCTTTATCAGACATGCTGTTGCCACACGTCTAGAAATCTGAATATTTTCATTCTTTAAGTTTTATTTTAAAATTTTAAATTGAAGAAATGAAAAAAATTCATTGAAGCAGTTGGAAGTAGGAAACAACCAAAAACACTACTTCCAAATTCTTCTTTCTTCCTAGCTACGTTTCGTTTAAATTCATAAAATGATCATAAAACAAAGGTAAATATTCACTATTTCTGACATTTTAATTTATCTTATCTCTCTCTCTCTCTCTATATATATATAGGTATAAGTTAGCATGTAATGCAACAACCAGAGCCCTTCTTTTCATCTGGACTTTATCTGAAATTTCTAATCATCCTGTAAGAATACTCCTGATGTGCCCTGTATTTCATGACACTCGTGATTTCTTTTAAGAGACGAAGTCCTGTCTTGTCTTGTCTTGTCTTTACCTATAACAATTGCATGGTGATAAGATTTTATCAATTCCCATTGAAGAGTAGGGCCATGAAGTGATTCGGTGTATCCAGAATTTGTAAGTTGTAACTGAAATTTGGATTTGTTTCCAATATTTGTCAAAAGTGTTATGCGGAAAGCAATAGTAACTGAAAAAAGACAAAACATAGAGCACGCTTTCCCACTGTAATAAACAACAAAAGCAGATAATTCCAGTTGTAAGACTCTTTAACTTGCGAGATGTATATGACCCTAATTCTAGGATCTACTATGGACCATTTTCTGAAATCCAAACTTTTGATTTAATTTTTTGTACTTTTCCTTATAAAACAACAAGAACATTTAGCTTTAGCTAAGGAATATTGCTTTATCTGTCAAATATATATCTGGATATGGTAAATTATCAAGTTAGGATAATATGAAGGAGATGCTGATATGAAGGAACGGAATTTCTTTTTAAAGAAATAGATTTTATTGGAGTTTCTTGAGTGGAAAAGATTGCCAGCTCTTATATATGATGTTAGGAGAAACAAATATATAAAAAAAATTGGAACATATAATATTTTGGTTCTAAATAAGGCGTTTTCCTTTAACAGAGAACGAAGGAACATATTTATTTGTTATTCTTTTCTGGAGACGCTCAAGAAAAAGTTAAGATAAAGGAAGAAAAAGAATTACCGAAAACTGTCAAAACATAATTAATTAGATAAAGGTTGAATTACACCCTTCCAAACCTTAATAACAACCTTAAACATAAAACTTCTCAATAAACAATGAAAAACATTTTATTAAATTTACTTAAATTTCAGGCCAGGACACATAAACCCTAAAACTTCCTTAGAATTAACTTCAAAAGAGGAAAGCCACTTTAGAAATGCCACCAGCTTCGTCAATCCAAGGAACATTCAGGGTCAGTTTTCCATCAGTCAACCACTCAAAAGCCACCTCAGCACCATTCAAGAGACATTTCTCCGGTGACCCACTTGAATAGGCCAAGAATTTGCCTCCTCCTTTGACTTCAATCTTAGCAATAACCCCAGAGTACTCCAATTCTCTAATTGTTCCTCCATTGTTCAACATGGTGATTATCCCAATAGGAGCAAATTTGATGCCGGAGCTGAGCTTCTTGATTGGCACAAAGCTGAAGATCTCAAATGATGACGGTTGGATAGTGATCGGAATTGGATCCGATTTGTGTGTCATCGAGCGCATTTTCTCAGCCTGGTTGAGATAGACAATGTACTCTTCGGCCTCACCCAACTCTGTATGTTCTGCATTTTGATCCCATTCGATATCAGTAACATGCACAGAACCAGATATTGGCTTGTAACTTTCTGCGTAGCCCTTAATCCTCTGCTCCTTCTTGTCCCATCCAGCTCCTTGGCAGTTAAAAGCTCCAATCACGCCTCCATACTATAAGACACGTGGCAAAAATGAATACTAATCAATTATTTGATTGTCTTTTTATCCAAAATGAATAAAATTTTGATAAAACAATTATTAAATAAAATAAGTTTTCATGGAAGAAGTATAATGATACCTTGTTGAAGTTCCAAATCTTGAGAATGGTCTTTTTGTCAAATAGAGGGTTCTTGAAAAGACAGTCTCTGGTCGGAAGGGCGAAGTGCTGGCAAATGGGAATGGTACCATCGGGATAAACAAGTTGCTTTAAAAGCTCGAAATCGTGACCGCCCAGTGAATCACTAACATACACAGGACCGCCGCAGATGGCTCTTGAACCAGCGTGAAATTTGGCACAACAATGATCAGATTGGAACATATCCCAATCAGGCTGAATGAATTGGCCCATCCACAAGCTGTTGTAAGCGCAATGGATCATATGAACACCTTGCAACCAATACACTCCATTTGGATCACCATTTGGATCCTGGAACCAGAAATCATCACCTGTAACAAGTAGAAAGTTAATTCATATGACCAGAAAAAGAAAGTTTGTAACATCAAAACGATTCCAAGATTAAACAATGTCCATTTTGCTAATGATTTCTTACCGACTCTTCCCATAGATATCTGGTGAGTTCCGAGGAAGAAAAAGTCATTGCATTGTTGCATGCTGGAGATAATTCCGGTTCCTTTGAAGTTCTTTATCAGGGAATTAGACAGTCCTTTGTAATAAGCCTTTCCTAACTCAACCCGGCCTCCATATTCTTCCGAAACGTATTCAAGAGTCTGTATTGATAGTCGTGAAGAATTAAAATATTAAAATACACTCACAAAAGGTAAAAAGAAAAAGAATTAAAATATTAAATTTTGAGAACATACGTGGATGACATCAATTTTGACTCCAGTAATGCCTCTTCGGGCAAGATAAGAGTGCATAGAGTCATATAAATCATCAGCTTGGGATGGATGGACAAGCCCAATCCCACCTTCAATGATTTTGACCACAGCAAGGTCTTCCATGGTTCCATGAAGTCCAGGGGATAAATTGCAAGGAACGATCTTTGAATTTAGATGAGTAGCTCCTGGTCTAACACCACCCCACGCACCACAAAGAGCGTGCCACACCCAAATATCATCCAACCCTTTGAACTTGGTTCTTAAATCTCTTGTAAATGCCTTCATGCCATAATTATCAACCCTGCAAGAACAATTTCCACAGCCTTTATTGGCAGCACTGCTCTCTTCTGCAACAAACATCTCCTCCAGTTCTTGTTTCAACTTATTAATCTTTGAATCAAAGCCAGACAGATCCGTGACTCCAGATTGGATAGCTTTGTCGCGATTCTTGTTGGCATGCTCCAGTTCAATAGCCTTATTAATCAACATCTTTGGCTTTTTTATATCGAAAGAAGGTGCATTAGTAGCCAACAAGGTTCCACCTTTGTATTTCCTGAACTTCTCACATTCATCAAACCTGTGCAGCCTGGCAGTCATTTGTTCTCCACCCAGAACAAGATTTTTTGTGTCCTCGTCCAGTTTCTTCTCATCATCACGATTGATGCTTTGCCATCCATCATCAATGATAAGAAACCTGGGTGATAGACCTCCCTCAGTAAATTCTTTCAATCCGTGCCAGATACCGGCGGGCTCTACTGTTAAGTAGAATGCATCCCAGGTGCACCAACCGAATTTGTCAACAAGAGAAGGAACTTGTTTCTCTTCTAAGAGTCTGAAAGTATTGAGATGGACTCTAAGAGCAGTATAGGCTTCTTTCATGATATTGAAGGGATTATCAGACACATGAACATAAGCAATAGCATCGATTGATGATGCTTTTTCTAAAGAAGAACCACTCTCAGCACAAATCATGATATGACCATCAGTTCCAGGATGAAGAGCAGACCTAAATGTGCCGTCAATGGTAGGTATGATCACAACATAAGAGCTTATTTCAGGAACATCTAAGAGTACCCACTGGGTTTCCATTTGCAAATCCGAACCAGAAGTCCCAACCCATTGGGTAGACCACCATGTTTTGAACCTAAAGATACTCAAGAAATCCCGACCGCTAAAACTACCCAAGGAGTTCATCAACCTATCGGACGGTTCCTGTGCTTTGAAGCCGAGGAACCCGCCCTTGTGAGAGTTGGCGTGAACACGCTGGAGCAGAGGAAGTGGAGCATCAGAGGATTTGCAGATGGAAGAAAATGGAGTGAAAGAAACATTGGTAGGAACCTCTGAGAGCACCGGGATACCTTTGACGCAAAGCTTGCCATTGGACAAGGATATTTGTTTCTGCAACCTGTTGGACCCGAAATATATTAATAGTGGGTTGGCGGGATCATTTGGAGGAGCCATTGTAGAGGAAAACAGAGAAAGAACAAAGGAACAACTGAGAAAAAATCAAAGATATGACTAGAAACAAGACCTCAATATGAGAAACACACAGCGTAAGGGAACTTATAAAGAGAATAGAAAAGAGCTGATTTTGGAAGTTGAATCTTTAAAGATTGATATACTATCCTCTACAGTGTGAAAGGCAATTATCTAATTGTGAAGATATTCTAAACGATCCTTGCCTCCCAATATCTCTGCGCTATAACTGGAATCTGCAAGTTATGATGCACTTAACAAAACTAAAACAAAGACCAGCCCTCGAAGAATATCCTTAACCAATAGGAATGTGCAATTCTTGATACACTGAACAAATAGAGACGGGGTAAAGAGAGATCTCAATGGAAGATTACTTAAAAATAGCAAGAATAATAAATGCTGAAGTGAATGCAGGAAGAATAATAGCCAAGAGAATGTGATGATATGTTTGTTTGATTTACAATGAAGAAACCGCAGAGGCCTGCTCGGCTATATATACAGTTAACGCTGAAGTGGGAGCGTGAGAATACGGAATAAAAAATAGAATAGTTATCCGGATAAGAAGTTTGGTCGGTTGATCTTTTGGGTTCTCTGTACTAGCTTTAGCCTTTATGCTCTTTCCCTCTCTTTTCTTCTTGTCTTGTAGTACCTGAAAAACATTGACTAGTTCCCGACTAGAATGGAAGTTATTCTTACATAATACAAACGTGTACGAAAATTGATATTGACATTTATCCAAAGAAATGACATAATTAACAGTCGAAACATCCATGTATGCATGTGTGTCTCTTGACAAATCCTGCATGGACACCTATAGATTTTTAGCTCTGCACACGTCGTATTCTTACTTGTTGGTAGTCCGGCAGTTAATTCTAAATTTTTCCAAACAAAAAGTTGGGTTATATGTTGTGCAGAAAATATATCAATTAAATAGCTACAGTTCTGCATCTGAGATTGGGATAATAGGCATTCAATTTCAAAACTTTATGTGGGATCTCATCGAGTTGCTGAAAAACGATGGCAGTAGAAATATGGAGTAGAGATCAAAAAATACTGGAAATTTCTCAGTGGGCCTACAGGTTACATTATTTTTATTTGACTGATATATTTAATCTCATTATTAAAATCATATTGAGTTTTTTCAATTTTGTTTTATAATTCAAAATTTATTTTCATAGGTTGTTGAGATTCATAAAATTAAGCGGGATCGAGCTGTATCAATTTCGAAATTGAAAATTGAAAATTGAATATATATTTGTGATTGTTTATACCCACAAATCACAATAACAAATATTGAGAAATTTGGATATTTTAGTATATTTTTGTGACGCCTATAAGCCTGCCTGCCGAGCTGCCCTCTTACCATTAGTGGGATAGAACCACGGTAATCTTATCAAGAGATTATTAAATAGTTAGTAGTGATGTGAATTATTTTATAACAGATGTGATGTAGATAACACAGTCCTGGGAATGATTGTGACAGAAATATATTTATTTACATACGTATATTTTTAATATAATTAGCAAAATATTATGATAACAGATTAAAATGAGTTTGTTATTTATTTATTTATTTATAGTTAATTTATAGAAAGGAAACATACTAATATTATATTAGTAGGATGATGAACTCATTTCCCTGGAAGATTTCTTAACTTGGATGGTGGGTGGGGCGGGGGATAAATCTGGAAGCTTATTGGCAACTTACAAGTTCTCGAGTTGAAGAAATTTTATAAATCCTAACCCTAGAGATTATGATTAATTGTGTGTTTCGGTTTCCCTAACCCTTGACTTGGTCAATTCGAGTAAGATATAAAATCATTATAAACGTTCAATTTAGGAATAAAGAGAATAATAAATAAATATTCCTTTATAATTTTTTAAAACGATAAATATTTTTATTTTGTTTTTTATGATAAAACTTTTTACAATTTCAAAATTTAAATTATGACAAATACTTTCTGATATGTTATTATTTACTTATTTTAAAATAGAATTATTATTTTTTCTTTATTTTAAATAAAAACACAAAGTTATAATATTTCAGAAATATAATAATAATTTTATGCTAAAATTAGTCAATAACAACACTTTAAATATTTATCATAATTTTTAAACTTTAACAAAATTTTATTATAAAAGATAGAGAAAAGATTTTTTTATCATTTTACAAAATTATAGGGTATTTGTCATTATCCCTTTAGAATTTAATTATAAAGAGTTGCCCTTATAATAAGATAAATATAGTTTTCTGAGTTAATAATTTTACCAAAACTATAAATTAAAACCAATGACATATTTTTAATAAGACGAAATAATAAAACTTTCCCAAAATATTTGAACTCTGAACTGAGCCATTGACTAGTCCGTCAAATTCTTCGGAGGTCGAACTTAACAAGCCGATTTGGGCCGAATTTAGAGCCTAATTAATTTGGTCCTGATAATATGAGCCTAATTAATTCATCAGCTTGAGCCTCGGTCAAGCTGATGAATTATGGACGAACAAATTGTGTGTTTCCACTTGACTGGATGATGCAGTAGATTATGATTCCTAAAATTTTTACTCAAAAGAGTAATAAGGGTGTGCCTGAGAGTGCTAATTAGCATTTGATAAATACTAATTAAGTATTTTGTTAGTGCTAATGAGGTGTTTGACAATTTAAAAAAAAAAATTATTTAAATTAAATTAGTATTATAGTTATTTTGAGTTTAGTATAAGTTGAGGTATTTTAAAAAAATTATTCATGTAGTGCTTGAGGGGGTAGCACTTAGAACATTTAATGAATTTTTTTAAATATTTTTAATTAATTATCAAAATTACACTATCTGTCCCATTTATTTTTCTTCATTACTCTTTTTTCCCCCTCTTTTCTCTCCCTTTATACATAATTTATTTGTAAAATAAATATATTATTATACACATGATAACAAGTAATTATTATTTTTTAAAATATTTATAAAATAAAAATATTATTATAAGTAAATATATTTTTATTATAAATATTATATATAAAAATATCGTTAATACATAAATATCATCATAAACATATATTATATTATTTTTTATTTTTTATTTTTATTTCATATAATAATTAATTAAAAATAATGTTTATTTTAATAATTTAATTATACAAAAGAGCTTTTGAAAAAAACACCCAAACAATTGATTTAGTACTTAAATCAAAATATAAGTCCTTTTAACACTTATTAATCAAATACTAACTGCTTTTTTAAAAACTATTTAAAATGAAACGTGTTAAACAACATAAACGCTACGTATTTTAGTTTTTTTTTTTTGAATTCAACTGATTTATACATGGATTCCTTTTTGATAGTTTGACAAGAGCTAAAAAGATGGAATTTTGCTCGTTGAGATATTAACAATCAGAAAGAGGAGAATTCGAATCCATTTTTGTTGCTTTCTAATCTATCCAATTTGAACTCAACTTTTCTTATGCTTCACAAATTTTATGGTTTGGTATATTCATTTTCATTTTCGTTTTCGTTTTCTCCTTTTTCGGTTTCTTAGTGGCAATCGAGTCACGGTGCATTTGGCAGAGCCGTCTTTCTCTTATTAATGTAAATTCCAAATATAATGTTATTTAAAAAAAAAAAGAAAAGAAAAAAGAATACAAATAATTTTTTTAAAAGAATGCACTTTGATAACTTCTTATAAAAATTTAATGATGTGATTGTGTATATTATTAACAAATATTTAGAGTAAAAAAAAAGTAAATAAAAATATTTAAAATATGTAGTAATAATAATAATAATTTTAAGTAATATCTTTGTTTTAATTTCCATTCAAATTTTAAGCAATATATCAACTGATTTAATAATGTCATATCTTAGATGATTTTAACCCACCGTTCTCCACAACAGCATAAACAATTAAGATCAATTTGAGATTATTGAAGATTATTAAAATATTTATTTTCATATGTTGAATAAATAATTAATTGTAAACAGAATCAATTAAGTACTTAATAAAATTTGTTTTTAAAAGCATTATCGGTTTCGAAAATATTTTATATGGGTATGATAAATTTTAATTTAAAAAATTATCTATTATTATAATGACTAAAATGTACACTATATTGAATAAAAATTATTTTTACCTAAATATTATATTTATATATTGTTTAAAAAAAATACCTAAAATCTTGAGAACTTCCCATATGATTGGCACCCCATGAAAGATATATTAACACTGAAAGAAATGTTATAAAAGAAACTTGAGAACAAGCATTTATAAGGTAAAGTAAATATTGAGACTTAACAATTCAAATACAGGATTGAAGATCTCAAAAATTTATTAATCTCGAGTTTTGAATGTTAAACGAACTTTTAGACTAAGTAATGATTAAAATAAAAAAACTCATTGTTAGAAAATGATCATCTCAAATTAAAAAATATGATGGTTACGAGATCTTTTTATATTAGATATAGCATAATTTAATTTTAAGCGATAATCAAAATGAAGTTCTCAAATATTACATTGAATTTCAAAATCTTCTTAATAAATAAAAGTCTTATGATATTAAACTGAAAGATCTTTTTTATAATAATTATTTTATCATACCAAAAAATTTAAATTTACTTTTTTTTTTTTTATAAATAAAAGGAGTTGTTTAATATAATAATTATGTTTCACGATACGGACTCACAATCCTATAATTTTAAGAAAGACTACGAGTATACGATTATAAACAACATGACAACAGTTAAACATGAAAAACAATAAAAAGAAAGTACTAAAAGAAAAAATAAGATAAGATAATTCTGATTTTGAGTTATCGAATTACTATCTTTTATTTTTATTTTTTTAATTTTTCATAAGAAAAATCATAACTTTAAATATGGGAGGGTGTTAGTCGGATCACCTGAATTTATGCTTAATTATTCTTTATGATTTTAGGACATCATGATTCCTGTAAGCATGAAGAGAAAGGAAATTCTGGTGCTTGTAGTTCGAAGAAGAATTTTCCACCTACACCACCATCCAGCATCACCACTTTCTACACCTCTTCCAACTCCACCAGCTGCTCCTACACCTCCTACAATTCAACCACCGCCACCTCCCCTACATCACCACCTCTGCCACAACCCCATTTGCTATCATCGATACCACTTTTAGCACTTGCAACAACACCAACACTAGTACTGTACAAAGCCTAACAACAGCACCTTGGTCCTTGTGAATATCAATACTTTCTTTCTCAATTCTCCACCCTTCTGTTACTCCTACTACAATCATTAACAAGAATCATGTCATGGCAAACAAACCAACATTTGCTAAGAGCCTCATGTTTCTGTCAAAAGAGCGTAATGTAGAATCGACAACACTATGGCCACAGAAGAAAAGAAAGGAAAATCAAGAATAGCAAGGGTCATCTGATGCTGCATACGAGTCACCAAACGAGCTTTATTTATAAGAGGGAATTATGCCGAGGGTATTACCTAGAAGGGGGCATGATTGCGACGAGTGGGTATGACTTACTGGTCATGATAATGATATGGTTGAAACTTGATAGCACATTGCTCCATTTCCAATTCCCCGGGGTCCTTCCCCGATGAACCTTTGGACAAGGAAGCTCATGGCCAGTGACAACTGTAACTAAACAGCAACTCTCAACAACGTAACGCTCCTTGCCGCCGCGCCTTTTTCCATGCAAAGAGAATTGTAACATGAGCCCTGTATTAATGATAAACAATTTTTAAAAAAAATTGTTGAAGGCAATTCTCCAAGCACCTGGATGGCTAAATCTCATTACTGTTATCTCATATGTCCAATATAGTGTAATGAGTCAGTGGATTATATGTGCCTCTATTACGTGATTTCCTGCATCCATAAAAGCTATTCCATTGACAGTTAGTGCAGTTGGTTTCATATGAGTAGATAGGTGCGCACTGCGGTAAACCTCAGCACCGATATTTTTGTGTTGGTAAGCACTGCACATGCACAAAGAAGAATCTGGGAGAAGTTTTTCGCGTGGGATAGATCGTTGACAATGGTCAACGAATCTACCAATAGAGTGTCAAAAGGATTGCCAGAGATTCGAAAGGTAGGGTAAGCTTTCAAAAAGCATCGTTTGCACATTAATAACATAACAACCATTTTTTAAAAACTTTTATATTCATTGCTTTAGTTTTTAAGTTTTCAGAGAAGGTGAAAATGTTTTAGGTGAAGAAATTTCAATTTAGTTCTTGATGTTTTGTAAAAAAAAAAAAAATTAATTATTTAACATTATATCACAAAACATCCCCAACATTTTATCCTTGCTTTTCGTTTAGTATTTCAAACCAAATTTTATTACTGTCATCAACAGAATAAGAATAATCAAATAATTTTTATAAAATTTACTAGAAATTATAGTTTAAATTTTTTTTTTATCAAATGAGGTAAACTAAAATTTCCATGGTTTATTTTGGACTTTTGGACCATGCTGATACTATCGGTCAAGCTGGAATAAAGCAAACAATAGATAGGCCGTCGTAGTATGACGGCTTTCGGGTACACTTTTAGTTGATTAAATAAATATTCTTACCCAGTACATTTTGCATGATGTGCATAGAGCTAAGGCATTGCAAAAGTAAAAGCGGGTCTTTCTTCTTCTTCTTCTTCTTTTTTTATTTTTTTTAATTATTTTTTTAAATAAGTAAAAGCAAGTCTTACTCGTATATTAGCGTGCAAAATCACATTTTTCGGGGATGTTTTCTGTAACCTTTTATCGAGTCATACGATATGGACACTTGTTGATACTGCCACCTTGAAATGTAAATACTATGAGTAATTTCCATTATGCATAGATTCTGCTGGATTCATGGGACAAAACACTGCAGGGAATGCAGATTAAAAACTACGGAAGTATTAAGGGGATTTATCATAGAAAGAGCAAGAGAAAAAAGCTGTATATGTTAATTTTCTTGATGCTTGTATAAACATGTTAGGGGAAATTTAGAAGGATAAAAAGGATACAGAAAACTACAAGATGAGAGTTTGTAAACTGGGGATTTCATCAAACTTCGAATTTTCTGAATGAATTCTCTCATCATGAAGAACAAGCACCTTTAATGTGCCAGATTCTTTTAGCCAAGCAGCAACCATGGATCCTGTTGATATGAATCTACCCAAGTTGCACTTTGCAACCCAAAATGGTGCACCCATGCCTGTGAGAAGTGCCTCAATAGCTCGCCTTACCACACCATCACCAACAACTTTGCTGTGTTTGCCCCATCCAGTCAAGATGCTAAAAACAAGAACCGCTTTCAGTATCCTATATTGAGATAAGATTTTAATAGAAATAGACGATCAACAGCATAGAAAAATGCAAATTATCAAATACCTTAATAGTTTTGGCAACTCGTGTCCTTCAAACACAATTGAGCGAATGTTCAATAACCATGCATGAACCATTGCTCGAGCAGCAGCAGAAGACATAAGATGCAAATCTAAGCATGATTCAGTCCACACATTCTCCCATACTTGCCGACGTTTACCTTCAAGCACAACCAGTTGGGCTCCTCGCTTCTGAGAAATAATGACAAAATCAATAGAAAACATAAGTACAAGCAAAATGCAACTGAGCAAACATCTGAACAAGCAGTTGGCAACTATAATATAAACTAACCTGACCAAAGTGCCACAGCATGTCGGTAAGAGCATTATAAAAGGCAGAGGCAGTAGCTGAGTCCATTAGCTTTACTTCATCGAAGAGGGACAGAGCTTGAACCCAAACTTTATCCCTGTAACCCATAAGAAGTCCATGTGCCACACCATATACCTGATTATCAAACAGACGTAGCTCCTCCAATAACATCGAGGCATCTTCAAATGAATCACAACGGCTGAATGTAAAGAAAATAATGAAAATCCATTCAAATTTTCAACTGAAGATCCTCAAAAGCGATAAAGAAAAAAGAAATGAAATACAGAAGGAAAGAGACAACAAATATTATTTCCACTGTAAGTACAAATAACCAAAAGAATTACTTAGTTCTAGGAATTGACTCCTTATTGTAAAGCCAGGGAACTTCAACAGAACCCATAACAGAGGCTTTTAATTCAAATACCTAATCTTACAAAGAAAAGATGCTTATAGGTGAAACTTCCTCTGCTTGCCGTTTTGCTCCAAGTGGACAAATATTGATCTGCAGGCGTAGAATGAACATAATATACAAAGTTTAACTGAACCATGACATTTCTCTAATCTTGACAGATAGACAAAGTCTAACAGTAGGTCTGAGACCCCAGAAAGTCATTTATTATTATCTTGATCATTTACCAACTAGCTACATTTCATGTCATGTCCCAACCATCAAATTTGCAATGGACCTGCTGGTAATTTAAAATATAATGTTCCAAAAATACCATAAATCAAAAAAAGTGTAAAATCAATGATCCCTGGCATCATCAAATAGTTACGTGTCAACAAGCATGAATTCTGGAAAATAAATATTAAATGACAAGATCACATGACAAGGTCTTCAGATTAGTCAAACATGGAAATAAGAAGTTAAAAGGACTCTACCTGCAAGCATTTAGAATGGCTGAAAACGTGACAACATTAGGTTTAATATTGAGCTCATGCATCTTCTCAAAGACACCCAAAATGCACAATATTTCCTGTCTGCACCCATTTTCTTTCTTCACTAGACCTGCTTTCTCAGCAGCTAGCTGCCCAAAAATCTTTATAATTTGGCTGTTCGTCCTTCCTGCCTCTTCTCCATACTTGTCATCCTTTGTAAGCATTGTATTTAAATTGGATGATTCCCTTTGCATCCCAGGGACTCCACCATCATCACCTGCACATTCTGCAGTTGCTGACCGACCAAAGGCATCAATTATGGAATTGTAAGTAACAACATTAGGCCTAATGCCTTCCTTTGTCATCTCACCAAGTAAAGATACAGCTGATTCCACCATACCGCTCTTGCACAAGGCATCTATAAGTGCACTATAAAGCACTACATCAGCCTTCAATCCAGCTTGCTTAAACTCTCTAAATACTTCCATTGCTTCCTTGTACAAACCACCTTTTGAGTACATATCAATCAAAGTCGAGTAAGTCAATAAATTAGGTGATACACGATCTGCTTTCATCTCTTCAAACATTCTTCTAACTTCACTGTACTTTCCTTGCTTCCCATATCCTCCCAGGAGTGCATTATAAGTTACAGCATCCTTCCTGATCCCAGAACTCTCCATCTCCTTACAAACATCCAAAGCCTCCTCAAACCTACCCAGCTTTGCATAAATCGACAGCACTGTATTATATGAAACCCTATCCAACCCAATTCCCAAAAACTTCATTTCGTTAAACATATTCAATGCATCATCTAATCTCCCAGCCTTTGCGTACCCGTCAATCATAGTGCTATAAGTTACAACATTAGGCAAGAAATTCTTGGCGGGCATTTCAGACAT
>JAVXUL010000001.1:17516935-17557303 GCA_035590515.1 Trichilia minutiflora
TTTTATAGAAAAAGGGTGAAACTATTATTTTGCCCTTAAGTTGTCTTAAGGAGGAAGCTTCTACAAGAGGGCAAAAACGTTATTTCGCGCTGATACGATCGAACGAATTGCATTTCAGTCGATCGAATCCCTTGATGTAAATAGTACTCAGAGAGCTTGCAAATTATCGGTCGAACGAATCGATGTTCGGCCGAACGAATCATCACTTCGTTCGAACAAAGCTGAAGCCAAAGTTTCGATCGAACGAACTACCCCTTTCGATCGATCGAACCTACCAAAAATAGAATTTTTCAGTTAAGTCCCTTCCGAAATCGAAAATTCATAAATAAGGTCCCAACATACACTCACTTAAAACCCTTTTTAAACAATAATACCAAACATATCTGAAAATTAGGTAGATGAATTATCGATATGTACGATGAATACAAAAGCATGAACAGGAAAGGTAATGAAGTTACGAATATGCCCTTAAGGTATATACACAGGTATGATACATAGTATAAAGTATTATATTATAAATAAAATATTTAAATTATTTTTATTTAATTTTTGAAGATAAATATAAAGTAAAATTTTATAAATTTAAATTAAAAAACAAAAATAAATTAATAATTTTTTATGAATAAAAAATAGAAAATTTTAAATTTAATTTCTAAAAAATAATTTGTAAATTTTTTAATATAAAATATTAAAATTAGAAATTAAGTTTAAAATATTTTTTAAAACATTTAATTACTTTAATTCAAAATTTTATAGAATAAAACCTAAAGATATATATGATAAAATTTAATTATTTATACCATAAAAGTAAGAAAAGTTTCTGTCACTTTTTTAAATAATAAAGAATTTTTATTATAATTTTTTTTACAATTTTTTTTTGAAATTTTAACAAATCATAAAAAAGTTTTTTTCTGAAAATTTTTTGACAGGGATTTTTTTAAATTTAAGCAAACCGGATGCATAACAAATTGTAGAGCAGTGGAGCACAGAGTAACCCCTGCGGGAGCATATACTCTGTGGTTGATTGACTTACAGTGAATTTTCGTCACTGGGAGGTGGTATTCTCAAGTCAACTGAAAGGACAACAAGGCAGGTATATCTCAACTTTTTCAACAGATTCAAGACAGAATGAAACACCCGCAGTTGCAAAGGTATACGAAAAGTATTTTTACTTAAGAAATAGAATTTAATATCGCACGTGAATAGGGTTCCAAACTATTTTAAATTAATTTATATTGAAAACAACGTACGGATTTTATCTATAAATAATTATTTTAAAATAATAAGCTATAAATTTGTGAAATTATGTCACGTGGACGTACTTTTTTTTAATTTAATTTTATTTTATCTTCACTTTCTGATTTCTAATCTTTTTGTTTTCATTCTTCATTATAATATATAGTATTTTGTTAAAAAATATAACAAAAAATTGGAGATTTTAAATAAAAATGTATGTATTATGCAGTAAATGCAATTTAATTATCCATGCTAAATTTCGAGTGTATAGTCAAACTTTTGTGTTATAGTACATATATTTAGTTGCACTGTTTATTTTGTGTTTCTTATTATAATTTTTAACTTTATAATTATGACGCTTAACTTATAAATATATAATAAAAATTTAAGAATTGTAACATAAAAAGCTTAAAACTTTTAAATAAGAGTTAAATTTGTATTGAAAAAATTGGAAGAGTACTAATACTTTATAGTATACTTGTCGCCTGGCACGAGCCCAAATCCTTTTACCGTATGTGTGAAATGGTCAAATGACAACTCGCTGCAGCAATTCCCATACGGGGCAAAGTCCACTACCGCTGTTCTCACTCGTGAGGGCCAAGTTTCCTTTAATTTTGTCTCGACGACTCAACGTTAGATGGGTTGGCTAGCTCCGGCATGAGCAAGGATGGGACGCAAGGGATGTTTGGCCGTGTGATGCTACTAGTATTGCATAGCTGCTACAACTTTATAGGACTTAAGATAAGTAATATTACTATTTATTTTAAAATTTTTAAACTATAATGTATGTTTAAAATAAAAAATTATTAAAAATAACATTATTCTAAATTAAAACTTAAAATACAATATCAATTAAAAATAAATAATTATATCATAAATAATATTATTATATTTTTTATAATGTCATTTTAAAAATTAAATAAAATAGAAACTTTTTAATCTAATCCAATCTTATTTAATGAAAAATATTAATCCAATTAGTACAAGTTCAAGAACATAATGGATATCAATTTTTATTTTAGTTTTAACAAAAGCTATATATTAATAAAAAAATATTACTAGTAGAAATAATAAAAAATAATGAAAAAATTAATTATATTAAAAGTCTAATTGTTAAGTAATAATTAAAAAAAATGAATAAAAGTGACTTAGACTTGTAATTAGCTCTTTTATGTTTTCTATATAGATATATTATTATATTATTTTTTACTTAAATATCGGATTCTTTGGTAATGCAAATTCTGAATTCACTGTCGATGAATTTATATTTCCATCTGATCCAATCTATCAATCTACTGAAAACAGAGCGAATTCATTTGGGTAGGACACCTTATTAAATTTATATTCTTTCTTTTCTGGCTAAGCAAATTTACTATTTTGGTAGACTATCTGCCGTAGCTAATAAATAAATCTTCCAATTTTATTTTTTTCCATAATTTGCTCTTGAACTCTAGTCTCCAATGGTCTAATGCAGCTCGTGGCGAACATCTTAAACAAACTTGGTCCAAAACCACGCCTAAAAACTTCCAACGAATTATGGGATTATTCAACTACCACCACCCCGAAGGGAACATTAAATCTATTTTCTAGTAGTTTTGGAAAGATTAAATTCACCAATAAAACAGTGTGAACTGACAAGCTAACGTAAAGTTGGCTCTCCTAACAAGGTGCGCTAATCCTCTCATGTTGTAAAAATGGAATCTTCAGAGTAACAAAAATGGCCTACGCTTTTTTGGCAGGCTCCAGGCCATCGAAACCTGGAATTCACCACTTGTTTTCTTCATCTTTTTCGATTCTGGCAGTTAATAATAACAAATCTTCCTTTGTTTTCTATTTCCTTTCTCCCTTCACATGATTTACCCTCTTCTTTTATACGTTCCATGGTGATGCAAAAGAGCTTTTCAGTATGTTTTCTTTCTCACAATACGCCTTCGGGCCTCTTTTTTTGTATTCGCAATAAATCCTGATGTTGTTATTCCCACTTTGCTTTGGTACAGATCCTTCAACCTTCCAGCGAGGATAAAATTTAAAAATAAAAACAATCAAATCTTCATTGGTTACATAAAATATTTACTAATTCAAGAACCCAGTAAAAACATAATGGGATAAAAACGCAACTTACCTGGGCATACTGATGAAAAGAGCAATCACTGAAACTCCGACAATAAGGGGAAATACTGGTGCGGGAGTTAATTCCTGTAGACAGTGAGTGAGGTAAATTACAGGGGAAGATGCTTCATAAACTAATCTTCTCCAGCTAGATTGCTTCATAGATGGAAGACATGGAAGTTGAAAACAAAAGACAGAAATAATGCAAAAATCATCAATTAAATATTTGAGATAGTATATTAATCTCCAGCTCATTACTCTTCCATCAGGTGCAAGGTTTTGTTAGTAGACACTATACATTTGGCATGAATGAAACAAACCTGTTTGTGATAATTCTCTTCAACACTGTATCTAAGTGGACCCACATGAATATGTGCATTTTTCTGTAGATCAATTTCAATAATCTCGGACTCAAATCTGTGCGTGCTTGAAGGGAGATTAGATCTGAGCTGCAGAAGGTGCTTACCCTCGGGTAAGTCCCTCACCTGGAAGAAGTTGGACAACGGTAGTGGAAAGATAGACTCCACCTTAGACGAGTCACTAGCTGACTTGATTTCCACCAGGAGATGAGAATTTAGTTCTTTAATTCTATTGCATTCAACATGGCCAGTTAAAATAATCTCCTCTGGCTGTTCAAGGACCAAAAAGTTCAAGCCTTTGATATCCCCGGATCCAACCTACAAAATATATGAAGATATACATATCAGAGTTCACATATTGAAGGCCAAACCATACAAGACCAATGATAGATAGCAAACAAAAATAACAATTAAAAAGGTAGCACATAATAGAAACTAGCGTATATATGACATTAGGTAGGAGGCTTTTTTATCCCTCAATAAGAATTCCAGCTCCTTCTAGGTTTAAAAAATGGTTCTCCACCACAATAGCACCCCATACACACAAATAAGGTTGATATTCAGAAATATTCTTTCAGCATGCTAATGACAGACGTGACCTTGCATTTTAAGTGCTGAAAGACAATGAATGAATTAAAAGAATAACCTTGAGAGCAACAGATTCGGGAGAAGCACGCTCAATTTTAGTACCACCAAAGCTATCCTTTTTCACTACTTTGATTACATAAGTTGTGTCAGGATGTAATCCTCTAAGACGATAACTTCCTGATGAATCTGTCACCGTCTCCTCATAGTAGCCCTTAGATTCTGACTGTGCTTCAATTGATACACCATCTTTTGGCTGGCCAGACAAGAAGGAAACCATACCTGTAGCACTGAAAAGATATTCAACTGTCTTAGAGTCCCGAACAAAAAAAATCTTGGAAATGAATACCTTAACTAGACATTGGCAGGAAAGTCATAAATAGGTTTTCTACAGCATCCTAATTTTAGTTGTCCATAAATTGAAAAATTATATTTGTAAAAAAAATTTCCTAAAAAAGTAAAGGAACCATTGATCATCAAAAGTGTACAAAAGAAGCACCAAAAGGCTAAAACCCAAGCATCTGAAGTCTGACAAAAAGAAGTTGTGAAAAGAAGACAGATAGAATGAGACAACATCTATAAGAACACCACAGGGCAAAGACTTGTTAAGCAACCTAAGAAATTGGTGTAGTTACAAGGTTCATCCTTTAACCTAAAGGCAAAAGGAAGAGAAGAACAGACTAGTTTTACTCTCTTTCTTGGCAAGAGAAACCTTTCACTAAAATTAATCTTTTTTAATAATGAAGTATGACAGATTAGAGGGCATTCAACAAATCACTAAATCAAATTAAAAAGACCCTGTTATAGTTGAAATTGGTGATGACAGAATTTTTCATGTCACAGCATGACCAGTTCCTTTAATGTAAATAACAACAAACATGACATAACCTTATTATCTTTTAATAAACAATCAAAAGAAATGACTAATTAAGGAGAACTGAGACTATAAGTAAAAAGACCTGTAAGCAACACGAGTTGCTCGGAAAACCACTTTTCTTGGGTACCCAGAACGAAGTTCTATAGCCTGTGCCGAAGGTGAAAAAGCGTACTCCTACAGAAACAAAATAACATATTGGATAAGGTAGTTGATAACGGCTTCACCATTTACCACAACATTATGTTATTCTACATCCTGAAGTTCAACCTGGTGATAGATAGTTTAGACTGTCACATGGTAAACAATATGGCAAACAGAACCTTAAACCAAAATTGATGTTCAATTAAATAAATAAATGTAAATATGCTGAATGCAGCTGTATCATCCAATCAAAACCATTATAACTTCCATTTTTTTCTTTCTTTTTTTTTGGGGAGGGCAGTGGATGTATTGCCATCAAGAATACCTGTCTAGCACAGTACCTTTAGAAGAGGGCGCAGGTAGAAACTTCCAGGAAATAAGTTATAAAAGAGAAAACCTCCGCTTGCCCCAGATACCGAGTTATTCCTATATCCATCCTCTCCACTCAGTGATAGTAGCACAGAAGGAATAGGTTCTTCGGTATCATCTTTAGAATATATGCGTACAGAAATTTGGCTAAACTTCTGACAAGAAAAAGAATTTGGACCTACTTGTTTCAGATGATAGCCAGGCTGCACAAAATAAGAAAGATGTCATGGAATCTGGCAATGGTAACAAACTCTTTGAATTTCTATTAATATTCAGAAAAAATAATCACATTTAAAACCAAATGGTAAACCTATCTCAGATAACAGTAAATCAGTTTATCAATCACATAAGTAGCAGATTTGCAAGATTAATAAGAACCTATTGAAGAGAAGTATCTAAAATATGAAGACAATTTCATATACAGGAGAAGAAGAAGAAGACATTCGATCGCATTACCTATTAAGATAATTACATAAGCATGTCACTTGATTCACAGAATAGTATATACTTAACTCAAAAGAGAAAAAAGGAAATAAAATCTTCCCGACCTTTGAAGCCTCAACAATATATGTTGTATCATCATAAAGAGGGCCTCCAACAAAGCAACCATCTGTCCCGTGGTAGTTTCTACTGCTAAATCGCCTTTCTTCAGTGGAGCAATGCTGCTATCTTCTTCTGCAATAATCCTTATATTGACCTCAGAGAGCGGGGGAGAAACTGAACCTTCCACGTACAGTCCAACTCTACCAGAGAATGGAGGGACTAGAGCTTGGCAACCATCATTTGTCACTGCAACCTAAAAGACCAAAGTGAGAATTATCAGAGATCAATTAAATAATGTAGCACAGATTCTGTACTCCTCCAAGAATGCTCACCAGATGTTGTATAGGATAAAACAAAATCTTCCTTTCTTCATTACTCCTGCAACATGTCCTGGTTAAATTTAACAGCATATATTGTGCAATAGATATAGCAGTTAACAACATAAAAGTGGTTCAGCAAAGCCATAAAAATACAGAATCATAATGAAACAACTTCATACAAGAAAAGGAAAAAAAATGAATGAAATTAAAAGAATTTTTTTTTCCAATAATAAAAGCAATAAAACTTTCACTACCCAAAAGATTCATTTAGTCTTATCAAGCAATATGTCAATAATATAAACATCACCATATGCTGAAGATAAATCTGATCTTTGCATGCTTTACAACCATGTAGAAATCAAGAAGCATAACTAACAGTACAAACATAAATCAAAATATCTATTGAGAATTATGTACCTTGGATCTGAAGGAACAAGAGAGAGTTCATCTCCAAGGTTAGCCCACAAAGAATACTCATAAGACAGCATGGCTTGCTTGATTATTTGCCGCAAATGAGGCTATAGCACTATTAATAACACTGCCACCAGTATTTAGAACATCCACAATGACATTCTTAGGTAACTGATTAACACCATAAGGTGAGCTTGACTCGATATTGATAAGTCCTTTAAGTTGATACTTCTCTCCTTTAAGATAGACAGGCTACAAAAATAAAGAGAAAGATCTGATCAGAGGAAAGGGAAAATTAGACAAACTAAAAATGAAAGGAAAAGGAATTATTAATGCCATTTGACAAAACACAAGAAAAAGGTTATGTAATACTACACCGATGGGTTTGATGTGTCAATTTTCAGTACTGAACTTCCAAAGTAGACACATGGATTAACAAAGTGAAGTTCATGCAGCCCAGGAGATTCCACACATACATGCTGTGAACCTTTCTGCTTTTCATAAAAAAATGGGTATAAATTTAAATGGTATTGCTTATGGATTGCTGATGTACTGTATAAATTTGCGGTCGCAAGTTTTTAGCGAACAGCATTACTACCTTAATTTTCAGAGGAACAAGAGAGCCATCTGGTTGAGTCATGTGAGAATCTACATCATGAGTGGAGATGACATTTACCCAATAACCTTTTTGAACAAATTCAAGATCTTTAACACCTTCAGTACCAACATCCACATCAATGAAGCTCTGCTCCCAGCACCAATTATCTTCCCTGGATGTAGCTTCATGGGAAGTGTGCTTGACCTTAAAAGACAGTAAATGTTAAGGACAAGAGGACCAAAAATAGCAAATTTAAAAGACCTCAAAGCACATTAAAACATTAGAGCAGTTAGGAAGCGCATAACTCTTCACTTTATCCAAGTGAATGTTTTGTTCATTTATCTATAACCAATAATGTATAATATAGCAAAGCATTGTACCTCCAGCCTGTACTTTCCAGGGATAACATCATGAAAGAGAAATTGATGACTATCATCAGTCAAAGAAACAGCATTTTTCTCTTTCCCTTCATTATGGTTTTGACCCAATCTGACAAGGGTAACAGTCACAAGTGAACCACATCTCTCCTTGCAAAATACATTACCTTGAACATTAAGCAGTGCCTTCATAAAGCATAAAAATGACATCAGCAAACAGTATTTATAAGGCAGACAGCATGCTTATCTTAAGAATGTGATGTCCTAACACCCATCTTGTTTTTCATGATAGAGTAAACTGTAAATTGAAAAAAATAAAGTTATTTAAGAGTGCTATTTACTGATCCAAATTTTATTGAAAAAAGAGAACAAACTACCAAGTTATAATTTAGGTTGTCACTATTTTTAAAAAAAAAAAATGATAACCTCCCTTTTATGAAAAAACCTGAAAACTTTAAGAACCTGACCTAGCAACCAACAAAAATTCTAATGTCAAGCAGTGATACCAAGAATCTACCACATCAGTGAAATTTGAGCATCAAAGGATTGGATATGCAACATAATAGGTTGGATTCTGACAAATAATAAACAAAGTTAACGCGTTTGAAGTGAGAGAAATGTCACCTGAGAAAATTCGATGTTCAGCAATGGATTCTTGACTACAACATCAACATAAGGTGGTAAAAATATAATTCCTGATGAGCTCTCAGGTGTAGCAGCCAAAGCAGATATGCGGTATTAACCTGGTGGAACCTGAACAATATTGAAGACAGAAAAGTGGCAAATGTAACTCATCCAGGAAAATGTGCACTAAAGTTTATCACATATATGATATTTGATGAGAGGAAGAAATCCAAATGCAGCAGGCTATATTATTTTTACTACTAAATTATTGAATAGATAATCTAGCAGAGTAAAAGTTGTGGATTAAGGTAATTTACACAAAGCCAATATTGAATATAAATTACCGTCAAGATTCCGGCCAACAATCAAGATCTAACAGCATTAATGCATCTTAAATAATTGTTTGGGCTTCTTCCATACCACATATTAAAGAGAATTTATATCTCACTGGTTGATTGGCTTATACTTTTTGCATTGAGGGCTCACTAGACCACAACATATTGAGTCAAACCAGACAATCCAGCTACAAAGAAGATAAGCAATAAGGACCACAAACATTCCATGAATAAAATTATAACATAAAGGGTAAAGGATATACACACCTAAGGTTTGATAAAATATTTAGCCCCATAGGTTTCAAAAATATACACCAAGACCACAATTCATTTAACAAATTTGTTCCTTTGGAAGATTTATTTTTTCCTATTATAATTACAATAATATCTTCTTAATCATAAGCATTTTGAAGGTTAAACGTACCAAATTACCTCTATTTTCTCCAAATTTATGAATCAAAGTAGAATGTGGTCTCTGCAGGTATTATTGAAAACAGTAGGATTAAAGCGTGCATTTGACCTAATCTTAAGGGTGTATATGTTCTTTTTCCTAAAATAAATAGTTAATTGGGGTATTCATAAATTAACATAGTTAGAATCCCTAAAGGTCAAAGAAAATAAAACCTCCAGAAGAAACAGATTCTAGGTGTGCAAATACCATATTCCCTCATAAAGAAGATAGCCTAGTTGGTTGAGGGTATTTTTAGGATTAATGTGCTGCACCTTTGAAGCTGCAACTGTTGTAAGATGGAATTACTAGATGTCAATAGAAGTGGATGAGTAAGTGGTCCCTACCAAAGGTTACTGTTTACCAAATGTTTTTAAAATTAAGTAAAAGCACAGCAGTCTCAAACACACCCCAAATTTTCTGCAATGGAGTAATAGGACTCAAGATCAACCCCCTCCCACCAACCTAGGAAGGAGATTCAATTTAATTCTTGCACGTACTTGGGGTAGGTGGGGTGGCACTTGTGAGGTAAGTTAAACAAAAATATATTCTATATTGCCACTCAGTTGGCAACTGCATAATAATCACTAACAAACATCAAAAACAAAACTGTTTAATAGATCTTTCAATATGAGCTTTGTGAAGAACAGGAAATTTTTATGCTAAACCATATCATCCAGATGGTCAGATTATATACATATTTAACAAGAACAGAACACAAAATGCTTAAGCATAGGTGAGAGAAATCTATCAACTTCATACTGTTCAGTTTACAAGGTCAAAGCTTCCTGACCAAAACTTCAATTTCTATGTAAAGCAATAAACATCAAATCACCTTTGATCTACACTTTCCATCAGATTTTGCAATGAAAATATGGTGCAAATAACATGAGATGATCCAAATGACAACCAACCATATGAAAAGGAGTGATTGCATGTTCGTAATTTGAGTTGTTCATGCAAACATAACAGTATATGAAAATAAACTATGGAATATTTGTATCCATAACTCCAGAAAAAGACCATCACCCTATACCTTAAGCTATATTGATAATGCAAACATAACAGTATATGAAAATAAAATATGGAATATTTGTATCCATAACTCCAGAAAAAGACCATCAGCCTATACCTTAAGCCATATTGATATCAGAAAATAAAAAGGATTACGCTCAATCAGTTGGATACAGGGAGGTAACATACCTCAAAGCAGAATTTTCCATTTCCATCTGCCTGTTTCACTTGAGGCTTGACTTTCTCTGATCCATGAGTCAAAGCTACCTGGACGCAAACATGATTGGAAGTATAGCTTAAAAGCAAAAGATAAATGTATCTAAAGAGAAAATGAAAATTCAGAAACCACCTTAATCTTGTGGCCTGAACTAACAGTCCGAACTACACCACAGATGTCATAGGAGATGGCTTTTATATCAGAAACTGAGACCATGTTTGGCAAAACCTAACAAAAAACCAGTTAAAATAGGTTAATTGACACAAATATGTATTGAGACTTTGAGTTATTACCAAAGGAGAACGGCAATACTAAAAGTTCAACATACAAATATGACTCATTTTGAGCTATTCTTTACCATATACTCCTTCAATCTGTTGAACTTGTAGTGCTCCTTCAGTGCCTCTATTGTATAGTGATTCGATGTAACCTAAAAATATTCACTAGCTTAGTGACATATAACGAAAACCTCTTAGAGAAACTGGAAAAATATATAAAACTATACTGAACAGGTCTCTGATCTCCATGACCAATTCTAGCTTTTCTTTTAGAACAGGTCAAGGATAACTTTTGTTTATTATTCATGAAAGTCGGATACAGTTAGAATAAACCGAATAAGGAAATTGTTTATCTAGTACATGTAACAAAAGCCAACATAGAGCATCTCCTAATTGGTTCAAAAACTACAGAGGAATCTCTAAAAAATCTGTAGCAAACAATTTAAAGTTGACAGCTTATATTCTTCCATCAAGCAAGCTTAGGTTTCATGACAACCAAAGAAAGAAAAAAAAAAATGAAAAGCATAAATGAGCTAGTAAATTTGATGTGGTTATAAGACAAAATAGATTTGGTACCCTAACCTCTAATAAGCATACTGTGGCACTAGAAGAAATGGTATAATCAAAGATAACAATCAATAATTAGCAAATCTGGAAACCAAGAGCACACATAGGCCACTCATCACCATACATTCCATCATACCTGATCAAGCTTGTAATAGCCTTCTTTGTTCGTGATGGACCTCTCATGACCATCAACTAATATTTTAACTCTCTCCACTCCCACGTCATTTTCATCAACTATACGACCCCCAACTGAAAATCCAGTGACCTACAAAAATTTAAAGAGCAGAGAATTCCCAACCGAATATTTTCTTTCTAGGAGGAATGGTAGTGGGGACAATCCTGGGTATTTTAAGAAGAGCTGATGAAAATAAAAGTATCTCTGCATCAAATATGTAGAACGGTCTACAATCTACAGCCCCTCAGGATCAAAATCACAATAGCCATATTCCAGTCTACAGAATCTGATAAATGGTTGACACCGAGTAGTAAGGTACAAGTAGTGTGAAGGAAACAGGATCTCATTAATGATGCACATACTGGCCATCATTGATATGAGCAACTAACCATTTTACCTGGAATTTTTCAGGAACTGTCACGTGTTGATGCTTAACAGAAACTGACACGAAAGGAGGGGACACATCAAACACTGTATTCTCACCCTTGTAGCACGGTACAAGTTCATAAAGTCCTGTAAGAAATCAAAATTATCAACCACAGAAATCAATAGAAATGATTAATAATTACCAAGATGCATGAAAATATGTATTTCCAAACACATTCCAGCTTAAAAGGATGTATAAAATAGGGACCATATAAAAAAACAAGTCACACAAGAGGACAAAGGACAACCATAGGATAACAAATGTAATAAAACTAATCTTGGATTACAATTCATCTTTAACTTTTTTTTTCATCCAAAACATCAATTTCTTCTCCTTCAAGTCAACATACATGAAAAAAAATCCAGCAGCTATAAGACAAACCTGAAGTGACTAAAAGCAGCACCACTGGAATATCAGATCTAAAGTTTCTAATTGTCTCATCAGAAAACTACTTGGTATCGGCTACAAGAAATTATGCCAAAGGCAAAAGAATAATAACCATCATGGTTCTTTAAAGTCCATTCTCCTATCATTAACCCAACCACAATGAAGAAGACTAAATTCAGTTTCTTTCAGCAAGCACAGAAAAGCTCAAGTAAATTGCACATCAGCACTGATGTTGAAGGTATTTACACCAAATGTATTCATATGGGCCACATGTTAAGTAACAAGTATTAAGCAGATTCATAAACAATTAGAATACATGGGAAGGTAGATATCTGAAGAGAAATCAACATAGGATATAGCATTCAAATTATGCACAAATGAAATTACGAGATATTAAATATGAAATTACCACAAGGTATTGATTTAAATGTGAATTTTCCATCAGCATCAGATATAGCATGACATAGAGGTTTTCTTTGTCCAGGGGCATTACTAGAATCTTGAGGACAGTATACCTCACTGACATCATCTGAATACAAATATATGTGAACTCCCAAAATCGGATTTCCCTACCAAACACAAAATGGTACTCAGTTATTCATGAAAAAGGCAAATGCACAGTATTGTGCATGCTGAGATGACGATTGGCCTAGAATCCAATTTTACACTTCCTAAATTTTACAGACTTAACCTTTTATTTTCAAGCAAATAAGATTGCTGAAAAACATAAACCAGATTATTAAATCATATACCACAATATGGCCTATCTCAATCAAAGTCGAAATGAGTATCTTTCTGCTGAGAAACAGTGAAAAAAAGTCATAAGACAATAATGATAACAATTTACAAAAGATTTTGATGTTATTATCAGTTTTTTGAATCTCATGCTAATTGATGAATATCTTAATATATCAAAAGGTTGGACAGAGATTTTCACATATTGGGGATAGAAATTAAAGTAAATAAAAATGAATAATACTAAAAACAACTTCTAACAAATAGAAAATAACAGCGCATTTTCGTCCAATTGTGACTCTGCAGTACCTGTGCAACAACAAACCCACTAATTTCATAACCAGGGACGAAAAAAATATCATCCATAACACCATCTTCAAACCCCAACTCCACCTGCAAGAAAAATATGCTCACATAATTCAGTTGCAAAAATTATTTGCCAACAATGGCATGATTTACAAGAGAGATAGCAGATCAATATGGTGGAACCAAAAAAAAAGTGAAATAAACAGGCTCAAACCTCTGTTGAACCTCCAACTTCAACACTGAAATCATGATGGGAAGCGCATAGTTTGTATTTTCCTTTAACCAAAACACAATGTTTTCAATATGGTAATCTCGTGTATTAGAACATCCGTATGGTAGTGTACACACAAGATAAGAAGGGGGAATATTTATACCTGGAATAATGTTTTCGAACAAATACCTCCCTCCTAATGATGTCACAACTGATGATATGAGATCGTCACCTTGAGACAGAAGTTCAACATTCACATTTGAAGGACCTCCATCTTTAATAGGACAGCTTTCTCCGCCAACAGCTCCCACAACTCTACCCAATATGGTGAACCTACTATGTATGAACATTTGAACAGTGCTTATAAAGATATCTGGAACGAGCAAAAGCACAGAACTCAGATTGAGCATAAGACCAGACTAAACCCAATTTATTAAACATAAATCATAGCATGCAAATAATAGATCATACCCTGAGAACCGAAAATTAATGTCTTCATTACCATTGCAACCAGTATCATCAATAGTGACTGGCATCTACAAAATACATTCTTCAGTTGCTCAAACAAGTTAAATTAGAGAATATACGAAACGTTGTCAAAGGAGGATGAAGGATACATAATGATTGAGAAATTCTGTGTATTTAATAATGAAATTACCGACCTTATCTGGGTCCCATGACCATCCTTCTGGTCCATTGACTTTAATTACAAAGGAACCCTTAAATAGACACAAAACTTGTCAGATAACTGAAAATAAAGGCAAAAACAAGATGTATCAAAGAAGTATATGGATGATATGTCTTGGACTTATGGGATGTTTTAGAAAGGAGAAAGCTTCCAAAAATGGCATTTCCATTTAGCAAATTATACTGCTATAACAAAACATGACTACAAAAAGGAACTGATTATGTTAAGTCAGGCTGAATTAAGACACAACAATACTCAAAAAGAACATAGACAGAAACAAAAATACACAATGCAAAAACTCCTGAAAATTTTTCAACAGTCAAATATGCAATATTATTAACTGGCATCTTTTCTTTTTCCAATCATCCAGCAATGCAATATCTTGTACCAACAATTTTGTGAAATTATGCCTTATCAAGGTCTTGGGTATTTTTTGTGATCAATCAACTCTACCATCCCTCCAAATTATCTCATAGAATTTAGAGTTGGATGAACCTATCACAAGACCATGATAATCACTGAGTAATCACATCCCACAAATGAAAAATAAGTGAAATGAACAACGATTAACTTCCCTTAAAACTCACATATCAAACCGAATAGTTCCAGAATGGGTTGATACTCTAAAACGCACTAATTCGATTCCAAAAGAATCACATACGATTATAATCAATCCTAGTAACTCAACACTATATTTATATAACCCTCTGACTAGATTAGTAGAGTGACAATCAACAAAATAAGCTGATTCTTTGATATATATTTTTTCTTTTTTAGAAACTTAAACAAGCTTAATGTTGCAGGTTACTTTACCACTTACCTCTTCCATTGGAAAAACATATCAGACAAAAATAAAAAGTTTAAAAAAAAAAATGCCATCAAATATAAACAAGTCAAGCCAAATCTCGTAAGCCCATAAACATACCTTATTGAATAATACCTACCTTTCAAAATATTGTTGCAAAACAGGATCACCTCGGTAGAAATGAATACCCGCAAGCACGAAAAATCAAAAGATTAATGAAAGAAATATCACATTTGAAAAATACCTTGTCATAAACTGGAAATGAAGTAATAACCATTGGGAGTGCACTGAGTGCTGTCCTTTACCAATCCGTCCACAGTGCGCAGTTCAACCTAATGTTTGAAAATAATTATAGTCGAATCATATGTTTCAAAATTCAAGTTGCAACAGCGAAAATTCAACGGACAACATTAAATTAGTAACAAACAGTACTGATTCTTACCATCACATGAGAATAATCCAATCTTGCATCAGTCGCCTTCCTCGATTTTATCAAGGATGAACTCGCCTATAAAACAATGATTCTAGCTTAGACTAACTGTACGAATAAAAATGACACAATTCTTTAAAAGTTAAAAAAGATCGTGGAAGTTAGATCAGCAGTCGTTTATCCTGTTGAAATCTGACGACACGCTAGTAGCTATGTTTCTTGGAATTAGCATTTTTCTATCCTATTCCATAAAATTTAATTGCTTTTCTTGCATTTTCTCAACTCCCAAACGCATTACAAAAGAAAGCAGCGATAATATACAGGCAAAGATTCACCTCCATGAATCCGCCAGGACCGCCACAACCGTGGATCGTATCAGCAGCAGATACCACTGAAATTGAGAAAATTACTATCAATAAGTATACTAAAGTATCCGCATTCTTCATTTCCTTTAGCTTCTTAATGATATTTGCCGGTTGACAAATGACAAGATCGTTGTGAGAGAACGGGATCCGGCGCTCCTCATGAACATAAATCAAACGCTCGGCACCCTTGTCCTAGCTTTGTGAACGGGAGGGTTTATGGGTTTCTCAATCAGTGACACGAAATAGTTGGGCCCAACTTGGCCGTACTATAGAACGTCTATTTACTTGGGAGTTATTTTTTAAACTATAATTTAATTTATATCTATGTACAAAAATAAATTAATTTTTAAACTAATTTAATTATTATTCTTGTACTGAGAGGCAGGTCTGAGTGAGGCGAAACATCAAAAAAACATTGTTACGTGAAATCAGTCTGTGACTAACAATAAAAATTACATCTTGACTAAAAAATTGAATCATGGCAGTAGATCACTTTCAATAAATAATAGAAAAATATTATTTCATTTTATCATTCTAAACACTCATCGCTTGCAACACGTGATTAAGGTTTCAATCCATTCGAATAGACTTTCGAGATTAGGGTTAACCTTAATGGAGAGTACTCCTGGTTAAAGCCTTATGATTTTCTTTATCAAAACAGAAACCTCATTTTTTTAATCTATTTGGACAATATTAAAAATAAGAATATAATAATAAAAGAAATGTGTTAAGTGTCACTAATCAATCTTTATCATTATTCATAAAGGAAGGTTCTACAACCTGTCAAGTAAACAATTATGTGTAAGTTATCCTAAGCGTAATGCACAATATAATAATTATTTGATAATTAATAAATTTTATAATACACACTAATTCTTATCATAAGTCATCAATTATCCCTATTATCTGAAAACTCTACGTAGAAAAACTTGTAACATACCACGATCTTTATTTAAAAATGAAGATGATTCCAATAAAAAAATAATTCAAGAACATTAACCTTTAATAATTAGTGTTTATCATATTTATTTTTTTCTGCATACGCTTAGCTGTAACAAAAATCACATTTTCTCTTATTTATTTTTTTGTCATTCCTTTCCCTCTTATTGCAGTCTTCCCTTATTGACCTGGACATCACTCAAAACTCTTTTATCAAACAATTTTCATAAATTTAAAAAATAATGTGAAGTTGTGAAAAAAAAAAAAATCATACGTGATTTTGTAGATTTGGGTTAACTTGACTTTAAACTGAAGATTTCAAAATCCTGTTTTGAGTTTGATAGTTATATTCTGTAGATTTGGGTTAATCTGCATGCAATGATACTTTTTTTTTGGAAAGATATTATAGTAATATTTTGTTTTAAAAGTAAAATAAAAAATTAATAACATCAATTTTTAGTAAAATTTGCGCTTTTTTCCTATCCTATACCATAAAAATTATAGCACTACAACGATTTGCTGGCAAAACTGCAAATGGCCCTTTTCTTTTCTTTTCTTTACTCATTTATATTTAAATTGGCTACTAGAGTTAACGCTTTTGTGGGACGGTATTGACACTGTTAAATTGGTGTTACCTAAATTTTTTTTTTTTTTAATCCGAAAACTCCGGCCATCACCAACACTCTAAAAGACTTCGCCAGGAGGATTCAGACCCTCGACTGTCCTTAAACAGCGTTACCGAACTCTTACACCTAGATATACTCTCAGAGATTCGAACTCAAGATCAACACAAATATCTCCAAAATAGAACCATCATATTACATCCAACGGGTGCGGTGTTACCTAAATTGTTGCTATAGTAATTGCAAATGATAATATTAGTTATCGTTTACTCTACATCATTAATTTTTATTTATTATAATAATTTTATATTTTTATTAATCAATAATTTTAAATAATGCTAAAAAATTAAAACAATAATTTATATAAAAAATTGGTATCTCTAATATTATTTTTATATTATTATTTATTATCAATAAAAAATTAGTTAGATTGTATGATAAATTTATATCTTAAAATTATATAATCTAATTAATTTTTGTATTGATGATAAATAATAATATAAATGCAATCCTATTATGATTTTGTGTACTAAGAATTTATATAAAAATTTAATTTTTTAGAAAAATATATTTAATTTACATTCAATTAAAAATAAAACTATTAAATAAATAACATATTGATATTAAATAAATAAATTAATATCATACAATTACTTAAATAATTAATTATGTCATAAGCGAATTTGTATGTTAACAATCCTAAATTTTATTGTTCTAAAATTAAGAACATACAATGTTAAATTTTATTGTTTTAAAATTAATATCTTAATTTTAAGAGAGGTGAATAATAATTATTAAAATAAAAATAATTTAAAAATTATAAATTATAAATAATAAATTATTGATATGTAATTGAACGATCGTGATGGTAGGATATTGTACTAATTTTTTTTAAGAATTAGTTAAAGTGCGCGTAACGGATACTTTGATTACCCAAAAAAAAAATGTAATTGAACTTGATTTTATAAAATAAACGAGGTGATAAATTGATAATATTTGAAATATGGAGAAGAGTAGCCGATGTTCCCTTTAAAATAACTACCTGTAACAGAGGATATCCGGTTCCACTGACACAAACGAGGAGAAATTCTTTCCCAACAACGCAAATGACAATGGAGTTTCGAAACTAAAATTCTACTAAAGGGAGATGAATGCTTTGTTTTTAATTATTATATTTTTGTTATGTATTAAAAATGAAATTAAATAATACTAATTCTTAATAAAATTTGTTTTATTTTTATTAATATTTAATATCTAATAGATGGTTTTGATTTATCCTGAAAATTGCAATCAAGATCAAGAAAAAACATTTCTGAAAGGAAGAAAACTGATTTGTCTACTAAATCGGAGTGCTGTGAGATTTGACCCATCGAAGTTGGCAGCTTTTTGAAATCTATTAGATGGAAAGGAACACAATGCAGGATACATTGAATCTTGAATTGGTGAAAAAGATGCAGCTAAATGAAAGTTCAAGGAGTTGCTTAGGCAAACAGCTGTTGATTAGATTATTCAAAAAAAAAAAAAAAACGATATAAAAGTGTTCGTTTAAATAAAAAAATTACAAGCGTTGTTGTGATTCTAATTGCCATGTTATTTTAGATAACAATTTTTCCTCTTGAAAAACCCTAACAACTCTGTAGTATATTACGACACTAACGTACGACTAGTACGACGCCATAAGAAAAAAAAAATTACGACACCAGAACAGTCATACGTTAGGACAAAATTCAAGCTAGAATTTATTCGAGTCGGCCATAGAACAAACAACAGAAAACGGTCACGGAGAACAACCGAAATAAAACAGGCTCCGAAATTTCGTGCTCTGCAATGCTCCGCCTCCTACTAGTGCTTTTAATATTAGGACTCGCGTTAATTGGGTGTGTCAACTCGCACGAAGAGTCAGGTGAGTGGAGTTGCGAGTCAGACTCGGAGATCCGAGTCCAGGCCGAGTTCAAACCGGGACTTGTCACCCTCGATGGGCACGCCGATGATTGGAAAGACATTGATGCATCTGAATTCTCTCTCCTCCCTGCTATTGACCCTGATGCTGAGCACGAGTACAAGGGCGGAAAAATGAACGTTAAGGTGTGCTTTTGTTCCGTTCAAATCATATGCTACACGTCCTAAAAGTGTTTGTCTAATATTCTTTTTTTTTTTTCTCTATTTCATTGATTTGTTAACATGATTTTGAGTCACCCGTTAATTTCAATGAATTTTTTGTCCGGTTGTTACAGGCTTTACACGATGGTCACGATGTCTACTTCTTGTTGAAAGTTGATGGAGAGTATGCCTACTCTAAAGGGTAAGTGTTGATTTGAAAAGGAACATATAAGTAATAGATTGTGTCTAAGAGCGAACTGGACTTGTCTACTTTTGAGTTCGATCCATTTTACTTGTCTCGAATTATTGATTCTGGATGTAAATTGCAACCAAATCTTAAATTTTGCTTCTTGTTTGGTTAATCTAGTTCCGACTCCGAATATCGTTGATAAATTTATCCTTCAAATGGCAAATTTTGTGACATGCATGGAAATTTTGATTGGAGGGAGATTACCGTTATTTCTGCTAATTCGTTGAGATGCTCGTTTATTGAAATTTCATTATCACGATAAGGATCCAAATCCAAATCCTTATCCTTATCCTTATTTTTATTTTTTATTTTTTATTTTTTTGGCTATATGAACTTTAGTTGTCATTCCTTGCTTTTGGGGATCTCCTATCGAGTGGGATTTCAGATTTTGATAGCTTTGTCTTTGATTTGACTTCTGATTTCTGAGCATAGAAGGCTTTTAATTGAAATGGAATTTTCCCCAATGCAGGGAAAACAACAAATGTCCATCTGTTGCTCTCATGTTTCAAATAGGTGAAGATGCCACCTATCACAACGTAAGTTATGTAGCGATTTCTATGCTATGGCTACTTTTCTTCATTACCTTGTCTACTGCACTTGACTGCTTCGCCCTTTACAATGGGATTAAAATTTTGAAAATTTTTCTGTTGTTTACAATGGGATTAAAATTTTGAAAATTTTTCTGTTGTTAGATGGGTGGTTGTAAAGAACGAACAGACTCTTGCACCAGCAAGGCTTGCAAAGGTCATGAAGTTGACATTATGCACTTCTCAATCGGAAATGCTATTCCTGGACGACTTTATGGTGGCAATCTGATTGATAACGGGGAAGGAAATGGAGGTGACAGGTGAAGCACTAGTGTACTGCAATCTTGATTATTTTGATTTTCATGACAAATAGTTAAATGCTTTTCTGGTGTGCTCATGTAATTTGCTCATTTTGTGATCGTTACTTATTTTTTGTTTCCTTTTCTGGTTCACAGATTTGGCCATCTGGTTGATGTTTATGCTTGGAATCCGCACTGTAGATACCTTGATGGACTTGGCCCTTCAGGTATAGGATCATATTTTCCTACAATCATTCTTATTAGCAAATGAAATATGTTTAATGACTAGAAGTGGTAGAATTTTCTTGAAACAAAAAAGAAGAAAATAAAGTGGGATAAGGCACTAGAGAAAGCGACGGCAATAAACACAAAGCCATCAAGACGGTGTTGAATACACAACTTTCCTCCAAGTCAAATCTTAGCTTTTTAGCTTTTGTCAGGCAATTCATTAACATTTGCCAAATATTGGTTCCCACCTTAAAGATCTTTTAGAAGATATTGAAATATAAATAATTTATTTGATGATGCCTATGGATCTCTAAGGATAGCCACATTATTTTTTCATTTGACAATGTTCAACTATTATTTTTATTAGAGTACTGATTTGTCAAAAACCCCCAGGGGTGGCCCGGTGGTGGGGGTTGGGCATTCCCCCCCCAGGTCACCCCTGTTGAAGCGTTTAGGGGGCCAAGCCTCGGTTTTCTCCAGTCGTTTGGTATCGCCTGTCGTAGAGTATCACGGGACGCTTTCTGGCTTAGGCCTGGGCCCCGTTCCAATGACGCTACCAAGGGTAGTCGAGGGCCTGGGTCCCCCGTGGTAAATGCCGGGGTAAGCAAATCCCGAGGCGTTGGCTGACGGTTGGAGTTTCCGGGTTTTAAAAAAAAAAAAGTTCTGATTTGTCTTGCACTATACCAGCATGAATTCATAATTTCTCCTTGTTGTCTTACTTTTAGTTTTTGGCAAATTACCTTTCTGCCACTTCACCATTTACTTTTCATTTCTTTGTCTTTTCTTGTAAGTGCCTTAAGTTAGATCAAAACACTCATGTACACTGTTTTTTAATGGATTTCTTTCTAGATTTTGTCTGCAAGTTATATCCTCTTATTCTAAATCATAACCTAATTTTTCTCATGTATCTTATTTGCCTTTATGCATCAAGTTACAAATCTCTATTTCTCATTTAAGATGTTAGAACAAATTGTTTTAGGATAAAAGATTTTAAATGCTTGGCTTTGGCCTTTTGCATATATATATATAAACCAGATCCATCTTTGTATGCTAATCCGCATGCTTTATCAGGTTCTTTTAGAAGGTCATCAATAGGTGAAGTTAGGTGCTGTAGAAGAATTTAGCATCAGTTATTTACATTGGTATTTCAACTTGAATGAGATCTCAAAACATTTGCTCCTAATTTGAAAATGAATGGGCAAAAGAGAAGACTGATAGGAGCTTGTCAACTGGCTGTAATATTTTTGGTTTTCTTATGTGCTGGATCAAGTGACATTTCTTTGGAGATATGAACCTCGTTGAGGAGAGTAAAGAAAACAATCAACTTTTTGCATTTTATGTTATTCAGTGTAATTTTCTTCTTTAAATATCTTTCTGTTGGTATAGGGTTTCTTGATTTATGAGATCAATTTGGCTTTCTCCATTGTCAGGCAATGATTCTAGTGCACAGAATGATTGGAAAGGGGCGTGGTGGCACAGCAGCTTCAATGTCTACTCAGGTAGTTAACTAAATTTTATTTAGTGGTTGACATCTAAATTCTACTTTTCATGGTCTTTTATGCTTGGATACTCAAAATAAGCCAACTGTTGGCTAATGCAGTTATGGACCTTTAAGTTGTTAATAAAATTGGAAAAACTCATGTAGCCTATAGAAGAGGTTAATCTATTGAATGGTCTATTTGAATGACATCAGCATGCGTACCTGTGTGTGTTCTTGAATATCATAAATAATATAGACCTGCATTTTATCCACAGGGATTATTGTTCTTTAGGTAGGGCAAATGTTCCAGCATTTTCTTTATATTGGAAAGCTAGTTTAGTACAATAATAGAATTACTTGAATCTTATGTTCTTTCATCATGGGAGATTGACTGTTGACACATGCAGAAAGCACACTTTTGGCTTTCAAGTAGTTTAACCTTATGCTTGTATTAGATTGTAATTTATGTTTCATCATAATTTTTTTGTGAGGTTTAGTTAGTTTTTCATCTTTCTTCTTGACAAGATTATTACTTGATATTTGTTTACTCCAGGTTTCGTGGAGGAAGACAGTCCATATGCCTCAGGTGGTCAAAAGGGCACTTACTATTTTGAATTCTCTAGGCCTTTGAGAACCATGGATCATATCCAGCAGGTTAGTACTCATCTGTTGAGTCCAGATTTCAAGGAACCTAGTTTATATGAAAGAATTACTCATCTAAATGTTATTTAAATATCAGTATAGTTTTCTTGTACTATCTTTTTGGCTTGTCAAAGAAAGTAGATTATGAATTCTAACTGTTATAAGCAACACTATTTGCCTAGCCTTGTTTTTGTTCACAATGGGTTGTTACTAAGCTCCTACTTTGAACTAAATCATGTGATAAAAAACCTGTGCTACTTTGAATATGGACATTGTGCTGTCTCGTGTAGGCTTCTAGCTCCATTTGCCAGTAGTAATTTCCTGAGATGGAAACAATAGTCTATGGTGCCAAGCAAATATATAGTGAAGTGACATTATGTGATCATGTTTTTGTACTATTTATAAGCTTGCAGTTAAGAAATTACCTTGAAATGATTGTGTCTAAATGATTTCTTTCCTCTGTTCTTGGCAGGATGCTCAGTTTAAAATTGGCCAATCAACCAAGATGTCAGTTGCATTCTGGTACCCAGTGGATGGTAACCCATGGCATGGATCTGGACATTATTCTATTAACTGTGATTGGGTACCTTTGGATATTTCTTTGGGGAGTTCTATGTTAACTAGGTCATCCACAGGCAGCTCAGGGAGTACAGCCAGTGTCTTTGCCCTTCTACTATCAGCAATCTCACTATTTGTTTCTGTTTTTGTGGGTTATCGTGTTTTGAAACATAAGAATATTCCCTTCCAACCTATGGAAAACCTTTAGGATGTTCGTATTAGTCGTATGGATTTGAGAGAGTTGTACTATAATTTTGGATGTGTAGTAGTACTTCTTCACAGGATTGTACTTCTTCTATTGCTTCCACTTCATTCCGTTATTTTTTAAAGTTCAGATAACTTTATTATCACCTTTTTAGCGGGTTTGATTCTTTTTAAAGTTAGTTGATGCAGCATTTCATTTGTTTTCAGACTTTGGTCCCCATCTCTAGAAAACCAATCTCTTGGTTTTCTCCAAATCCTTTGTGAAGAATCAGAGGAGCAAATTAGGAAAGACATTTTGGCAGCTTCCAAACCCTAACACAGTGGAAGTAATTCTGAACTGAACTTTGTACAAAAGCTCTGCATTGTTAAATTGTTCTTGTTATTTTTGCTTTTATTTATTTATTTTTGGATAGAGTTTGGTGTATTCGTCCAAATAATCACATCATGGACATAATGTGCTGCTGGTCGTGTCTACATACTCCAAACATAAGTTCATCCGTCTGTTGGTGTGGAACCTCATTGTTTATTTCTTTCGTTTAGTTAAATTCATAAATTAAAGTAAAAAAGTGAGCTGTGAGTAAATATCTTTTTAACTCCTTGCCCCTTTGGAGGCTAAAGAAAGTAATTAAAAATTTTAGTTTAAATTATTGTAAATAATCAATCCATATCAGAATAAAAGATCCCACCATTAATTAATCAAGATAAACTTATTATTTTTAATGCATGGGGTGAATTTATCTGGACTAACAGTGAACAATTCAGGTAAACAAAACGAATTTGAGCCCGTTTGAATTTTTAAATTTGATTAATTTATTATTTATGTAAAAAAAAGGTTAATATCAATATGAATTCGATTAATTTTTAGTAAAATATATAATTAATTGTATTTTTAATAAATAAATAAATTTAAAATTGATATAATTATTAATTATTTGATATAAATTTGATTAGATTATTAGTTGTATTATTTTTTTAAATTTAAATTTATTTAATTATATTAAATTTGTGTTAATTATAGTGAATAAAATTACCCTAAATTCGTTGGTCAATGCTGCCAACCAAAACTTAACACATGTGGAACCGGACGGCCCCAAGTCCATTCGCTTGAAAGGGCCTCTCACAAAGATTTCGCTTTTGACTTCTGTCTTGGATATCGTGGATTTACACCTTCCTAATTAAATCTCTCTTGCACCCTTTGATAAACTTCCAGTTCGAGTTTTATCCCGAAGAGGTCCGGTTTTCAAGATTGTTTCCCTTCCCCCGTGCGTTACACGTTGCAAAATCCCCAAATTGTTTACATTATTCCATGTTATGCCAGTTTACGCAACCTGACGAGATCTATCTAAGTTCTTTCTCCTCGTAAAACCCTAGCTCACTAAACCTCTCGGTTCCAGCAACCAGGCAAGCTCTTGGAGAGAAAATCCCGCTACTCCTATATTATATATCAACTGTAAAGTAATTCGAATTCTTCCTAAAGCCCCGCTGCTTATAGCTTTTAATTTTATAAGCCAGAAAAACAAAGCTCCTATAGGTCTCTGTAATTTGGTTTTGTTCTTCCTCAATTCATTTACATTCTTTATAAAACGGAAAAGGAGCGTACTTTTTTTCGTTATTATAATAGATTGTTCACCGGTGAGCCTAGAGGATCCTAATCTGACGCTTAGCACAGGATTTAGTGGACCTCATTGACAAATAAGAAGGAGCTTCAAAATTGTTGAGGAATTAGTAACTGCAATGGCTTCCAACGGAAGCAAACGGAATCAAGTTTCATCAGTTCCGCCTCGAAAACTAAACGTGCAGAAATTTGCGGAGGTTCGAGCTTCTGAGCTGGAAAGTCTACACTCAATTGTATCTGATCGCTTGAATAACAATTTTCGGTCTTGTAGAAACAAAAGAAGGAGAACCACTGCCTACGACAATCAGGTTGCCAAGAAGAAATCAAAAAAGAGGCGGACATTAGGAGTAGGTGATAGAGCCCATGCCTTGGATCTTGAGAATGAGGAGAAGAAGGTTCCGCGGCGAATTCGTAGGAGCATAGAGCTTAAAAAGAATCTTGAAAAAGGGTTCTCCGTTTCTGGGGATGGTACGAAGCGGCTGAGAACTCATGTTTGGCATGCCAAGCGGTTTACGATGAAAAAGTTGTGGGGTTTTCACCTTCCTCTTGGTTTGCAGGGCAGGTATTATGTTCTTGCTGCGCTTACTAAAATTTGAAAAAAAATTTGTGATTCCTACTTTGCTAAAATTTGTAAGATCTGCTTGAATAGTTTTATTAGCAATAAAAATGCAAGTTTTTTCTGCAGTTAGAATTAGCTGAGTGACTTGATGCTGTTGATAAATGGTTGTTTAGACTTGCTTTATTTTTCTTTTGTATGAGCGGAAGAATTAATATTTGAAAATTAGTTGAAAATTTTGCGTTTGTGCTATGCAGAGGAAGAGGTTGTAGGGCTTTGTTAAAGTGGGTCAAACAGGGAGCTGTTGTACATGATGCTAGCTATTACATTGCTATCCAACTGGAGGGTCCAGAGGCAGGCATTTCCTCTTTTCGTTAACTTGCAACATTTCAGTAATAAAATTTATTCCATTCTACATGTACTTTAAGATATGGTGTCATTATTTGAATTGAGAAAGTATTTGTTTGATTGATTGTTACGAATGATTGTATCAGTTTTCTTGGGCTCTATAATATTAATAGTTTAAATTAGTGTTCACATTCTATGCTTTCCAGGATTTGTTACTGTCTGTACTGAAGATGGTACTGTGGCCTTTCCCATCATCGGAATCAGGAGATAATTTCCATTCTCTTCTATCTGGTGTTATTTATGGAAGTGCTATGGTAGGTCACCTCCTGGAATCCTTTCATTTGAATAATTAGAATAACTTTAGCTCTCTGTGGTATATGTTACTGTTTTATTGTTTTTTCCAGCTTCATCATCTTGGAGGACATTTTTCTCAGCCTATTGCTCCAGTGACCTATATGTGGAAACCTTCAGATGAGCCGGATAGAGAAGATGGTGGTAATTCCAATAATGCTGTTGGAAGTAAGAAGTCACATGAAAATGATTGTCATTCATGCTTTCGTCAGCTTTGGCTGTGGATACATGCTTCAGCTTTTGTTGAGGGATATGAGGTCATAAAGTTTGCTTGTCAGAAACAGGTAAAGTATTTGCAACAGCTTCTCTCATGAACATTACATAACAAATGTTATTGACAATAAACTGGTTCTACTTTAGCGGGCTTAAAACTCAATGTACTTGGGAAGTCCTTGTCAAATAAAATATTATTTACTTGTTGATATTTTCAGTCAATCAACAATAAGATTTAAGCCCGCTAGAATAGGAAACTAGTAAATGTATGATTATTCTTGATATTTTTAATTATAAGGTTGATGTCTGTTGTCTTCTAGATGAATGAGACCAGCACCTTGATTAATTGCTTTTCACTTGAGGGTCAACTTGCAAAAATGGAAGTCATTGGATCAAAGGCATTTCAACTTCTTCAAAAGACGTTGCAACCTGTTAATGGGTAAGTCACCATTATGTAGAATTTGGTCATTTTGAACCAAGTTAAAACTTTGAGATTGACTTGTTGTGTTGATTGGCTCTGCAGTCCTTCAAAGAATTCTTGGCAATTGAAGAAATGTTTGACATTGGAGGCTCAAGATGAATCTCTAAACAAAATGTTTAATCTAATTGAGAATGAAGAGCAAATTTCTTCTTGTGCAATTCTGTCTGTGACAGTCAAGGATCCTCGTTCATTACCGGATAAAAGGGCTGCTGATGTTCCTGATTCAGCTTCTTCATTTATGCTTAACAATGAACCAGCAAATGAAGCCAAAAGGCAGGCTGCCTTACCAGGAATTTCAGATAAGAGCGAGGAATTGTTGTCCTCGTCACTGTCAAAATTTGAAAATAGAAGCATTTCCCATGACAAAAGTCTGTGGGATGCAAGCAGTGGAATAAGTCCTCCCATTGAAGAAAATGCTCTTTGCATGGAAAAACATCGTATGCGTATGGATTTCCTTTGCCTTGATGATCCAAAATCTGGGAAATGGAAGAAATCAAATGAGGTGCAGCATTCGAGATTTTCAAGATCTTGCCCTATTCTGCTTCTGAAAAATAACAATAGCAAAGGATCCCCTATAGGGTAACTTATTTTTTCATTGTTGATTCTTTTTTTGGGCATCACATGCATCAGAGCTTATATTTTGAGGATATTATATATATACATCAAAACCTAAAATTTCATATTTTCCGTATGCTGAAGTTCACTTAATTCTTGTGTACCTTCTATTTTTCCTTTAGTGAATTAAATCTAAAATTTGTATCTCAGATGGTCCATTATACTCCCCATAAGTTGGGCCAGAGTCTTCTGGATATCTTTTGGCTCCAAGGGTGCTCGGGCAATAGGTCTCAGAGAGAAACACTGGATTGCATGTGATGTAAGTATCTGCACCTTCGTACCGTAGTTTTTTGTAATTGTTAACAAACATTGCATGTAAATACTCTCTCTTTGCAGATAGGATTGCCATATTTTCCTTCAGATTTCCCTGATTGTAATGCATACTCATCTTTTATGGCAACCGAAGCTGATACCGCCCATCAAAAAGTAGAATTACGTCCTACTTGCATAAGGCCGTTAAGAGTTCCCATTCCACCCCCATGGGATATTATACGTGTTTCCTTGAACAATGCAGCAACTGGAGTGCAAGATACTAAACTTTCAAGTGAGAAAGGCATTGTATCTGACAAAGAATTGTCAGATAAGGAATATGGAAGGAGTGATGCAACATTGTTGGCCTGTCAAGGTGATCCATTTGTCAGGATTGTGGCAAGGACATCTAGTGTACTGACTTGTTTCATTAAGGAAGTCCATGGTGATCATTTGCTTTTATTTCCTCGCATTGAGAATCAGAAGACAAGTTTTGTGAAGTCAATGAAAAATCAAAGCAAGCTTGGCAATGGCCAAAATGGGATTAGCCAAATTAATTATGAGCATAAATTATGTTTCCTTAGAGTTCTTCTCCATGCTTACAAGGAGGGTGTTTTTGAAGACGGAGCTGTCGTATGTGCACCTTGTCTTACTGATATTTCATTGTGGACTTCAAGGTACTTATTTTTCTAACGATTTTGTCTTGTATACATGTCTTCCTGTAATTTGAAAGTCTGAGAACTTTATTTCTTTGAACTTTGGTTAATGTAGTTAATGAATTTGATGAATAGGGCAAGAGTTTTAGTAGTTTGGTTGCTGGAAGTAATTAACTTTAGGGAATTTGTTCATCTTGGTATGTTTGGAGCGTTATTTGACTTTAACTAGACTATGGACATTTTATTTTTTTTCTGAAACTCGTCTTTGGTTAAAACAAGTTTATTTTTGGTATTTATTTAAAGAAATTGCCTTTGTTTTATCCCTTGCCTAACTGGTTTATGTGTTGCAGTTATGAGAGTAATGAGATTGGATTTCAAATTCCTCAGTCTTCAGTAAGCTCATATTTTAAAGAACTATCTCCTGGTAGATGGGAACTCCAAATACCAGAGGATCCTGCTAGCAGGGAATCTCATCGGTGGCCAATCGGTTTTGTCACAACTGGATTTGTTCGGGGGAGGTTAGTATACATCAGTTTGCTTCATTTTGAACCCCAATCTTCCCTTTTTGTCAAACTTGTCTAATATTTTACTTACTCATAAAAGCATTGCATAAGGGTTTTAACTTATTTACAGCAAGAAGCCAGTTGCAGAAGCTTTCTGTGAGGCAATTTTGGTAGCTCGTCTCAGGGAGGAGCAGTGGAACAAGATGCCAGTGAGGCGGAGGAGGAAAGAGATATATGTTCTTGTTAGAAACCTAAGATCTTCAGCATACAGACTTGCTCTAGCCTCACTTGTCCTAGAACAAGAAGAAGATGATGTGAATTTCATGTGAAACACTGCCCTCTTATGTTTTTACATAAGGTGTGATACGACACATGGTGAGACATTAGAGGTAATTTTGGTGAGTTTATTTTTTGGGTGGTGCTATTAACACCCTTTTATTATATCGTTATACAAACCCCTTCCTTTTCTAAATGTACACCATTAAAATATTCTTAAACTTATATATGAGTTTTAATAACCCATTTTAATTCTTTCCTCAAATAACCGTTGTTTACTGTTAAATCCCAGGCTAACATAATTTTCTTTCTCATTTCTTCAATTTATCTTTTGCTAGTGAAACTTATTTTTCCGTTTGAACAATGCTCAAGTGATGTTGATCAGGATACTGTAATTTGCAAGGTCATTGAAAGCAAAGTTTTCAATTCTCAAAACGTGATTAACACTATAAAATTAAATTCATAATTCATAAACAATTTGTGGTAATTGTGAACAAGAAAAACTAAGCTAAACAAAAAATTTCATATTTGAAATCATCACAATTTACTAACTGAATTCCAATGTCATCTTAACATTTCTCAATTTTTTTTTTTGATTTAAAAAAAATTAAGTAATTCGGCAATTCTTTCTCATCGTCACTGCATAGATTTTTTCTCGATAAGATGACAATATGTATTTTAAATAACTTATGATTAATGGCGTGGAAAGTGATCTTTGAAAGCAGATAAATCATAATTAAATCTAAATTGAAAACAAAAAAATTGAAGTACGATAGAATTTTGGAATTTTTTTAGACGATTTGAATGTATTCTCTTCTCACCGAAAAAAATATATTCCATATTTTTTTAATCTTTTCATTTGGATTGTATGCAAATAAATAAATAATGCGATCTGTTATAAACGCCGTGATCTAACTCTCAACTTTAACACCCTTTCACATTTTGCACATTTAATGTACAATAGAAAATTTCATGAATTTCACCCAAACTTAGAACTAGTATAAATATCATTTTTCAAAAATTAAAAAAATTATATAAATAGGCATTCTATAATATAATTTAAAAATTTTCTATTGATTGAAGACAAAAGTTTTATAGTTAATTTAAATAATATTGTTTATTTTAAAATTTTATTCTAAAAAAAAAAACATTAGATGAATAGAATTACCGTATTTAATTTGTGACTCCAGATTGTTTAAAAGGAAGACTGTATATATGGCCATTAGCGAGGCTAAGCTAAGCAGCCCAACCCAGGTTTTAAATGAAAGTAGGGTAAACCGTTTTGTTGTGCTGACTGCACGAAGTAAATAGGAAAGAATCCATGAATCAAGGCAAGGGTCAATAAAACATAAAAATAATTTGTAGTCTCACGGAGAAAGATGAACGTCGAGAAAGGAAGCAGCAAGCAGGTACTTACGTAAAAAAATTTCGAAGCTCGCTAATTCTTCAAAGTTTTCCCGCCATATGTTGCATTTCATTTCTAGGGTTCAATAAAATCATTGTTTTTGTCTTCCTGTTTTGTTTGTGTGAGATTGTTTTGAAATTTACAGCTCGCACAAATTCCGGATATATAAAAAATAAAATTAGAGAAAGAAAGATTTATTTACTGGTTTGTAGTTGTTAATCCATAGTTCTCTTTTTATTATCAATTATAATAACCTTCAATTTTTGTTTAAGTACAGTGAAGCTCGTATTTGATGGCGACGATTAAGCCTTAAGCTCTGTTACAGCAAAGTAAAAAGAATGAGTGGTACTAGTATTGTTTTGTTCACTTTGATTGTTGTCTTGGCTTTGTTTTTACTCTTCTCTACAAACAGAACTCGGTCCCGAAGGTTTGTGAATTTTTGTCAAATGAAATCTGTTGTTTTACTTTATGTAATTCAAGTTCTTCCACTGAAATGATAATGTTTTAGGTTTATTGTGCAAGTGATTAATAGTTATTTTAACTGTGTCTAGGTCAAACTTTCAACCAGAAAGTCATGGATATGTTGTTGAGGTATAGAATGTTACAGTTCTCAAGATTATCATCACATTAATATAAGTGTTTTCTGTATTCATTGTTTCACCTTTGCAGACATTCTAAGCAATGTTTTTGCATGATAATGCAATATTAGAGCTCTTTGGTTCTTTGAAGATTTCTTTTTCTCCTTTAAAACTAATTTAAACCAACAGTACAGGTTTAACTTCTCTTATTGGTGTTTTTTGTGTTTTTAGGATGAAAATTCTTTGGTGGATTCAAAGAAATCTGATCTTCCCCAATATGCGGTACATTTTTCTTTATGCCAAACTGCAGTATCTTACTTTCCTTCTTCTACTTATTGAAATGTTTTTTCAGTTGTGGCCATGCATATAATATGACTAGCGGCTACGAAACCAGATTAATTTAAATTTTCTGTCAAGTTTGCAACAAGTACTACTACATAAAAGAATTCACTGAAACTGAAATTTTACCTATTGGGACTTGTGAATGACTGTCTACCTCAGGCATGTGGGCTGCACTATAGAAACGTTATTTGTGATTAATGCTTCTCAATCTGGATTTCTTATATTATTATTTTATTGTTCCTTTTTAGAATTAGATAATAGATACCCATAAGGGCTCTATAACAGTGGAAGTTTTCAAGGATAGCGCACCTGAAATAGTTGACGAATTCATTGACCTATGATGAGTATTGAAACATTTATTTTATCTTGTTGTTTGATCTAATATTTACAGTATATCTATTGTCATTTTCTGATCAATTAATAGCTTTCGCTTGATGTTCTCCTATTTGATTATTTAGCATACTACTAATATGCTTGCAAGCTCTTACTAGGTCAATCAGTTAAATGAACATTACCAGTGACATCGTGTATTCTAGTCTAGACATGATGGATGAGTATTTGTGATGCTGTTTATGTGTTTGGTGTAATTCAAGCAAGTATTACTTACTGAAGCACTGGAATTGTTTACAGGAGTAGGAATTTTAGATATTTTATGGTAATTTATTGTATAGGTTGATGTAATCAGCTCAAAGATTGAAATTTAAAACAGAATCTGTTTGTTAAATGATTAAGATTACTGAATGTGGAATTTCTGATGTTCCATGTGAAGTTGCTTGTTTCAATAGAGTAGTGAATGCCTAGGAGTAAATTTGATATCCTCAGTTAGATACTTAACACTTATTAGTTGTTAAATTGGCAAGCTTTAAATCTATATACGAGCAAATAGGTGGCTGACTGAACAACAAATCTTTGTGTTCAAGCGGGTTGCATTCTGTGCACTCTATGCCATCATTACTTGATGATTAATGCTACACATCTCGAATCTATATCCCAAATTTGGGTGTTCCCAAATGATTTATCATTCATCAATTGGATGATGAAATAGTATAATAAATGATTTTGAAACTTGTGAAAATATATCACCCAATTGATGAATGACACATCATTTGGGAGCAGCCAAAGTTGGGATGTATAGCATTTTTGTTAATGTGTGCTCAGACATGACACATTCCCCCCGTCCCCCCCTTCCCCATTTATCCTTTATAGCTTATGAACAGATTGCAATCAAAAGGGGAGCCTCAAGGGTATACCTTTCCGTCATATAATAGAGCACTATGTGATTCAAGCTGTGGACATTGACCAGTTGTGGAGTATTGAAGATTGGACCACAAGGGGAAAACATTACAGTCAACTTGATGCAAGGTTGCCAATTTGAATTGATTCCTAGGTTTTTACTTGTTTCTTTCTCTCCCATCTTCTAAATTGGTTACTGTTCTGTGAGTTATGTTGTGGTACACGCATCATTAGTACTGTATGATTACTGATTTGTTATTTTCTGATGTTCAACCAGTTTGAAGCACGAGACATTCATGCTTGGAACTTCTAAAGCAAAACATGACAACCAAGTATTTGAACTTTTCATTACAACGCACCAATGCCAGATCCAAACGAGAAGCTTATTATTTTTGGGCAGGTCATCAAGGGAGAGAATTTGTTGTTCAGGTAACAAAGACCTTTAGTCGTTTCTGTTCAAATTTTGTTGTTCACAAACAAGTAATCAAGTTACTAAATTTTAGTGACAGACCACGCAGATTTTGTGCTTAGTGAATAGACATGGATGCATAATGAAACATACATTTTCTACTCTTACAGAATATTGAAAATAGATGAATTATGAAAAAGCTTATGCATATTCAGTTACCAAAATGCTTCATGAACCTTGTTAAAAGTAAATATTTTCAAATGATGCTCTCTATTATTACAAGTTCGTTTCAAGGTTGTATCTTTGATTCAGAAGTTGCATTTATAGTTGATGTTGATTGCATTATAAATTGTTTTGTTCAGGAAATTGAAGAAGTCGATATAGATGAACACTATCAGCCTACATCTGGCTTAGGGATCATCGATGTGTCTCTGAAGCAGAAAATCTAGAGGATATCCAGTCAGATTAATAACTTGTCTACATGTGTCAATTCTTACTTGACATGACCATTCCTGCATCATCAAGCAAACTTGTAACAGGGACTAGAGTGCAGTTTTTAACTTCCCACTTTGAAGTGGCGATTTACAGAACGGTTCAAGCTCATATAAAATTAATCTTTGCACCACTTTATCATTTGTACTCAGTTGCAGTGAATAGCTTATTAGTTAATCCTTCCTTTGCTTTTGTTCATTTATATACTTCAAAGGCTTACGGTGATTGTAGGTCGTGTAACTGACTAGATGTAATTTGCAAATGAAGTATTAGGTTAGAGGAGTCTGCAATTTTGTTTTTATGCGTAGCAAACAGATGCAGTCTTTGATAGATTAAGCCATGCAGACGTTCGTTTTTCTGGTCAGAACTCTGAAAGCCATGAACCCTGAAGTAGTTCCTCAATTGCTTGTATGCGTGAAATTAAACATATGTTCCTTTTTCTCCCAAATTGTGCTGCTAGTGAGGATTTATCAATCTTACCCGTCGGTTTTCAATTTAATATAAGTGTTGATACATAACTGTGAAGCTTCTAACTTGTAACATCCAAGCATCCGCTCGACCTTTTTTCTGTTGCATAAAAACGGTGAAGAAGTTCCGGGTCGACCTTTCTGTAAAAAAAGTAGTCCAGATGATTACCAACTCTTGCGCAATATACTATTATTATTATTATGACAGCTGGTTTGAGCATATCCTATATGTGAATTGTTTTATACAAGTGCACGTTGTAACATTATTCCCCAGTTTTTTTAAAGCAATCTACACTCCCAAATTTCATCTATCTAATGTACACTTTCATGATCAAACACAATGAATGCTCAATAAAGTAGTGCGTATAGACTACTAAAACCACCCACCCGAACCGTCAAAGGCATTGTTCCCCACTTAATAATTGCCTGGATATATCAAATATTCCGATCATACGGAACGAATATTGCATTAAAATGAACAGTTTATGAGAAGTATCGCTTGTATGCAGAAAGAACTTATTAAACAATTACTAAAACAGAAATTTCGCTGGTCATTAGCAATCGAAGTGATGGAAACTGCTGAATGTCTATTACATGAAAATAAAATTAGATTGAATATTAGGGATTGGACTCACTTAAAATCTATTGAGCAAACCTTTAGAAGCAAGTCCTCAAGCTCATGCGTTATTTCAATATCATCTTCCTCTAATCTCCGCCGCATTTCTGAAGCCAATTTTCCAGCAGCTATGTAAGTTCTCATCAACAAGTTGTAGACATTGGAATCAAGACAATTAAGGACCTTTAAGACCTTGAAGAACTCCTCTGCACCATCAACATCTTTCTGTTCCTTAAAGAAATTAAAAAACACACTCACTGTTTCTTGTTTTGGGCACCAGCCATATTCCTTCGCCTCAGAGGCAGCTGTTTCCATTTCCTCCATAGCCAAGTCCAGCTGACAAGTCCTCAAGTAGTAAATCATGAAACTCTCTCGAGCCTTTGAATAGTAACCTTTAGACCTCTGCATAGCATTATTGAAGACTGATGAAGCTTCCTCATACATGTCCTTACTTAAATAAGCACGTATAGCAACATTTGCTAACCTCATATCATAACTGGAGCAGCTGGCCTCCCACTCATCAAAGCATTTTTTCAATAAGTCAATAGCATCTAGTTTAGCAAGAGCCTGAAGCATGACAAGATAGCTTGAATTTGTCTTTGGAAAAGCTGACTTCAGGATGCTCCACACCCTATTAACTGCATCCAGATTAGAAGTATGAGAATACAAACTAATAAGGAAATGATAAGCTTCACGATTACGAGGCTTCATCTCCTCCAATTTTTTAAGAGCCAACTCAGCTTTCTCAAAAAGTTTAGCCTTGACATAAATTGATGCTAAGTTACTATATGTTGACCAATTGCATTTCTCATTACAGTACTTTTCCATTTCATCAAAAACTCTTTCCATCCCATCAATGTCATTTAAACTAGCACAACTCTGCATCCAGACAGTATAAGTATAATTGCATGGAGATATTTTTCTCTTCTTCATTTGATCCACTAGGGAAGACACCTTTTCCGGTTTGCCCAGTCTCAAAAACATAGTTATGAGGTTGTTAAAAGGTAGAGAATGCGAGACAAAGTTCAATTGATCCATCTTCTCAAACAGAGTCAATGCCTTTTCTGTCATAAGTTCCTTACAATAGCAGTTCAGAAGGGCTCCATAAGTTGATTGATTTTGCGCAGACGGTGAGAGCTTACTGAAGTAATTTTCAGCAGCAGCTATTCCTTTGTTTTTTGCTATAAGATCTAGGCAAATTGCATGATCAGCAATACTGAAATTCATTTTTCGCTTCTCCATCCACTTCATAATCTGCATTATAGTTAAAAAAAAAAAAAAAACAGTAGATTTAGTTAGAAGATTACAGTAAATGTTATACAGCAGAAAATATAACAAAGCAAAAAAATGTCAAATGGGACAACTGCAGTGATGGAGTATAAGTTGGAAGAGCTAATACTCAAAAGTTGTGTGTATTATTTTTTGTGAAGGTGTTTATTGTCCCCTTAAATTTCTTCCTATTTCTCAATATGCTTATGGCGGCAAAGTGTACGTATTATTAAAGAATATGGAAATCGATATGAATCTACTTATGTTTGCTTATCTTTCAAAAAATATATATAAATGAATAAATAAACAAACATTTTCGTTAGAATACGAAATAAAGTAAATCATAGTATTAATAGCAGAACAAAAACTAAAATATTATTCAATATATAATAAGAAATTAATGTTGATATTGATAAATAAATTTCATTATAATTTAACTAGAGTTAAGTTGAGTAATAATTATCAAATTATTGATAATAGAATAAATAAAATCCATCCAACCTGGCTTCATCGGATCATAATATTTATTATTTTACCCTAAAACATAGATATTTATATTATCAAGAAGGCTATGGAATACCTCAAGTGCATCATTGTAGCGGTGATATAAGCGGAGCTGCTTGATGCAACGCACGAGTTCATCTTTTCTCAACATCTTTCCCTCCATAACGCAGTCATTTAACGTCTGGGAAACGCTCCCTCCTGTGGCCCCAAGAGCCGACAGCCTCCTGTACAGCACGGGTCCATTTCCCATCGATTTGGGCGCTGCAGTCTCCGATACTGCTTCCGCTGAAGCGCTACAGAGCTGTCTCACTAAAAATGAACCGGTCGCGAGCAGACGGCTTTGATCGCGATTCATCATCCCCGGTTTCGCACCCAGTAATCGGGGCCAGTACCTTCAGGTTTCTGTCAGGGTTTAGTGTCTGACGATGGTGAAACCCACCTTGTCGTCCCCTCCCAAAACACTGTCGTTTTAACTCATATCTAATCTTCCGCCGTTAATACGCGCTGTTAAATGTGAAACGGCGTCTAATCTTCTGTCGTTAAATACTTAAATGAGAACCATTATTTTTCCCTGTTAAATAATATATTATCTTAACAATCTCATCATCTCCTTCGCACCGTCACTCCATACCAAACGTCACCTCCCAACCCTAGATTACGCATTGTATGCTCCTCTGTTCAATAAAAGCGGTGCGATGATTCAACAATCTAGGTGTATTTGTTTCTTTGAAGCATTCTTCATAGATCTTATCAGTTATTGTAATTTACTGCCAGTTGAAGAGAGGAAGTGCAACTTCAAGAACCGGATACAAACCTGGAGTGTTGGATGATTTTTTTCTCTATTCGTTTCGCAACAAATTGATTCAGGTAACTACAGTTTAGGAAATGAATTTACTACGTACTCATTTGACTTTTGACTTAAGTGCGTGAACGTATTTGATATAGATATACGTGTGCGTAAGTATAGGATCATTTACATATTATATAAGAAATCGATTTGACAACGAGTTAGAATATAAATAATTATTAACATAGATTCATTGATTTGATAATTAAATTTGAATTATTATTGGTTCGATCAAAATTTAAGTTCTCGTAAAAATATAAATAATTAAAGTATAAAATCTAATTAAGTAATAACAAAAAACATATAAAATAGTTTATGCCGATGAATTTCACACGTAATAATTGATAATATGTAAAAATATTGAGTTTAAAATTTTGATTTTATACGAATCTTAATTTAATCAAAATTAGACTACGGAGAAATATTATACATATAATTAGGATTAAAAAGATTTAATGAAAAAATTTTTTATTATATTTTAGGGATTATAGTGTATTGTTAAATACTAATCATAATTATTGAATATTCGGATAATTCGAAATCAAATCGAGGAGATCAATTTTAATTCATGGTTAATCCAACAATGAATATAAAAAATTATAATAATTTTTTTTTTTTAAATAATGAGAGAGAATTATTATTATTATCTATTAAGAGGGTTAATATTTTTGACAATAACAATCCATCAAAAATTATAAATGATTTAACGATTTTAAAAATATGATAAATTGATTAGATTATAACTTAAATAATATTTCATTAGTATTTTAGAATACAAATAGATTTAGTTAAAGTTTATCAAAATTGATTTGATTGATTTTAAGATATATTTGGTATTAAATAGTTTAATAAAAAATAAATTTGTCAATTCATCTTATTACTATTTGAAAATTTGTTTGACAAGTTTAAAACATTGATGTCATTGACCTAAAAATCATTGATTTAATGGTAATTGAAAGATGTTTATATATATTAGTCTTTTTGTTTTAAGAAAAAGAAGACAAAAAGTTTAGGCACTTTCTCTCGACACATTCGGCCAAGGAAAAAAACCAAGAGAGATTGGATTTTTCTTGGAAGTCATCATCGTTTTGAGGTTTGATTTTTTATCGTTAAACACTTAAGTTAGTGATTAGGAGATAATCATTTGTATTAGTTATAATCAATCCTTAAAGTATGATAAACCCTAAGTTAATGTTTAAATTTATAATAATATCTTTAATAATATTAAAGTATGATTTTGTTGTTAAAAGTATGATTTAATGTTTGATTATTGCTTTATTGAGTTTGTTTTTACTTAAAGATAAAATTAGGGTTTTGATTATATGTTATGTTAAATGAGTAAGATTATAATTAATTCATCATTTTTAGTAGGTTTGATGATGTTATTTAGTTCATATGATGAAGATAATATCATTAAAATATTTGTTTCATATGATGAAATGAAAAACAATATAAAAATGGAAGCTTATACATTAGCTATATTGGGAGTTCATTAAGCAATAGTTGCTTTAATGAGTTTAATGCCATGAATATATGTGTTATCATGTAAATGAAACTATTATTAAATTAATTTAAATCCTATTGTATTCGATCATTATGAAAATTTATTGTTAACGATGATTTCTTTATTAATTATATGTGTAATTTTTAATTAACATGTAAAATATTATTATATGATTTGACCATCTTGGATTATATACGAATGTCATATATTTTGTTTAAATAATGTATGTTTAAGAGTTAATCATACTAAATGATCATTAATAAATTCATGAGTATTTAATCAATACATAATTATTATGTTTTGATTAATTAATGAATGATTAATTGTTAATTAAATTTATATAATTATTATAAAATGTATTTAATTAAGTTATGTTGTTACAAGACATGTTTTAGAGTTAAATATATTTAATTATTAATTATTGATATGATTAATACGAGATAATAGTTTAATGATCATGAAATTAATTGTTAATTACAATGTAATGATCATTAGGAATGCTTAAGGTTACTTGGTTATTTAGGGTGTTAACGATAATTAAATATTAATTATCATTATTTGTTTTGATAAGAATTAATTCATCTAATAAATTAATTAATTAGGTTATTAATGCATTAATATATATTATATATATGTATTTTGTGAAAATATATGCATATATATGTATAGTTAATGATATAAAGTATTTAATGAAATATTATACCATATTTGTAATTTTAATAAGTTAACATATGCTATGAAAATTATCATATTAAACCATTTTTTCAAGCCATTGTTTGTCAAAGATTAATTGATTTGATTGTTTTATGTGTTTTATCAAATAGTTACTTAGATGAAAGTTAAAATTGTCAGCTATTCCATAATAGGAGGTATGGATATAATGATTATTAAGAGAGATTTATTAAACGTTCACGTACATCTCTTACACACACTCTCTGAATACAAAAATCTTAAGCTCATGATTTGATCTCATTTATCACACAAATTAAAATTTATTTGTGTAATACGCATTATTGTTCACACAAATATGTTAGTACTAATTCGAGTTGAGT
>JAVXUL010000001.1:17557403-17587430 GCA_035590515.1 Trichilia minutiflora
CTTCTCAATGGGAAATGCTATTCCTGGACGACTTTATGGTGGCAATCCAATGGATAACAGAGAAGGAAATGGATATGACAGGTGAAGTACTAGTGTACTGCGATCTGATTATTTTGATCTTCATGACAAATGGTTAAATGCTTTGCTGGTCCCTGCTCATGTAATTTGCTCATTTTGTGATGGTTATTTATTTTTTGTTTCTTTTTCTGGTTCACAGATTTGGCCATCTGGTTGATGTTTATGCTTGGAATCCACACTGTAGATACCTTGATGGACTTGGCCCTTCCGGTATAGGTTCACGTTATCCTACAACCATTCTTAGTAGCAAATGAAATATGTTTAATGACCTAAAGAAAGTAGAATTTTCTCAAAATAAATATAAAGAAAATAAAGTGGGATAAGGCACTAAAGAAAGCGACTGCAATAAACACAAAGCCATCAAGATGGCATTGCATTCATAACTTTCCTCCAAGTCAAATCTTAATTTTTAGCTTTTGTCAGGCAGTTCATTTAACATTTACCAAATATTGGTTCCCACCATAAAGATCTTTTAGAAGATGTTGAAATGTGGATCACATATTTCGTGATGCATGTGGATCTGCAAGGACCGCCACATTTTTTTTAATTCATTTGACAATGTTCAACTATTATTTTTATGAGAGTACTGATATTTGTCTTCCACTATACCAGCATGAATACATCATAGTTTCTCTTTGTTGTCTTCCTTTTAGTTTTTGGCAATTGCCTTTCAACCACTGTCTCTACCATTTACTTTTCATTTCTTTATCTTTTCTTGCAAGTGCCTTGAGTTAAATCAAAACAGTCATATAGACTGTTTTTAAATGGATTTCCTTCAAATTTTTGTCTGCGAGTTATATCCTCTCATTCTAAATCATAATCTATTTTTTTGCATATATCTTATTTGCCCCCTCTTTCATGAAGCTACAAATCTCTATTTCTCATTTAAGATGTTAGAATTAATTGTTTTAGGATAAAAGACTTTAAATTCTTAGCTTTGGCCTTTTGCATAGGTTAATCCCTGTGCATTATCAGATTCTTTTAGATGGTCACCAATAGGTTAAGTTAGGTTCTGTAGAAGGATTTAGTGATGGTTATTTACATAGGTATTTTAACTTGAATAAGATCTCAAAACACTTGCTTCTAGTTTGAAAATGAATGGGGAAAAGTGAAGACTGACAGAAGCTTGTCAACTGGCTGTAATATTTTTGGTTTCCTTATGTGTTGGATCCAGTGCTATTTCTGAGAGATGTATGAAACTGGTTGAGGAGAGTAACAAAAACAATGAACTTTTTGCATTTTACGTAATTCGGCATAATTTTTTTTTTTAAAATAATTTTCAGTTGGTATAGAGTTTCTTTGATGTATCAAATCAATTTACCAAGGGTTGGCTTTCTCCATTGTCAGGCAATGATTCTAGTGCACAAAATGATTGGAAAGGGGCATGGTGGCACAGCAGCTTCAATGTCCACTCAGGTAGTTTAACTATCTTTTATTTTAGGGGTTGACATGTAAATTCTACTTTTCATGGTTTTTTATGTTTGTATAATCAACACATCCCAACTATTGCCCAATGCAATTACGGCCCTTAAGTTGTTAGTAAAGCTGGAAAAATTCATGTAACCTATACAAAGGCTAATCTATTGAATGACCTATTTGCATCACATCAGCATGCATACCTGTGTGCGTTCTTATATGTCATAAATAATATAGAACTAAATTTTATCCACATGGATTATTGCTCTTTAGGTTCAGCAAATGTGCCAGCATTTTCTGTATGTTGGCAAGCTAGTTTAGTACAATAATGAAACTACTTGAGTCCTTATGATCTTTCATCTTGGGAGATTGGCTGTTGACACTTGCGGAAACCACACTTTGGCTTTCAAGTAGTTTAACCTTGTGCTCATATTAGATTGTGATTTAAGCTCATCATAATTTTTTTTTGAATTTTAGTTAGTTGTCATCTTTCTTCTTGACAGGATTATTATTTTATATTTGCCTGCTCCAGGTTTTGTGGAGGAAGACAGTCCATATGCATCAGGTGGTCAAAAGGGCACATACTATTTTGAATTCTCTAGGCCTTTGAGAACCATGGATCATATCCAGCAGGTTAGATACTCATCTGTTGAGTACAAATTTCAAGCTATCTAGTCTATATGAAAGAAACCGTAACCGTAAGCTTAACTTGGTTACTCATCTAAATGTTAGGTAAACATTAGTATATCTTTCTGGTACTATCATTTTGGTTTGTCAAGAAAGTAGATTATGAATTCAAACTGTTATCAACTGTTCTATTTTTCTAGCCTTGTTTTTGTTCACAATGCATAGTTGTTAAGCTCCTACTTTGAACTGAATCTTGTGATTAAAAAACTTGTGCTACTTTGAATATGGACTTTTTGCTGTCTAGTGTAGGCTTCTAGCTCCATTTGCCAGAAGTAATTTCCTGAGATGGAAACAACACTCCCTACTGCCAAGCAAATATATAATGAAGTGACATTATGCAATCATGTTTTGTACTATCTATAACCATAAGCTTGCAGTTAAGAAATTACCTTGCAATGATTGTAAATGATTTCTTTTCTCTGTTATTGGCAGGATGCTCAGTTTAAAATAGGCGAATCAAGTAAGATGTCAGTTGCATTTTGGTACCCAGATGGTAGCCCATGGCATGGATCTGGACACTATTCTATTAACTGTGATTGGGTACCTCTCGATATTTCTTTGGTAAGTTCTATGTTAACTAAGTCACCCACAGGTAGCTCAGGGAGTACAGCCAGTGTCTTTGCCCTTCTACTATCAGCAATCTCACTATGCGTTTCTGTTTTTGTGGGATATCGTGTTTTTAAACCTCATCCCTTCCAACGTATGGAACTACCTATGGAAGACCGTTAGGATGTTAGTATTTAGCCGTATAGGTTTGAGAGAGAATTGTACTATTTTGGATGTGTAGTACTTACAGGATTGTACTTCTGTTACATCCACTTCATTCCGCTATTTTTTAAATTTCAATCGGCAACTTTATTGTCACCTTTTTAGTGGGTTTGGTCACTTTTTGAAGTTAAGTTGATGCAGCTTTTCATTTGTTTTAAGATTTTGGTCTGCATCTGGGGCATGTCTAGAAAACCAGTCTCTTGGTTTTGTGAAGAATCAGAGGAGCCAATAAAGCGATACCCTTTGTCAGCTTCCGAACCCCTCTTACTGTAAAAATATGTGGAAATAATTCTGAGCTGAACGTTCTACAAAATGCTCTGCGTTATTGTATTGTGCTTGTTATCTTTGGTTTTATTTATTTATTTTTTGACAGATATGGTTGCATTCGTCCAAATAATCAGTATCATAGACATAAAGGGGTTTATCACTTACCCCTTAAATAGTATTTATTTTTGAAAAATTATTATTTTTAAGATTTGCATAAAGGGGTTTGTATTTCTTCAAACTCTGTCGGATAAAATTATAAAGTTAGCTCATTTAACGTAAAAAAAACATAAAAAAAAAATCATCAGTTATTACTTTAAAAATTCATAAAGTTATTACTTAACTATTATTTCTTTAAACAAAAAAACATTTATTTATCCTAAAATTTATATAAAATAATAATCACACATCTTAAAATAAATTTTATTATCTTGAACTTAACTTTTCTGAATGAATGTTAGAATGGTAGCGTACTTTTATAATCATTAAATAATGATTTATTCTCAAGCATATTAAAAATTGTAAAATTAAGACTTTTAAACATCAAAAATATTATTTTATTTTAATTATATGTGAGTCATTGGCATAATCACTAACATTATTGTATTATAATATTTTACTTTTGATCATAAGTGAGTCATTGATATAATCACTAACATTACTATATTATAATGTTTTGAATATTTTATATTGATTTTAAAATATAAAAAATTTTATTACACCCTTTATCTCATATTTTGTTATAACAATAAGAATATAAATAAAATTATATTACAATATGAACATGACAAAAGTTAATAATTTTTGAACCTCTTATTTCACTATGAAAATATTTTATCAATAAAATTATTTTATGAATGATAATTAATAAATTTTTAATATAAATAAGTAATTTTTTTATAATTTTAATGAAGGAGCTTGAGGGAATAGCAGCCTTGGGCTATTATCACTCATCTTTCTTGAACTTTTGATGATATTTTACTGAGACAGTAAGAATGAAAAATTAGATATTCACCTTTTTATTTTTTAAAAATATAATTTATAATTAGCTTTATATCTTCATATATAATAATAAAATTAGATATAATCATTCGTTTATTCTTTATTATTGTAATATTATTTGATTATAGTTATAAATAAGAAATTAATTAAATACTTAGTCATTTTTATTTTATTTTATTATTAATATAAATCTAATATTAGACATTGTTGTACATGATGCAAGCTATTACATTGCTATCCAACTGGAGGGTCCAGAGGCAGGCATTTCCTCTTTTCCTTAACTAGTAGCGTTTTGATTATAAAATTTATTCCATTCTACGTGTACCTTAAGATATGATGTCATTGCTTGATTGATAAGTGTTTCTTTGATTGATTGTAACAAATATTGTATCAGTTTTCTTGAGCTCTACAATATTACTGTCTGTATGACAGATGGTACTGTGGCCTTCACCATCATCGGAATCTGGAGGTAGTTTCCATTCTCTTCTATCCAGTGTTATTTTATGGAAGTGCTATGGTAGGTCAACTCCTGGAACCCATTTATTTGAATAATTAGAATGACTTAAGATATCTGATGTATATTTGTTATTATTTGATTTTGTTTCCAGCTTCATCATCTTGGAGGACCTCTTTCTCAGCCTATTGCTCCAGTGATTACATGTGGAAACCTTCAGTGTTCAGATGAGCAGGATAGAGAAGATGGTGGTAATTCCAATAATGCCATTGGAAGTAACGAGTCACATGAAAATGATTGTCATTCTCACACTTTTGCCAGCTTTGGCTATGGATACATGCTTCAGTTTTTGTTGAGGGATATGGGGCCCTAAAGTTTGCTTGTCAGAAACAGGTAAAGTATTTGTAACTGCTTCTCTCCTGAACATCTATATAACAAATCTTACTGACAATAAACTGTTTCTACTTTAGTGGGCTTGAAACTCAATGTACTTGGGAAGTCCTTGTCAAATAAAATTGAGTTGCTTGTTGATATTTTCATTCAATCAACAATAAGATTTAGAATAGGAAACTTTTGGTAAATGCATGATTATTCTTGATATTTTAATTCTAAGTTTGTGTCTTTTGTCTTCTAGATGAATGAGACCAGCAACTTGATTAATTGCTTTTCACTCGAGGGTCAACTTGCAAAAATGGAAGTCATTGGAGCAAAGGCATTTCAACTTCTTCAAAAGACATTACAACTTGTTAATGGTTAAGTCAACATTATGTAGAATTCGATCATTTTGAACCAAGTTAAAACTTTAAGATTGATTCAGTTGTGTTCACTGGTTCTGCAGTCTTTCGAAGAATTATTGGCAATTGAAGAAATGTTTGACGCTGGAGGCTCAAGATGAATCTCGAAACAAAATGTTCAACATACTTGAGAACGCAGAGCAAATTCCTTCTTGTGCTTTGTCTCTGACAGTCAATGATCCTCGTTCATTACCTGATAAAAGGACTGCTGATGTTTCCGATTCAGCTTCTACATTGATGCTCAACAATGAACCAGAAAATGAAGTCAAAAGGCATGTTGCCTTACCAGGAATTTCGGACAAGAGCAAGGAGTTGCTGTCCTCGTCGCTGTCAAAATTTGAAAATAGTAGCATTTTCCTTGAAAAAGTCTGTGGTATGTTAGCAGTGGCATAAGTCCTCCCATTGAAGAAAATACTCTTTGCATGGAAAAACATCATATGTGTATGGAATTCCTTTGCCTTGATGATCCAAAATCTGGGAAATCGAAAACATCAAATGAGGTGCAGTGTTCGAGATCTAGCCCTATTATGCTTCTGAAGGATAATAATAGTAAAGGATCACCCATAGAGTAATTTACTCTTTCCTTGTTGATTCTTATTTTTGGGCATCTAATAGTAAAGAATCACCTATAGTGAACTTCAGAGCTTCTATTTTGAGTATATCACATATACACATTCAAAAAGTAAAATTTCATATTTTCTGTGTGCTGAAGTTCACTCAATTCTTGTGTTCCTTCTATTTTTCCCTTGAGTGAATTATTTCTAAAATTTGTATCTCAGATGGTCCATTATACTCCCCATAAGTTGGGCCAGAGTCTTTTGGATAACATTTGGCTGCAAGGGTGCTCGGGCAATAGGTCTAAGGGAGAAACACTGGATGGCATGTGATGTAATATCTGCACCTTCATACTGTAGTTTTTAGCAATTGTTATCAAACATTGCATGTAAATATTCTCTCTTTGCAGACTGGATTGCCATATTTTCCTGATTTTAACGCATACTCGTCTTTTATGGCAAATGAAGCTGATACTGCCCACCAAAAGGCAGAATTACGTCCGGCTGGTGTACGATCATTTTATAGAGTTCCCATTCCACCCCCACGGGATATTATTCATGTTTCCTTGGACAATGCAGCAAATGGAATTCGAGATACTAAACTTTCAAGTGAAAAAAGTTTGGTATCTGACAATTCTTTGTCAGATAAAAAATATGAAAGAAGTGATACGACATTGTTGGCCTTTCAAGGTGATCCATTTGATTTGACAGAATTGTGGCAGGGACATCTCGTGTACCGACTTGTTTCATTAAGTCCATGGTGGTCATTTGCTTTTATTTCCCCACATTGAGAATCAGAAGACAAATTTTGTGGAGTTAATTAAAAATCAAAGCAAGCTTGGCAATGACCAAAATTTGATTCGGCAAATTAATTATGATCATAAATTCTGTTTCCTTAAGAGTTCTTCTCAATGCTCACAAGGAGGGTGTTTTTGATTGAGCTGTCATATGTGCATCCTGTCGTACTGATATTTCATTGTTGAGTTGAAGGTACTTATTTTTCAAAATGATTTTGTCTTGTATCCATATCTTCTTGTAATTTGAAATGTATGCGAACTTTATTTCTTCGAACTTTGGTTAATGTCGTTAATGACTTGGATGAATATGGGCAAGAGTTTTAGTAGTTTGGTTGCTGCAAGTACTTTAGCGAACTTGTTCGCCTTGGTATCTTTGGAGCATTATTGACTTGAAGGAGACAGAAAGACTTCATTTTTCATTGGGCGATGGACATTTTTTTTTTGTCTGAAACCTGTCTTGGTTTAAAACAAATTTATTTAAAGACGCTGCGTTTGTTTTATCCCATGCCTGACTGGTTTACGAGTTGAAGTTCTGGGAGTAAAGGGATTGGACTTCAAATGCCCCAGGCTTCAGTATTCCCATCTGTCTTCTGGTAGATGGGAATACCAAATACCTGCTGGCAGGGAATCTCATCAGTGGCCAATCGGTTTTGTCACAACTGGATTGGTTCGGGGGAGGTTAGTGTACATCAGTTTACTTCATTTACTCCCAATCTTCCCATCTGGTCTCAACTTTTCTAATATTTTACTCTACTCATAAGAGCATAGAATAATAGTTTTAACCTATTTGCAGCAAGAAGCCTTCTGTGAGGCAGTTTTGCCAGCGCGTCCCAGGGAGGAGCAGTGGAACGCGATGCCAGTGAAGCGGAGGAGGAACCAGATATATGTTCTTGTTAGAAACCTAAGATCTTCAGCATACAGACTTGCACTGGCTTCAATTGTCCTAGAACAACAACAAGATGATGTGAATTTCATGAAAACACAGCTCTCTTATTTTTTTACATAGATGTGATACGACGGCTAGTGAGACATTAGAGGTAATTTTGGTGAGTTTACCTTTATTATGTACTGCGGAATTGGTTTTGATGGTGCAGAGATAGAGGGAGTGGGAGAGGAGACTGCCTTGGGTATTGATGACGGATATCTTGATTCGTGAGTGCAAGACCTGTAACACAACAATGATTAAATCTAAAGGCTTAGGCGCTTAGGGGCTTTTTGTTCTTGTAACTCTTTGGATTTTCTTTACCACGAACATACTCTATTTCCTTCACCAAATTTTTTTTTTTTAATACGAAAAATCCTAATTTATCAAATGAAAGATCAATACAAAATAGTAATCACCATAATTTAAATAAAATTTATAATCTAATTTTTTAACACTTTAACAAAAATTTCTAATAATTCAAATTCGATATCTACGTAAACGTTATATCATTAATCCATTTTAAAGAGATTTTCTTCAATAAATAAAAAAAATGTGATAAAATTTTAAAGTTTTTGAATATAAATATCACATAAAGTAATAAAAATATTTTCAGTTGGATTGTATGTAAATAAATAAAAATATTTTTATAATTAACGCATTTAATGTATAATAGGAAATTTCATGACTATAAATAACATTTTCAAAAAACTAAATGATGTTATATATGCCAAATATCATTTCAAACATGTGATAAATTCCAACTTGAAACTAATATAAATAGCATTTAAAACAATAATAACACTATACATCTTAATTTTAAATCTCAAATTTTATCTTATACAATGTAATAATGAGATAGTATTTATTTATTGGATATTTAATTTTTAAAATTATTTATTGTATTTTTCAGTTATATAATGCATAAATATCATGCTACTTGCTATGCAATTTAGAATCCATAATTTAAGATACCTACGTTACTTTAGAAAAAAAATAGTATAAATACCATTATATAGTATCCTATAGAAATTTTCTATTAATTAAAAACAAATTTCTTATATTTAATTAAATAATATTATTCATCTTAAAATTTTTATTTAAAAAATATATATTTTATATGAGTTAGAATGTATTTATTAGATAGCATAAAAATATAATAAATAATTTTAAAAATTACAAAAAATTAGTATTCAATAAAAATATGCCTAACTTACATTATTTATATTATATTTTGTGATAAAAAATTTAAAATAAATAATATTATTGTATTTAATTTGGGCTTTTTGAAATGAAAACGGTACGTGTACCCATTAGCTAGGCTGAGCCCAGCCCAGTTCATTTTTAAAAGATAAGGCCAGCTCAAATTTTTAAAATGAAGAGAATCGTAAAGCGTTGCATTGTGCTTCCTGCACGATGCAAAGAGGATTGAATCCAACAATCAAGGACCAGTAAATCGTAAAAATAAATTTGTTGTCTCAAAGAGAAAGGTTCACGTTGGCGAAGGAAGCAGCAAGCAGGTAATTTTTTTAACAACTTTCGAAACTCGCTAATTCTTCAAAGTTTTCCCGCTATATTTTGCATTTCATTTATAGGGTTCAATGAAATCGTTGTTTTTTGTTTTTCTGTTCTGTTTATATGATATTGTTTTGAATTTACAGTTCGCACAATTTCCTGATATGTAAACAATGAAATTAGAGAAAGAGAAATTTATTTACTGCTTTGTAATTGTTTATGCATAGTTATTTTATTATTATAATTGTAATAATCTTCAATTTTTGTTTAGGTACAGTTAAGAGCTCGCATTTGATGGCGAGGATTAAGCCTCAGGCTCTGTTACAACAAAGTAAAAAGAAGAAAGGACCCAATCGAATAAGTGTTGCTAGTATTAGTTTGTTCACTTTGATTGTTGTCTTGGCTTTGTTTTTTCTCTTCTCTACGTACAGAACTTGGTCCCGAAGGTTTGTGAGGTTTTGTAAAATGAAATCTTTTCGTCCACCAAAAAGACAATGTTTTAAGCTTATTGTGTAAGTGATTAATAGTTGTTTTAACTGTGTCTAGGTCAAACTTTCAAGCAGAAAATCACAAGTATGTTGTTGAGGTACTGTTTTATAGAACGATTTAATTCTCAAGATTATCATCACGTTAATATATGTGTTTTCCGTATTCGTTATAGCTCTTCAGTGCTTGGAAGATTTCTTTTTCTCCTTTAAAACTAATTTACACCAACAGTTTACATTTAATTTCTCTTATTGGTGTTTTTTTTTTCGCTTGTAGGATGAGAATTCTTTGGTGGATTCGAAGAAATCTGATCTTCCTGAATATGTGGTACATTTTTCTTTATGCCAAACTTGCAATATCTTAGTTCTTCTCATCTGCTTATAGAAATATTTTTCAATTGTTGGTGTGCATATAATATGACTAAATTAATTTAAATTTTCTGTCAAGTTTTCAACAAGTACTGCTATGTAAAAGAATTCACTGAAACTGAAATTTTATTTTAACTATTGGAACTTGTGGGTTGCTGTCTAGCTCAGGCATGTGTACTGCACTATAGAAACATTATTTATGATTGATGCTTCTCAATCTAGATTTCTTATATTTTTATTTTATTGATCCTTTTCATAATTAGATAATAGATACCCATAAGGGCTCTATAACAGTGGAACTTTTCAAGGATAGCGCACCTGAAATAGTTGATGAATTCATTGACCTATGGTGAGTGTTCAAACATTTATTTTATCCTGTTGTTTGATCTAATTTTATGGTATATCTATTATCATATTCTGATCCATTAATAGCTTTTGATTGATGTTCTGCTATTTGATTATTTAGCAAACTACCAATATACTTGCAAGCTCTTACTAGGTTGATCAGTTAAATGTACATTACCAGTGACATTGTGTATTCAAGTCTAAACACGGTGGATGAGTATTTGGGATGCTGTTTGTGTGTTTGGTGTACATCAAGCAAGTATTACTTACTGAAGCACTAGAATTGTTTACAGGAGTAGGAATTTTAGATTTTTTATTGTAATTGATCGTATAGGTTGATGTAATCAGCGCAAAGTTTGAAATTTAAAATAGAATTTGTTTGTTAAATGACTAAGATTCACTGAATGTGGAATTTCTGATGTTGAATGTCATGTTGCTTGTTTCAATAGAGTAGTGAATGCCTAGGAGTAAAATTTGATAATCTCAATCAGATACTTAATCTTGTTAGTTATTAAATCAGCAAGTTTTACATCTATATATGAGCAAATATGTAACCAACTAATTGCAAATCTATTTGCTCAAGCTTGCTGCATTCTGTGCACGCTATGCCATCATTTGGTAATCATACAATGCTACACATCTCAAATCTATATCTCAAATTCAGCTTCTCCGAAATGATGTGGCATTCATCAATTGGATGATGAAATAGTATAATAAATTATTTTGAAACTTGTGAAAATATATGACCCAATTGATGAATGCCACATCATTTGGGATATTAAATTTCTGATGTATAGCATTACTCTTTGTTAATATGTGCTCAGATGTTACACATTCTCTCCCATTTATCCTTAATAGCTTATGAATTGATTGTAGTCAAAAGGGGCGCTTCAAGGGTATGCTTTTTCGTCATATAATAAAGCACTATGTGATTCAAGCTGGGGATATTGATCAGTTTTGGAGTATTGAAGATTGGACCTCAAGAGGAAAACATTACAGTCAACTTGATGCAAGGTAGCCCATTTGAATTGATTTCTAGGTTTTTACTTGTTTCTTTTCTCCCCCCGCATCTAAATTGGTTTACTATTCTGTCAGTTGTGTTGTTGTACATGCTTCATTAATATTGTATCATTACTGATTTGTCATTTTCTGATGTTCAACCAGTTTGAAGCATGAGGCATTCATGCTTGGAACTTCTAAAGCAAAACATGACAACCAAGGATTTGAACTTTTCATTACAACTGCACCAGTGCCAGATCTAAAAGAGAAGCTTATTATTTTTGGGCGGGTCATCAAGGGAGAGCATGTTGTTCAGGTAATAAAGAACTTTAAGTCAATTCTGTTCAAATTTTGTTGTTCACAAACAAGGATTCAAGTTACTAAATTTTAGTGATGTGCTTAGTGAATGGACATGGATGCATAATGAAACACACATCTTATTCTCTTTTATAATGTTAGAAAATAGATAAACAATGAAAAAGCATATGCATATTGGATCGACCAAAGTGCCTTCAGGAGCCTTGTAAAAAGTAAATCTTTTCAAATGATGCTCTCCATTGTTACAAGTTTATTTCGAGGTTGTATCTTCAATTGAGAAGTTGCATTTGTAGTTGATGTTGATTGTGTTATAAATTGTTTTGTTCAGGAAATTGAAGAAGTTGATACAGATGAACACTATCAACCCAAATCTGGCATAGGGATCAACAATGTGTCTCTGAAGCAGAAAATCTAGAGGATATCCAGTCAGATCAATTGCTTTTCTAAATGTCTCGATTCTTTCACTCGATATGACTGTTCCAACCTGTAATAGTGAATAGAATGCAGTTTTTAACTTCCCACTTTGGAGCAGTGATTTACCAAACGGTTCAAGCTCATATGGATTTAATCTTTACACCACTTTGTTATTTATACTTAGTGGCAATGAATAGCTCATTAGTTCATCCTTGTTTTTGCTTTTGTTCATTTATATACTTCAAATGATTAGAGTGATTATATGTTGTATAAATGAATTGATGTAATTTTCCAGTGAAGTATTAGAGAAGGAATCTGCAATTTTGTTTTTAAGCGTAGCAAACAGATGTAGTCTTTGATAGATTACACCCATGCAGACAGGTTCCTTTTTCTGGCCAGAACTCTGAAAGCCCTGAACCCTGAAATAGATCATCAATTGGTTGTATCTGTGGAACTAAACATATGTTCCATTTTCTCCCAAATTGTGCTGCTAGTGAGGATTTGTTAGTCTTGCCCTTAGGTTTTCAATTTGATGTCAGTGTTGGTACAAAACCTTGAAGCTTCTAACTCGCAGTATCCAAGCATCTGGCAGACATTTTCGGTGTCGTTTAAAAATGGTGAAAAAGTTCCAAGTGGACAATTCCGCAACAAAAGTAGTCCAGATGATTACACGCCCTTACCCGATATACTACTATTGTTAGTATGACGTCTGGGTTGAACTCCTATACCTGAATCGTTTTGTACCAACTGCACATTTCCACGTTATTATCCATTTTTTCAAAGCGTATTACACACTCAAATTTCATCTTATGTCGTGGACACTTTCAGAGTCAAATACGGGTGAATGTTAAATAAAGTAATTCGTTTAAACTATTACAAATCACTCTGCCAAACCATCAAACGGATTGTTTCCCATTTAATAATTGCCTTGATATATCACATGTTCCGATCATATGGAACGAATATCTCATTCAAATGAACAGTTGATAAGAAGAATCACCTGTTTGTGGAAAGAATTTTTGATGAAACAATCACTAAAACAGAAATTTCGGACGTCACTGGCGATCAACTGATGGAAATTGCCGAATGTATATTACGTGAAAATTAAATTAAATTGAATATTAGGGATTGGGCTCACCTAAAATCTATTGAGAGCAAACGTTTAGAAGCAAGTCCTCGAGCTCACAAGTTATTTCAATATCCTCCTCCTCTAACCTCCACAGCATTTCTGAAGCCAATTTTCCAGCAGCTATGCAAGTTCTTATCAACCAGTTGTAGGCACTGGAATCAAGACAAGTAAGGGACTTTAAGACCTTGAAGAACTTCTCTGCGCCATCAACATCTTTCTGCTCCTTAAAGAAATTAAAAAATGCACTCACTGTTTCTTGTTTTGCGCACCGGCCATATTCCTTGGTCTGAGAGGCAGCTGTTTCCACTTCCTTCAAAGTCAAATCCAGTCAACAAGTTCTCAGGTTGTAAATCATGATACTCTCCCGAGCCCTAGAATAGTGACCTTGAGTCCTCTTCATATCATTATTGAAGAGTGACGTAGCTTCCTCTTACATGTCCTTATTTAAATATGCCGTACACAACATTTGCTAACCTCATATCATAACTGGAGCAACTGGCCTCCCACTCATCAATAGCATCTAGTTTAGCAAGAGCCCAAAGCATGACAAGATAGCTCAAATTTGTCTTTGGAAAAGCAGACTTCAGGATGTTCCACAACCGATTGACTGCATCCGGATTAGAAGTATTAGAATACAAACTAATAAGAAAATGATAAGCTTCACGATTACGAGTCTTCATCTCCTCCAATTTCTTAAGAGCCAACTCAGCCTTCTCAAAAGCTTTAACTTGACATCAATTGCTGCTAAGTTACTCTACGTTGACCAACTGCATTTCTCATTACATTGTCATCTCATCAAAAACTCTCTCCATCCCATCAATGTCATTTAAATTAGCACAGTTATGCATCCAGACAGTATAAGTATAGTTGCATGGAGATATTTTTCTCTGCTTCATTTGGTCTATAAGGAAAGGCACCTTTTCTGTCCAGTGTCATAAACGTAGGTATGAGGTTGTTAAAAGGTAGAGAACATGAGACAAAGTTCCAATTGATCCGTCTGCTCAAACAGAGTCAATGCCTTTTCTGTCATAAGTTCCTTACAATAGCAATCCAGAAGAGCTCCATAAGTTGATTGATTTTGCGCAGATAGTGAAACTTACTGAAGTAATTTTCAGCAGCAGCTATTCCTTTGTTTTCTGCTATAAGATTTAGGAAAATTGCACAGTCAGGAGTACTGAAATTCATTTGCCGCTTCTCCATCCACTTCATAATCTGCATTATAGTTTAAAAAACCATAGAGCGCGTTCATTGAGATGGAAGATTACTTTACAGTAAATGCTACACAGCAGAAAACATAACAAAGCAAAAAAAAAAATGTCAAATGAGACAACTGAAGTGACGGAGTGTAAGTTGAAACAGCCAATACTCAAAAGTTTTGTGTATTATCCTTTGTGAAGGTGTTTGTTGTGCCCTTAAATTTCTTCCTCATTGTGCGGCAGAGTGTGTGCATTATTAAAGAATATGGAAATCGACGTTCATCTACTTATGTTTGCTTATCTATCAAATAAATAAACAAACATTTTCATATATAATACAAAATAAAAGTAAATGAGAGTTTTTAAGATGGGACAAATAAAAATAGTAGATTAAAAATTAAAGTATTATGCATTAATTATAATTTAACTAAAATTAAGTTCCATAATAATTATTAAAATATTGATAATCGGATAAATAAATCCATCCAACCTTGCTTCATCAGATCATAATATTTATTGTTTAATCCTAAAACATAGATATTTATATTACCATGAAGGGAATGGAAGACCTCAAGAGCATCATCGTTGCGGTGATATAAGCGGAGCTGCCTTATTCAACGCACGAGTCCATCTTTTCTCTCAACATCTTTCCCTCTATAACAGTCATTAACGTCCGGGAAACGCTTCCTCCGGTGGCTTCAAGAACCGACAGCCTCCTGTACAGTGCGGTTCCATTTTCCATCGATTTGGGAGCTGCAATCTACGACACTGCTTCCGCTGAAGCGCTACATAGCTGCCGCACTAAAACGATCCAGACGCTAGCAGACCGCTTTGATTGTGATTGATTCATCATCCCCCGTTTTGCACTCGGTAGTTGGTAGGAGTAACTTTGGGTCTTTGTTACGGTTTAAAATAATGTCCGACGATTGTAAAACTCAAATGCCCATCACCAAAACGCTGTCGTTTTAACTTCTGTCTAATCTTCTGCCGTTAACACGCGTCGTAAATGAAAAACGGTTATTTCTCGTTAAATATATAATCTTAATAGCCAGCGAATGACTGATGAGAGCTCTTTCAATTGAATCTGAAAATGAAATCTCTGGCTCTTCTTCCTCTGAAAATCTCATCATCTCCTTCCCACACCCACTCCATACCTAAACCTCACCTCCCAAACCCTAGAATTCGCGTTGTATGCTCCTCTGTTCAATCAGAACCGGTGCGATTATTCAACATTCTGAGTATATCAATTTTTCTTTGAATAATTCTTCATAAATCTTTATCAGTTGATTGTAATTTATTGCCAGTTAAAGAGCGAAAGTACAACTTCGAGAACCGATTACAAGCCTGGAGTGTTGGATGATTTTTTCCTCTATTCGTTTCGCAACAAATTGGTTCAGGTAACTGCAATTTTAGGGAATGATTTGCCTTTGCTTATAGTGATGTGTTGTGATTATGGTTGGGATTTTTTCAAAAGCATATAACAGGAGGTGGGATTGGATTCAGAGAAGCCTGGATATGATGGATTGATTGAATTGGTAAATCGACTAATGATGAAATGCAAAACCAATTCTGACATTAGCGATGCAGCGGTACCTGGACTTTTTTTTACTCTATCATTGACATTTTAACTCTCATATAAATTTCCAGTGTTGTATAGCTTATACCTTGTCGCAGGTCCGGATACTGGTATCCCTGTTTCCTCCACTAGTGTTGAAGCTTTATAAAATTCTCGTATCACCTATAGCTGGAGGAAAAATAGCGGCCATGATGGTTGGTGAGTTTTATGTTAATTTTCTTTTAAAAAAAAAAAACTCAAAATCATGAATGACCTAGACTTTTCTTAATCTTGAAGCTAGGGTAACTGCACTCACTTGTCAATGGTTAATGGGACCTTGCACCGTGAATTCCGTGGATCTTCCCGACGGAACTTCATCCCAAAGTGGGGTAATTATGTGCCACTTTTTAAATACTATTTTTGCACGGGAAATAAGTGAAAAGTTTTAATCTTTCTGTTTCTGATTGTAGGTTTTTGTTGAACGATGTAAGTATTTAGAGGAAAGTAAATGCGTAGGTGTTTGTATTAATACTTGTAAGCTTCCCACGCAGGTTAGTGAATATCTTGTGTAATATTCTTGCATGTAAAATAGCTTGCATAGAACGCATTTGGTAACTTATGATTCTTGTTGATGTGGGTTTTGTCTTGTAGAGCTTCTTCAAAGATTACATGGGAGTTCCCTTGTTGATGGAGCCAAACTTCAGAGATTATAGCTGTCAGGTAATCGTGCTCGTTTCCATTTTGCTAAATAAGAAAATATCAACTTGGGATGTGAACAATTTCCTCTTCTGAATTCCACTCTTTTGCTTAATGAGCAGAAGATCTAGCATTTGCCTTTCACTTGCCTTTAAAAAATCCTGAACATGCCCGTACCTTTGACGGATTGAAAGCGAGCAATTCTTTTTATTACCTCCATTTATCATCAACAGCACGGCCAGACTACCAAAATATTACCTTTCATGTAATGACAACCCTGGATGTAATGCAGACATCACCATTTCATCGTCTATCGTAGCTTCCAGTTTATTCACGTTTTCTTATATAATTCGCATCCCTGTCGGAAGTTTGTACTAAATTTCTGCTACTTCCTTTACAGTGCTCATGGAAAATCCTTTGATCTCTACTGCGTACAAATTTTGTTCATAATCTTTTTATTAATTTCAAGGCTGAAGAAAAGAAATTAATCACTTTTGATTTGAATCTTATATGGCAGTTCACATTTGGGATGAAAGGCTGAAGAGAAAAATTAACCATACATTTTCACTTGAATCTTATGTGGCAGTTTAAATTTGGGGTCCTTCCACCACTGTCCCAAGACGATACCACCCTCGAGGAGCCATGCTTGGAGATATGCCCAACTTCAAACCGACGGAAGGAAACAGCTACGAACTATAATATTGAGAAATGTCCGAAAGCATAAGCTGATGATTAGTGAAATCTCATAGTGTCAACAACTAGAATTGTCATTTACGGCAAACGAGTCTTTTTCTTTTTGGGTTTGCAATCAATATGGTGCATCCAGATGTTAGCTGATTTGTTCAAAAGAATACACACAACAATTATGAGAGAGAGATACAGGGAAATTGATAGGAAATAAAATTTGAGGTTAAGCGGCCTTGAATGTTTTGATAGTAATAAATAATATCAATCAGATTGAGTCCGGAACACTAAACAAAGTACTATTTAATTTGTTTGCCAGTCAGACATCAATTTTTCTGTGAGCTCCAGAAAACACGTACAAGAATGTAGCCTTTGCTATGATTATCATCTTAAAAGGGTGAAAAGATGTGCGCAGTTAAAGAAAAAAATGCATATTCACTGATTGAAAACTGCAAGGGACCCTCTCGGAAACTTGAGTAAAAAAGCCATTACCCAACCACAGTGAGAGGTCACCTGAAAAATTGTTGCTTAAAATTCTTGTTTGTAACCAACCATAGGCATTGCAGCATTTCCAAGACTTACATAAAGTTGATGAAGGTCAGCATTCTACTGCAGCACTTCATGATGCACACGAGGTCTCTATGCCACACTTGGAAGGAAAGCAACAATGTAAATAAAAAGCCATAAAAAGTTCAACCAGATCTGGCAGTAACATCGAATCCTAGGCAGGGAAGGGGGGGAACAGGTTAGACCCTTCAAGAGCAATGCAGTAAAATGAACAAACAGAACAGGTCCACGGTTCATTACAGAAGAAATATATTCAACACAATTTGAAATTACGGCAAAGGAATGTATTGGTCATTGTACCCGTATTATGCAATGTAGTTTAGTAAACTAAAAGCAGATGATAAATAACACAAATGGTGAATTCATTCTATCAAAAGTAGAATTCAAGAAATCAAGCTAGAGAGCTTTTAACAAATTAGTTTTTTTCTCCAATTCTTCAACCACAGAATTATTCTACAGACCACATTATCCTGAAACCAACATGCAAAAAGTAGCATTCAAAATATTAAAACATCATAATTTATGAACAACAGTAATTTCAAAGGACTTAATTGTGGAGGAATACAGAACCAGAAACTAAACAAAAAGGAAAAGCATAACTTACAGAGCATGAACAAATTATACAGACAGGATCATTTCAAGATTTGACCAAGTAGATATTAGGTTCTTGTTCATGTAACAGTGGCTTCACTTGCTGCATGCACTACCTGTCCCAGCCAGAAGGCCTTCGCCTTTCTCTAGGTCTATCTCTGGAACTGCAAAGACAATCAACACATTATCTTATTAATACCAAAGTTAATTTTATCAGAAAAAAATACCAAATTATCAAATAATGTCTGTTCACTAAGCCCATAAAGGTAACCTCTCTAAGTTCTTCTGGTTGGCATTTTCTCCGTAATTCTCACTAGAGGGATTTACTCCCGAAACCCGAGGATTGAATGAGTTGGTTGTCTGAGTTCTATTTATATCTCCACCAATTGAACCACCAGATACAAATCCAGGCAAGCCTCTTGTCTGAGTTCTATTAATATCTCCACCAATTGAACCACCAGACACAAATCCAGGTAATGCTGGTCTCTTGTTAGCATATGCACTTGAACTGTTACCTGAGCCCGGACTTTGAGTGTTTGATGAAGCAGCAACAAAGTTACTCCTGAATTGTGCCATCATCCCTGTCCTCAGGGAATTAACTGCAGCAGATCGACTTGGAACACTTTGAGCTGAAGCATTATTGGACACTGGATTATAACCAATACCCAGACCAAAATCAACTCCACGCACACCTCGACCAGCACCACCCTTCGCTTTACCCTTCTTCCCACCTGCACAAGATATTACACATCATGTAAACAATTGAAGAGGCACTTAATGATCCGGCGAAAATGAATTCAGCATTGGCAGATAGACCGTGTGATGTGCTTTACTTTTTTATTCCTCAACAATAGCTTGAAGCACAATTCAGTTTCTACTTTTTTGGGGGAAAAAACTCCCCTGAAAGAATTTAAAGCAAGGAATTGTTGAAGGTGCGGCTGATTCTCAAGCACAGAAAGCCTAACCGAATAAACATAACCATACCTCCTTTTCTTGCATCACGCTTGGACCTGAACCTCCCATCCTAATGATTTACAAGGAAAATGTCACTTAATAAATATACTATGGTGCATATCCATCAAAAATACCATTCATGCTAACATTTGGACATCAACAAGGAAATATATTGGAAAAAAGAGCATACATTTGAAGCACACCATGGACTTGTGACATTAATTAGGTGTATATAATTCCATTGACTCACATAACACCACTGGATACAAGAGTACAAGACAGGTATATGAATAACAAATGGTTAAAGCACAGAACTTATAAAGATGGCCCTCTCACTTTGAAGAAGATGAAATAAATATGCGATAGTAAAAGCCAAAGGGCTTACTCTCAGCCAAATTGTAACTTACATTCATCTCCTGAGATTAATCCTGTTGTACAATCCTTAAAATAGCTATGAATACATAAAGAACCTTTCCATATTAACCTGAACTGGACTTTCATACTTGAACATTTCCAAAATTACAAGATTACTGAAATGAAGTAATAAGTTAAGGGTGATAACAAAACAATGCCATGGTTGCACACTTTGTGGGTCCACCCCAGAGGTCTAGAGAAATTGGGCCCACAAATATTTAATAATAAGAAATGATCTATTTGTAATGATAATCCTTCAAATTATAATTATGACAAGTACGCCACTGGTCAAATGTATAACAGATTGCATGCAATTGTCTTCAAATTTTCAAATTTATTATTTTCTCCTCTTATAAAAATTACACATGAAAACACCACAAATATCAGATACAAAATTTAATGGATTTACCTACCTTAAGGTTTCTTTCTTTTCGTTTTTTTGGACAAATTGGCTTGCAGCTAAGTTCATTTTAATATAATGCTTAGCACCTAAATTAGACTTTATAAGATTTAAATAGACGAATCACAAGTATTAATACCACAGAAAAGCTTTGCAAACGAAATACAGCTGTATCATTCAAAATTACCTTCATAGCAAGATCCATCAGTTCCATGGACACATTCTGACCAGCAGCGATCAAACTATTAACCAATTCACCAGCAAATCGTGCCTCTTTTTGAGTTATAAGAGTATAAGCAGTCCCATCTTTATCACCAGCACGACCCGTCCTGCCAATGCGATGAACATGCATGTCCATATCTTTTGCAATGTCAAAATTCACCACCGACTTAATTGACTTAATGTCAAGACCACGGGCAGCAACATCAGTTGCAATAAGCACATGGTAGATCCCAGATTTGAATTTTTGCAAAATTTCCATCCTAGAAGCTTGATCTTTATCACCATGAAGGGCTGCTACTTTGAACCCCTTTTGAGCCAACTGAGATTCAATCTCATCTACAGTGGCTTTTTTTGAAGCAAAAGCTAAAACATCACCCTCATCAATCATTCCAGGTAGCTTCTCAAGAAGCCAAGGCAACTTCTCTGCATCAGAAGGAATTACATCAACTACCTGAGTTATATCCTCATTTGCCACTCCTACCTCTCCAACAGTAACTCTTACAGGATCAGTGAGAATTTCCCTAGCTAACTTTTCAACCTTGCGAGGCATTGTTGCCGAAAAGAGCAATGTCTGGCGGTCTGGCCTTATTTGACCCACTATGGACCTTATTTGTGGCTCAAATCCAAGGTCAAACATACGATCAGCCTCATAAAGCAACAGATAAGTGACTCTCAACATTGTTAGAGCCTTCATCTTTAGCATATCTATCAGTCTCCCAGGAGTAGGAACAGCTGTCTCACATCCTGCCTTCAATTCTTTGAACTGATCAAGTTTGGACATTCCACCATAGACTGCAGACACACGTATCCCATGTGATTTTGAGAATTTCTTAGCCTCCATGTAGATTTGGTGTGCTAACTCCCTGGTAGGTGCACAGATCACTCCGATTGGACCCTCCTCCTTCTGAAGCTCAGGCTGATCCATAATATGGACAATCATGGGAAGCACAAAAGCCACAGTTATACCGGAACCAGTTTTCGCTATGCCAATTGTCTCTGCCAGAAAGGATGATTGGTAAAGCTTGGCATTGTATTGTTGTGGGCTTTGCACACCCTTGCTTAAACATAGCATGCGTTAATTGTGTCGAAAAACCACGGTCTTCAAATGTCTTACTTGGCCTTGGGACATCAAAACCAGATGCTCGAATAGCCATTCTGTTTCTGTATTCCAGAACATCTTGCTTGCTCATCCCTTGAGAGGAACATAATGGAATTTAGATGCAGGGTTATCTAAAAAGAGTATGACAACAGTAATATGACAAAAACAACACAGCAACAAAAGAACAATGTCAAGGTTTTACTAGCGCAATCCTAAACCTTTACCACTTAAATCCCAGTCATTTAGTCTACATAGTTCAAATTTAAATTTGAGTTCACATAATGCAGACGAGCAATCATTGATTCAAACAACTTCCCCATAATTCACAGTTACTGTCTAGAATACCCTCTAGGCTCTGATCGGCTTCACACAATTTAGCCCTGCAATTGGCATTACACTAAGTTGAAGATATTTTCACCAGAAAACAGAAATTTGACGCCAGGTTCTTCAAGTCCGTTAACTTCTATCAAACAAAGAGGTAGAACAATACAGCCTCCAATATAAAAAATACAGTAGCAAAACTGGAAATATACAATTATAATAAAATGTCCCCAGTAACCCAAATAAGCAGTAATGAAGATAAACATTAAAACAATCGCTGTTGCTCATACAAGACGAAATCAATGAACCACTTGCTCACGTGCGAAAAAAATAAATACCTGAAACGGACGCATTTTCCTCGTAAAAATCCTTATTAAAGTGCTCGTAATCAATCGAACTATGCTCCAGCGCCGGTATGGGCTAAATTTGCTTCTTTTCAGCCACCACCGGATTATCATCCGAGTCATACTCCAGCATACCCGCATCAACAGCTTTCGCTGCCGCATAAACCCTCATCCGAATCGTACCCCGCACGCAGAGCATCTGCTGCTAATGTGAGGCCCACGTCCTTCTTCGCTCTCAAAAAACTATCCATCGGATCATCATCATCTTCTTTATACCTCTCTAACTTCTCCTTCGGTTTTGGTGGCGGTGCAGCTTTCATCTCCTCATGTATCTCTTCCATTAAGGCGTCCAAAATGTCAATTTCGTCATTTACAGCACCGTTACTGTTGTCGTTGGCATCCTTAGCGGTATCAGACTATGAAAAACACCTAATTACGTATTGACAGTATGGTTTCGATGATATTAGGTATTCAAAGTAACGGAATATTCAAATACTTAGCTGAGGTTCAAATATTTGAGGCCTTGCAGTTGCTTGTGGTTTGGTGAGCTGATAGTGCTGAAAGAGTTGCGCGCTAAATATTTAACTAAAGCAGTTAAAGGTAATGAGATCCCTGTGGTATTTTATTCGCCGACTTATTGTAACAAAAACATCCGGAGGGTCGGTCCAGCTTTTCCTTGCGAAGCCCAAAATGAAATGAGGCATGAATAGTATATTTAAGCTATTCCAAATATCTCCGAGAACGCCTACGCACGATTCATCTCGGTCCGTTTCGCCCTCGTGTTTCTTTTTCATTTTTTAGACGTGATTTTGATTTTTGCTGCCGAGGGACAACACCATGGTAACATGGTTTCATGATATGATGAGAAGCTTTATATATATATATATATATATGATGTTTAGTATCGGAAATATTGTATTCAAAGAGGACAATAATTTCAAATTTCTTTAAGATTGGACGATACCAATTAGAATGACAGTTAACTAACTACTTAATAGGAAAATGCAAAAATATATGCAATTATTGAGGAGCATATTTTAGTACCCTACGTGATCAGTTAAGGGTTCGTGTTTTATTTCATTTTCTTAATCTTGTTCATGCCATTTAGTTGCTGAGTTATTGAATTTTTTAATGACAACGTTTCATTGCCAATACGTTTATTCAGATCAAACTTTAATATTCTGTTACGAAACCATTTTTGCGCATAATTTACGAAACTCTGGGAATGCTGGTGACATCGGTTATCAATTATCATGAACTTCACTTGAAAGGGGTAGGGTGCCATAGGAGATAGCGCTGGGTCTGCCAGAGTTATGACTTAGGTGACATGATCCAGCGCATCATAATTGATACCAGCGGCGCCTGACAGACAACATGATGCTTACATGCATGAGCAACCGGAAAACTGCCACCAGAAATCACGGCACTGACAAGAAATTGAACCGAGCAATAAGAGCACTCCAAAAATAATAAGTGAATATATCTATCTATCTCGTTTAGTCCTTACTATTATTTATTTATTTATTTTTATTGTTAATAATCGGAGTGTTGAACTGAACCATAAATTATCTTATGACTGGTTGAATTTTTTAAGAGAGCTCTTTCCTTCAATTAAAAAAAAAATGATCTTTTCTCCTTTTATCTTTTTCGTATTTGATCACTAAATTTATTTCCACTCCTCTAACGTTATCAATTAATCTTATTTTTTTTATCTTGTTTGTAAGATTGAAAAAAATATAATATAATATAATACTTATCTATATATAAAAAATATATATATATATATCAAAAAAATGTCCTAGATGATCGATTACGTGAAGTTTTCGTTTCACGCATCATCCTTAGCCAAATTTTAGTGTAAACAAGTTCATCAATCGTAAAATTTAAGTTTCTAACAATATGAATTGTTTGTAAGAAAGTGACAAGAGCGCAGAGGTCGAATATACACAACCCACGAGTCTGTGGTTGCTTAGTTGGTGATGTCACACGTCTTGTAGTTAACTAATGTTTTCCCTTCTGTGCATGCCAATTTTCATATATGTTTAACGTATACATTACAAAATGAAAGCTTACATGGAAACTTGTTTCCATATTTTGCCAACATGCTTCATCTACCCTCCAACGATTTGTTTTCAATGTCAATTTCAATGAATTAAAAAGTCTTGCTTCGATGGCAGGTAGGTTTGAAGTTTCTCAAGATTCATGGCTGCAACTCATGCCACGTGAATATCATTCACAATATAGTGGGAGCAAAATATTTGTATTTTTCTTAAATTAGTGAATTTTATTTATTTATTTTTTTTCGTGTGTTGTATTATTTAAGTAATATTACATGAGAGAGACGTATATTCATGATTTGCCTTGAATTGGAATATTCCCGCCATTGCCTGTTATTGATTTTACGTTCATCCTAACTTAAAAGCTTATCTAATTAATCCAGCCAATCAAAACAAGCCAAATTTCGTATTTTTACGTGAGCTCAATTGGATGTACAGATAAGGTGATAAGGTCTTTATTAGGCAATTACTTTCCGTCCTCTGATTAGTTTTCAAGGAAAGAGCGACACCCAATAACAACGGACGGTAGAGATCTTGGCTGTCCACGGAATAATCACATACTGCCACTCCAGCGTATCTACCCGTTAAACTCAGACTCCTGATCCTGAGCTCCTCAAAACAGCGACGACCCTTTTTTACCGTTAATTTGTTCTTTCCCGTTAACGGCGCATGTCTGCCATAAATCATAATTAAAGAGCCTGTGCGCTTCTCTTGGGTGGTGGTCTCTTCTTTTCTCTCAACCATCAAAGAAAAGCGAGCTAATAAAAAGAGAAAGGAAGGGGAAAAAAAAAAAATTCCCCCCAGCAAAACCAAGACTACAAGCCTACTACTGTACCAAAAACGTCTATAGTACAGGAAACAGAGTAAAACCAACGCCGCATCTCCACAAGTCACCAACAGTCACATGCCTCTCTTTTTTCTATGTCTCTCGCTTGTAGCTCGACTTCTTCGAAACTAAAACTAGGATTCAACTGAGTTATGGCGGTTTTGACTTTGAGTCATTTTTTTGAAGTTGTGATTTTAATGATTATATCTCCGCCGTTGGATCCTTTTTCTGTGGCTGTTACATTGTACTTATAGTGTTGCGTTTGCGTTGGCCTGTTATGCGCATTCAGGAGCGATCTGATCTCACCGTTGATATATTCGAAATCTCGCAGATCTAAAGCATTCCAGTTAATCGACGGCGTCGGCGATGTCGGTGCTTAAAGTTTTGATTACTACCGGTAATTTTAAATTTTCACATGTTTTCCATTTCGTTTTCCTTCAAACTGAGTTATTTGAATGTCTTATAATGTTGTTTTGTTAGCTGAGAAAAATGCAGGAAATAGTCACTTGCTAAAACAATTGGATTTACAAACAAGAATTAGCTAAATTATGTTAGTTTTTGTTTCGAGTTTTTTACAATATTTTTTCTTTTCGGAATTCTTAAATCTTTTAGATTTCAGAATTAGGAATATGATTTATATTTCCTTTTCAATAATGTCTAGCAAATAGGGTTTTGGCTTTCTTGTCTAAACTACTGAAAATTTGCCTGATATGTCAGAATGTCTGATTGCAGAAATTTAAATTGCTTTGAGGTTGATTTGCTGGTTTTTATTTCTACTAATAGCTTTAGTCTCTCGATCTGTTGTGCCTGTTATTGATTAAATTTTATTTTAGGTAGTTTTTTTATTGGTTAGTTTTTGGAGAAACGCGAACAGGGAATAAAAGAAATTAAAACTTTAAATAGAATGTTTCACCTTTTATTGTCTTGGAAAGCAACATAGTTTCACGTCAATTAGTTGAGCAAACTCATTTCACTTGTGTGTATTTTTTCCGGGTCCTTAATTGTGAAATCTAAGGTCCAATATAAGTTTTCTTTTATTCTTGTGTTAAATTTGGCAGCCAAAATAATAGATGTCTTGGTTTGCTAATTTATTTTTGTTGTGTTAAAATGAATCATGGATGTTAATTTAAGACTTGGAAAGCAATGCATAGAGACATGTGCAAACATCTGCACTCATACTTGGATTTGAATTGTACTCACATAGAATCATGTGTAGGGTGAGGGCAAGGATTTAATTGCTGGCCACTCAACAATGTACTTATACTGTATTCGTTGTGTTATTGTTGCTCTTCCATAATCCAGAAAGTCAGATTAATGTTGCTTTGTACCAGCTATATTTTCATGGTGCTGGTTGACTGAATCTTTTACACATATGCATTGCAGGAGTATTTAAAAAGTTCCTATCTTTGTTGCCAGAAATTTTGGTTTTTTTATGCAGTGTGGCTTTCATCAGTGATGCCAGTTTAGCTGACAATCTACTCAAAGAAACATCAGTATCTCCATCTCACGCACCTTTGGCCACACCGGCTATTACGGATCTGCCCCTGCCAGCCGATGTGCCAGTGTTTCATAGATCACTAAGAACAGGTTTGCCGCCACATGGTGCACCCACTGTTGCTGTAGCACCAGCTTATTCTCCTTTCTTTGGCCCCCCGGTAACTGCAGGTCACCCCCCTACAAGTTCAAGGTTGTCAAAACCGTCAATGAACAGGAAAGATTTAGTGCCTCCCAGTGCTGATTTGGCTGATATTTCCCCAGCAGAGTTTACTACTGGTTCAATTCCTTCTGGTTTAGCTCAACCTCCTTTATCTCCTGACATCTCTAGTAATGTTCCAAGCAACTGTTTGTCTGTTTTTCTTTTTCTTTTTTTGGTGTTTCTATCTGTTTTTCAACTCAACCATCAAAGAAAAATTGCAGTTATTTTCTGATATACCACTTTTATTTATAAAAGAAATTATATAAACTATGAGTAATGGGCACAGTGACCCACTGAACCTCCTGCTTCAGTATCTAAACTCTTACTTACTAATCGAAGTCATATTTTTGCTGGGAATTATTTGTTCATGTTGGTGTTTACATCTTATTCTGCCAGATTGCTGCAAACCTGACACCGTGTTGAAACGAGCAATTCATGGTTGTCACTGTGTGTATCCTATAAAGCTTGACCTTCTACTCTTAAACGTCTCACAGACCCCTAACTGGAGTCTTTTTCTAGAAGAATTGGCTTCTCAGCTGAGTCTGCCAATTTCTCAAATTGAGCTGATCAACTTTTATGTACTCAGCCTATCAAAATGGAACATATCAATGGATATTACTCCACATACAGGAATCAGTTTTTCTGCCAGTGATGCATCTGCCATAAATTCTTCACTTGCCACACATAAGGTTCATTTTGACTCTGTGTTAGTGGGTGACTACAAACTCCTTAATTTTACCTGGTTTGAGCCTCCCGCACCTTCTCCAGGTAAGAGTTGCGGTAATGATGCATGTTTTCCGTGTTTTACATTTTATCTTTTGTTGGTAACACGATTACATATAGATTTTGTAGTTTTATGGTTTCTAATTTTTTTTCGGTGTATATAGATGGATATAGATTTATAGATAGATAGATATATTCAATTTATATAGGTATACATATATTTCAATTTATTATGTATGGGAGTTATAATTAGCTTTTGCAATGCTGTGGTTGGAACGGTAACTTTTACCTTCTTCTTTGCTTTATTCTGTTAAGTGTAAGAGCCATAGAGACTGAATTGGTTTGGAATTAGCTATTTTAATTACAAGACAAATATATACCTGGAGGAAATTTTTGTTCTTATTTAGAGAAGGCAAATGATGAGTACGCATGTAATTAAATTAGATAATGTTTTTTTTTATCGAAACATACTGGAGGACCAGCAGAGCAACTTTGAGCTCTCGGGCTGTAATTTTATCCGCTAAGAAGACGTAAGATGATGACCTGCAGTTTGCTTGGGTTTATCCTCTTCAGAGATTAGATGCAAATGTAAAGATCTTGAATATGGCCAAGAGTGTCTGTGAATTTTAAAATTGAGACACTTACACAGTCATAATGTGGTTTGGCCCAGGCTTTTGATGGATTGCATCAAATTAGTATCAGGAAGCTGACTGGTATATGGTGCAACCACATAATTGTAATTGATGTTTTCAATCAAATGAAAAAAGTGCCAATACAGTTTGTAGCTTTAAAATTTCGAGTTCAATCCAACGTATCTATGAAGAAAAAGAAAGCAAAAGAATGGATGAGTTAAAATCGATTTGAGTTAGTTTGACATAATTATGTGTATGTGCATAATTATGCGTATGCTTCTACGACCTTTGTGAGACACTTTATTTTGATGCTAATCTCTTGCATTCATGTTGACAAAGCATAGTAAACTTTTCATCTGGTATGCAGCTCCTCACTTTAGTTGTAAACTTTTCATCTGGTATGCAGCTCCTCACGTTAGTTCATCACTAGTGAAAGCACCGATATATCAAGCCTCACCTTCTTCATCGTTCAGTTCCTCGAATAAAGGGAAACATTTGAATTTGATTCTAATACTTGGTATTGGTGCTGGCCTACTGATCATCGCCATCATATCTGTAGTCATTTTTTGTTCATGTGCTTTACGTCATGGGAAGAGTAAAGCAGCTCCTATAGAAATTGGTATGTATTGTAAATATTAGGTCATTACAGTTTTTAGCTACATATCTGGTTTAATTTGTTGACAGTTATTACCACACAACGGATAAAAGTATGGACTAACTTTTAGTAGCACCTTCTTTAGAGTTTGTGGTGATAAATTAAGGATAAAGGGGAGAGTTATTTGCAATTAACATTGTTAAGATCAGTAGGAATATAAATCTATTAGAACTTCCACTTGAAGTCTATAAAATTGGTTGCTTGAACTTTCTTTTGTTGTATTCCTTGGCAATACTGTGTATAATATATCGCAGCCTAAAAAAAGAATATCCTTCATTGGTAATTATTCGATTATTTTCACACTACAGCATTGTAGAGAATGCTGGAAACAATATTCTTAAGAAATGTGACAGGGGATTTATTGAATTGCAGTTTGTAGCAAAATGTTTCACCTACTTTAACAAATAAATAATGCTTTTTCTTGCACCTAATGTAGCTTTTCACAAATTTATGATTGGATATTGAGATTTAAATTGTACTACGACTCTATCTGTAGTATATTGGTTTGTGAGGCTTGCAAAAACAAGAACGCATAATTTGATGAGAGAATTTTATTGTGATCATTAACTGCATGTATGTAAATCCAAACAAGAAAAAAATACCATTTCCATCCCTGAACAGAAGAAATGGTTGATAGTGCATACACCTGTCTTGTTATTAATATTTTCTCTTTTAGATTGCTGGTTGGGTGTGATTGGTGACTGGTATAATAGTTAGTTAACCCTTACTGACATGAGCTAAATGACAAAACATGATTCTTTATGGTTCAGATAAACCATTTTTTAATGGCCATTTTTGCTCATTTTAATATCCCGTTATCTTGTTTTCCAGCAAAATCACAAAGTGTGGATCCAGTTCCTGTAGCAGGATCTCTGCCCCACCCTAGCAGTACACGATTTCTGGCCTACGAAGAACTTAAAGAAGCGACAAACAATTTTGAACCTGCAAGCATATTAGGAGAGGGTGGGTTTGGTAGAGTTTTCAAGGGTGTCTTGAGTGATGGTACTGCTGTAGCAATCAAGAGGCTTACTAGTGGAGGTCAACAAGGGGATAAAGAGTTCTTGGTGGAAGTGGAGATGCTTAGC
>JAVXUL010000001.1:17591644-17607695 GCA_035590515.1 Trichilia minutiflora
TGACACATCTATAGGAGTATAGGTCTGACACCGTCCCATCACCTGAAAAAATGGTCAGAGGATGGGACGGGTGGATTTAAGGGGCCAACTGTCAGCAACCATTCCCATTTTTGATCTGAAGGAGGGGGCACATGTCTGCTGATACTCTGTGTAAGAATTCCTGTCCTGATTAGGGATTACCTGCAAATTGATTGTTGAAAGTTTTCGGGTCTGAGATGATTCCTCTGAGAAGCTATTTGGGTCTCTGGGGAGGCGACTTGTCTCAGTTGATGCTATTGGATGCTTGAGGTATGCTGTGGATGACTGTGTCATGCCTAAGAAGGAGCTTCAGTCTTCATGGCGCCTTAGACGGTGAGAATCCTGGGGCGCCATTAATTCTCCTGGGATGCTGATTACTTGGGGAGAAACTCACTGGGACCATGGAATCCCTGAGAAGAGGGATTTTCGGGGTGAAATTTGTCCGAAGCAGTGTATTCCTTGAATGGGGAGATACCTGGGGCGAGGTATATATGAGACGGAGCTGCATGTGTCTTACTGACAGAATATCCACATATCACCCCTATATTTTTTCCCAAACAATAAAAAAAAAGTTTTATACATATATAGTTTTTAATATTAAATTTTAAATAAATTTTTTGTAAATTATAAATTTAAAAATATTAGCTTAAAAATATAACTTTTTTTTATTATCTCCTTTACATCAATCCAACAATTTAAAATGAGAAGTATGCTAGAGGTGGTTAGGGTAACTAATTTATTTTAATATTAAAAAATAATTGCATAAATAATAAAAATATTATTTATAAAATTCTGACATTAATTAGTGATTCAAACGAAGTATATGATTATTTTTTAATTCCAATTATCTATTGTAAGCAAGTATAAACTTTAAGGAGACGTGTGATAATCCACTATTCGTGCGTAATTACCAAATAATGGCTGTTCGACACGTGACATGACACACGGGCAAGGATTAAGAGACAAAGCCACTAACGTGTGCACACAGGTGCGCAAGGCGTAAACCTGCGCACACACTTGCAGGAGAACCGTGTAGAAGAGGAAGGAAATAAAAGGCAAACAAGGCAAAATAAGAGAGAGAGAGAGAGGGACAGCTCTAGGGAGAGAGGTGGAATTGAGTCGGGTTACTGAGTCATACCCTGGAGTTAAAGTGAACGAATCAACAAAAACTTAAAATCCAAACCTCACCTTAACAAAAACAAAAAATAAAACACAGCGGAGTGTGTGCGGGTTTGGGCGAGGGGCGTGGGCGTGGCATTAGAAAATAATGGAGAACAAGAAGATAATTAGTGATCTTTCCTTTACCTCTCTCATTCTCATCATTGTTACCTATTCTTCTCTAACCCTAACTCTTATCTATAACCCCTCTTTTCTCTATCAGCACCACGTCAAAACGAAAACGCAGTCGTTTTTTCTCCTATCTACCGATCTACACAAGTCAATTATTCTCTCTTCCTCTCTGCCGAATGTTTCTTGGCTTTTTGGCCACTTATTCAACCGTGGTTTTGTCTTGCTTGTCCAGTTCTTTTCTTGTTTTTTGTTCGAGAGAGCAGGTGAAAATTCTGTCTTTGTTATGTGGTTTTCATATTGATATTGTTTCTATTTCATGTGCGTGTGGTGTTTTTCTGTTTGTGGGTTCCTCTGTTTTTGATGTTTGGCGAATGTGTCGTGTTGTATTGACTGTTTTGATTCTTGTGTAGAGTGCGGTTTACTTTTAGTTTCTTGGATTTTTTGTTAAAGCTTGGCGGGCTCAGATTTGTTTTTTTTAGGGATTGCGATATTATTTCATTGAATGATAGGTCGATTTCGTGTTACCCAATTGTTTCTTCAATTAAGGGTTGTTTTGTTTTGTTGATTCTGATTTGGCTTCTAAAAAATTCTGCAGGGGATTTTCTGACACACTTGGGACATACTTGGTTATTGTGTTATTGACATTCTATTGCATTTGAAATTCTTCATTTTTTGTTAATTTAGTTTTGTTTATAACGTAGCGAGTTATTATTCTTGGTTTTGTGTTATCTGCATTGTTAATTGAGTGAACTTTCCATCATTGCTAATAAGTTATGTTGATTTTTCAACGTATTTTTTAATTCTTTTTTTTTTCTCTTGTTCGTTATCAACATTGTTAAGATCTATCTAATACAAGAACTCATGGTTCCTCGTTTTGTTTTCACTTCAGCATTAGTGAATTTGCTTAAATACACTTTCGATGCTGATGATCTGATAAGAAATGGCTACAGATTAGCTGGATTATAACAATTAATTTTGATGGAAGAGTTTGGGGGCTCTCATTTTAACGGTATCAACAATGCTATGAGGAAGAAAAGGAGTCAAACTTCTCGCCGACCAAGACCTGATTCACAGTCTTTTGTTGAAAGTCGTGATTCAACACCACCTTCAGATGATGTGAGCAAGGTCTCCAGTGATGAGCGTGCTGATTATGATAATAGTTCTAAACGAAAAGAGTTCAACCTTAATCAATGTGTGCCTGTCTTTTCGTCTACGGCTGAGACTGAAGGTGAAAAACCACAGAAACAAAGTAGGAAGGAGGATAGAGGATTTAACACTTTCTACAATAATGACCCAGGGCTTAGCGTTGATAGTAATAAACGTTCTAGCTTAGGTGTCCTTACTCCTCCTAATTGGAGAAGAAACGGTGATCGCAAAAGTTCAGGGCAGTTGGGAGTGAATTTTGATGCTTTGGGAAATCAGAGTAAGGTGAAAAAGGTTAAGTTCAAGGTTGGTGGTGTCATGCATACCATTCATGCCAACTCCACATCCAATGGTGCATCAGGGGGGTCGTCTTCTAAGGATCCCCAATCTCCAGATGACTACAGACTGTGGCAGAAGCAGCATCTGCAGGTATTTGATACTTGCGTATTGTTGGCTTTAGTCACTGAAATGTGGTGCTGTGATAATTTACTTTGACTATTTTGTTTCTTGCACTTGAATAATTTGTCTCCCCTTTACTTAATTGATACTTATATACACAGAAGCTATTTAAGATGTTTCAAGTTTTCTTAAAGAATTTTCTGGTTTTAGTGTCTTGCATTGTGAATTGCCCTACTATTGATTATATAAATTGATCCTTGGGAACCATATGGTGACACTGATTTCTGATTTGTACAAGTGAACTTATGTTAGATAAGTATTAGATATTGCTTCACTTGTACAGAAGGATATCTTTTGTGTTAATGTGTTTCGCCACATATTAATAATTATTCTTATTATGGGTACTGATTAGAATCCTGTGTAACCTTCTCACTTGGATGTTTTTATTGCAGGGAAATTCTGATTCCCCTAAGAGTGGTGGTTTGCAAGGGATCCCCTGGAAGGATTTCTCTAGAAGTGGTTTTGGTTTTGGGAAGGAGGATTCTCTGAGGGGGAAGTGCTTGAGAAAGAATCCCTTCACAAAACAAGAGCAATCTGGTTCCGTTCGGAAGAGCAAGCGGGTACCCAAAAAGCGCGTACTCAATGGGGAATTTGAAGATGAGGATGATGATGAGATACGTTATCTGGAGAAACTTAAGACATCAAAAGGTAGCTCAGGATATAAAGAAGAAGATGAAGAGTCAGGTAAGAAACAACAAAAGTTTTCAATGGTGTCTAATTTGGAAAATGTTGTCACTTCGAGATCAGGCAAAGATGGGAAGAAAAAATCAGGACCAGATAGATTATATGTGGACACTGATTATGGGGAAGAAGAGCGAGTTTCTGATGGCGAGGTAAGAGGTAAAGTGCAGCAAAAGCAGAAAAAGGAATCTGTTGATTCATTGATGGATAATAAGCGGGAAATTACACTCACAACTCGTCAACGTGCCCTTCAGTCGAGCAAAGATGCCTTGTCTATGCCTGACTCGAGTCTAATTGAGTTCCCAAATGGGCTACCAGCAGCCCCATCTAGAAGTGAGCCTCCATTACTTTTGTATAGTTTCTACAATTGGATCATTATTTGTATTTTGACCTATTTACGGTGGCTTTTTAATTGTTTTCCGTATTACAGAGCAAAAGGAGAAGCTTTCAGAAGTGGAGCAGCAGCTAAAGAAAGCGGAGGCTGCTCAGAGACGAAGAATGCAAGTTGAGAAGGCTAATAGGGAATCTGAAGTTAGTTTTTCATTATTTTCCCTAATTGCTGCTATGGTTTTATATATGTCATGGATATACTAACCATCCAACATGTGTTGATTGATTTTTTGTAGGCTCAAGCTATTAGAAAAATACTTGGTCAAGATTCCAGGAGGGAGAAACGGAAAGAGCAAATGAAAAAGCGCCAAGAAGAGTTGGCCCGGGTACTGAAATCTTTGGAAAAAGTGTTGGTTGAAAGGCTTGGTTTAAGCTAATCATTTGGTTCTCTCTCTTGTGTCGATTTAACAGGGGAAGACAGCTAATGCACTGACGCTTGCATCAAATACCATCAGATGGGTCAATGGGCCAACTGGATCTGTTGTGACATTTCCCAATGATATGGGTTTCCCTAGTATATTTGACTCCAAGCCCTGCAGGTATTAGCAGCTAGAAATTTAAGCTAACACGTCCCTGCAAAAACACATTTGGACCATATAAGCTAACACTATTCTAAATGGTAGATATTAATGTTTATGTGTGGTCCTTGATGTCTGATATTATTTGGGTTATATATGCAGTTACCCTCCCCCGCGTGAGAATTGTGCAGGTCCGTCTTGTTCTAACCCATACAAGTATCGAGATTCCAAGTCGAAGCTTCCTCTTTGCAGTCTCCAGTGCTACAAGGCAGTTCAAGAAAAATTGCAGGCAGAAACTACCTGCTAATGTTGCTAATAATCTAATCTAGCTTTATGCTGCTGGTTTTTATTGAAGGCATTTTTCCTTTAAATTTCATGTGTATAGAGAGAAATTGTACAAGAATTACAGTTTCTGCATCATAGAGCGCTAATAAACATAGGTTAAAACAGCATGGAGACTTCAAATGCTGAAATTGTCATGTGGCATAAAAATAATTTATATGATAGAGATTCTTCTTTTTTTTTTTTTTGAAACATTGAGGTAGACTGTTCCACCAGGCCTATCATATTTGAAACGACTTGTTATTTATGCTTACCGCCTTTGTTGACTGCATCTGATTATCTTTTTCTCAAGATTTTTTTTTTCCCTTTTTTTTTTTTGATAAATTCACACGTTTCTAGACCAGCTTTAATACCGCTTTGCAGTTGTTAGAGAGAGAATTTTCTATTTGCTAACAATTTGAGCAAGAGAATAGTTTAGTTACGTCTTGAATGTTGCACTTATGGATCATAGTCTTCGAGGTTGCACTATGTTTAATTAATCCTCTTTTTTAGGGATTTAACAAAAAATAATTATTATTTATAATCAAAATAAAAATATATATATATTAAAATTGTATTAAAAAATAATTTTTTTTATTATTTTTAAAGAAAAATATGTTTATATCTTTTATTTTATTCATTATTAATTAAAATGATTTATCTTTTGATTTAATCGTTCTTTAAAAAGAATTTTTGAATTTTTTATTTCATCCAATTCACATCCACTATCGATTTCTCTAAACCCACCAATACAACTGAGGTTTGATTTAAATTTTGTTTTATATATTATTATTTTGTTGATGTATTGTGTTTAATAATGAATCTTGATTTTGTGGATATTTTATTAAAATGGGTATATATTTGAAATGGATCATGTTTAAGAATATATATAATATGTGTCACGTTCTAATTCGTAAATCCTAAAGTGATAATTGGTACATACTTTCAACACGTATTCAATCATCAGAATATATCCTGTGAGCTTATAAGACCTTTATTAAATTTATTTTAAAATATTTACGTGAAAATTTTAAAATTAATTTAACTAAACATCCAAACTTCGAATCATTTTAAAACAATTCATAAACACTTCGAAACATATATATATATACACAAAAATAAATCCACAAAATATTCGTCAAGATATGAATATGTGGGAACTTCTTTCTCCTGCTAACTTCTCAGCTCGAAGAACTATTTGAATCATTTCTTTATACCCCTGAATCTCTCACAATGACATCTTCTCACGAATTTCAAAATCCAAACCCTTTTCAAATTTGGTACACAGGCTCTCTTCTGGCGCAAATTCCGACACAAATTTCACCAACTCCCTTAACTGAGTCTCATACTCTGTTACTGTCTTACCCATCTGCTTCAGTCGGAGGAACTCTTACTTCTTCTGGTTACAGTGAAAGGGGTTAAAATACTGATCTCAGAATTCTTATATAAAATTATCCCAAGTCAACTGTGTTGAGGCTCTAACTTGCACATTCGCCCACCAAGTAGCTGCACTACCTTCTAACAATCTGACAGCCACTTTTGACTTGTACTTGTCCTCTAACTTCATATTATTCAGATCACCCTCCAATTTTCTAAACCATCGATTAGCCACGACCGCGTCTGTAGTACCTTCAAATGGTACACTTTCCAACTGCCGTACATCTTTAATCAATTTGGACAACTTCAGAGCCAATTCAGATGCTTCAGCAGCTTGAACATTCTAATATGTCATAAAGGCAACCCATGCTTTAGGAGTCATAGATTAAGGCATTCTTATGTCCGGTTGCTGTTATTGAGGTGGAGGGGGTTCATGCTGCTTCTCAGGTTCAGGTTGAGGCATATATGAAGTAACCTCTTCTTTTGTATTGGGTAAAATCTCTCTTCGTGATCTACCTCGACCTTGCCTAGGTCTCAAAGACATTCAAGCTACAAAAGAATGCAGATTTCAAATATATGCACTTCATATGATGGTGATACTTTCTATAACTCGACTCACTTAGTCCACTGAACACTTTTCAAAAACTATAAAATCGTGTACATAATTTTGAAATATAGTTTGAAAACCAAGTTTGGATGTTTTCAAAATCATTTAAAAATCAAAAGCTCTAATACCAATAAAATTATCAAGTCCCAACCTGTGGGTCCCAAACGTGACAACTGTCACAGACTCTCAAGGTGTACTCAATCACCAGAACACACCCTGTGAGCCTGTAAGTAAGGCCTTTACAAAATTTGTTTCAAAATATTTATGTAACACTTCTAAAATCAATCCAACCAAATACCCAAACTTCGAATCATTTCAAAGCAATCCATAAACACTTCGAAACATATATATATATACAAAAATAAATCAACAAAATGTTCGTCAAAATATGAATCTATGGGAATAAATCCATCCCAAATTAAAATGTAAATATTTTTTATAAATTCTTTTACAAATAATAAAAGATCCATAAACAATATAAAATGAACAGCGAACTCCAATGGACTACAAACAGAACTGAGCGAGTCGACTTATCATATACCTGATAGTCTCTTGACTCCGAAGAATAATCATCACCGCTCGCTACTAACTAACCGAACCTGAAACTGGAGATTGAAGGGTGTGAGTTACGGGGGTATACTTCATGAGTAACCTAAAGATAAACATAAATAAGTAATATTTGATCCATAAATAAAAAAAAAACATTCAAAATATTTTACAAACGATTCGATAAAAGAATAAATATTTCATTTAGTTTGAAACCTCAAATCATATATCAAAATCATTGGCTAACTGTCTTTCTCGGAGATTACCCTGGCCCTGGGCATCCCGAGATCGTCAGTAGGTTTTATATACAATAACAATATGCTATTTATGAAAATATATTTTGAATGCAAAGAATAAAAATATGCACGGTTTAGTTATATAAAATCAAGTCTACCACTGACATTCGCTTCGAATTAGTTACAAGGTGACATCCGTGACCAACTTGACGAGACTCATAGATGGTCAAATCACATCACGATAATACAACTATACACCATCTCCACTTGTGAAATCTCCACTCACCTAGGCGACCTCTCAATCAGGCTAACCCTAGGCTAGCTCCCTTGTAACTACAGTATACAATCCTGGCCCTTATGATCGTCATCACCAATATGTATATATATAAAAATTTGATCTGCTACCCTATCATTATATATAAATCATAAAACATGACCCACTGATCGTATTATCGCATGACAAACATGAAAGTTGATCCACTGGCCATACCACCATATAAAAATATATATATCAAAGAATATCAAATCCATATAGAGTGTACAAATATGCATTTTCACATAAAAGGGAATAATAACAAAATCACTCGTAAAACATTTATCGATCATTATATTTATAAAAAACAGGATTTTAAATAAAATAACAAAACAGAATAAGTTCACTCACAACTTAGGGAGGATATACACTCTCTAATTTCTCTCGTTTCTCGGATCGATTTACGGATTCCTCGTTCGCGCTTCATCGTTTAATTACATATATCAAGACATATCAATATACATTTCGAATTCCCAAATAAAACTTATATGCGTGCAATGCATGCTAATCCCGGGTTTCTTAAAGTCAAACAATACGCGAAATTGATCAAATCCCTCGTTATTCGTATAATCACCTAAATATCAATGATAAGAACCCACATTATAACTAAACTAGTGCATTTTGATTCGTTTTCTTGATAACAACAGGTGGATCCCACACACTCATTGTAATCCGATTACTGTTTATGCCAACCCAAGATCTTCAAATTTATATTTTGAGCATCCTATGACTCTCTCAACTTCACTATAATCCGAATAACGCATGAAAATTAAAATATGGATAATAAATCTATCAAAATCCTACAAGTAAACAGTAATACCCAATTCATAAAATCATGCCACAATGCAAAATAAAACATATAGACGGGTTAGAAACGAAGTGGGTTACCTCGTGGTATAGTCGATTTGCTCCGATTTCACCTCAAATTCAAAAAATCCCAAATCGTTCTCCGAAACCCTAACTCCCCATTCCAAACCTACGCTCCAAATGCCAAATCGAAGCCAATAGAGTGCTTTTTGTGTAGAATGTAGTGAGAAATTAAAAAGAAATCAAATAAAATACAAGAACAGGGAGATGGGTTTGCAAGATAGAGGAGAGAACGGGAGGAGAGGAAGAGAAGAAGAAAAAGAAGAAGAGAAGAAAAGAAGAAACAACGTGAAATCAGGGATCTCAGCCCCCTATTTATATAAAAAATAAAATTAGCATTTTGCCCTTAAGTTATACAAAGAATAATTTTCTAGAAACAGGCAAAATTATCATTTCACGTCGATTCAATTGAACGAATCGGGGGATTCGTTCGAACGAATATGAATTTGGTTGAACGAACTGAGTTTCGATCGAACGAATCAGACATTTTCAAAGTCAAAGAGTTTCCCAATTTTTCGTTCGAACGATCGAATATTCGTTCGAATGAAATGATCAATTCGGTAGAACGAATCATTATTCGATCGAACGAATTTAAGACCAAAATTTTTTAGAGAGTCCTCCAAATTTCGTTCGAACGAATTTAGAACCAGGAATTTATTTGAACGATTCAATCAATTCGTTCAAATGAATTATATATTTTATTTCAAATTCTTTCCTCAATTGAAAAATATCATTGAGATCCCACTCAAAATAAAACTATATTTTAATTACATTAAAGTTTTTGTATTTACAACTTCAAAATTCTATCTTAACTAACTCCAATTCTTAAAATAAATACATAATCACGATAGTATGTCAATCATATATTATGCAAATACAATTATATATATAATAAAAATATAAAATTATCGTCATGCCTTTATGATCTGGACAGAGAACTCATATTATGGATATTTGATTAAAATAGATATTTATTTAAGAATACATCCTGGAATTGATTCAATTTTCTTAAGAACTGCTAAAAAATCCTGGTGCATGCACTTAGCACAAATACTTGAAAGTACTCGTTAGGAAGTGCACTTTCTAATATATTATATTATTATTATTTTTAAATTTGATTAATAATTATAATATTTTAAAAAATATTTTTAGATAATATATAATTATTTAATTAGTAAATATTAGATTAATTAATAAATATAATTATTTAAAATATTTAATAAACATTATAATATTTAATTTAAGTAATTAATTTTTAATGAATAAATTCTTGATATTATTTTATTTAATAAATAATATTATTTGATATTACTTTATACTTAAAAGTTAAAATGTTTTTATTTTCTTAAATTTATTTTTTATTATATGAAAAATAATTAGTTTAATTTATTATATATTTGATTATAATTATACATTTCTTTTTTGTTTTGTAGATTGGTTTAGTAATCACAATGAAGCGGGACGACCAAGCACCTAAACTTATGAACAACAAACAACCATATCATGATCATACATGCAGAATTTAAAGGGACAGATGTTAACATCAATCTCATCAACAGTTTAAGAAAAAATACACAATGAATAAGCTTGTGATGATAGAGTCCAAAATAAAGAAGAAAGAACGGATAATTGATGTAGAGGAGGCAACACAGCGAATACCTTTTTGGTCCAAAGGTTACCAATTGTTTTCTCCTTTTTTTATAAATTAATAGAGAAAAAAGATACAGTTTGCCAAATTCAAGAATAATGATTCGTTAATCTCTTGACTCTTGGCGGTGCTTAAGATGGGCAAACTTGTTGGCCCAAGTGCCCAACAAAGGCAGTGATAATATTAAAAAGGGATTGAATTGGTAATTAAAAAAAATTATAAATGAATGAATATAACAAATATGTAATTTAGAGAATGATGATGGATTAAGTATAAATAAAAAATTCACAAATCAATAATAACAAAGTAAGAATAAATAAGTAAGAGAGAGAAAAAAATATAAGCTCAATTTTATAGTAATTAAGTACAATTTGAACTATATTCACTTTTTTAGTTTATTTTTAGTTTATATCTAAGTTGGGTTTTATTATTTTCCTAATTTATATGGATTAAAATTAATCTAAATTATTCTGTCACGTCTTAACTCATAGATCTCATACGTAACGATCATCACAGACCCTTAAAATGTATTCAATCATCAGAATACATCCTGTGAGTGTGTAAGATTTATTAAAAACATGTTTCAAAACCTTCTACATAACACTTCTAAAATAAATTCAACATAACATCCAAGTTTCAAATTATTTTAAGAAAATCACAAACACTTTTATAAGAAACAATTTAATCATTTTCCATAAGCATCTCATCAAAATATATAAAAATATCAAATCTCAAACATATTAAAAACAATATCAAATCAGCTTATACTTTCGTTTTCATTACATAAATAAAAATATATATTTAAATCATAAAACGGTTCAAGTGGACTAGACTTCTCTAAGTGAATCAATCCCAGGGTATACCTATATCTTTTTATCCCAAAAGAATAACCACCTTCGCTAGCCGGCAACTAAGTGAACTTAAAACTAAAGGGTGACGGGGGTGAGTATACTCCATGAGTAAACTAAAAGTAAATATAATTAAATAAAAGTTAAATTATAAACAGAAAGCAGTTTCAAAATATGTTATAAACAATTCGATAAAAGCAATAAACATTTATTTTAGTTTGAAACTTCAAATCATATATTAAAAATTATTGAGCTGATTGCCTTTCTCAGTGATTACCTTTACCCTGGGTATCCCGAGATCGTCAGTAGATTTTATATGCAATAAAATTATACTATTTATAAAAATAGGTTTTGAATGCAAAGAATAAAACATGTATGATTTAGTTTTATAAAACAAGCCCATCATTGACGCTCGCTTTGGATTAGCCATGGGGTGACATCCATGACTAATTCGATGAGACTCACAGGTGGTCGAATGATGCCCCATCAACACAATAATACATCCATACACCACTCCCAACTGTGAAGTCTCTACTCATCTAGGCGATCTCTCAATCAGGCCGACCCTAAGCTACCTCCCCTGTAGCTACAGTAATCAATCCTGACTCTCATGACCATCACCATCAAAATGTATATCAATAATCACATGTCACATATATCCAGAACGACATCAAGAAATCAAAAACATTTATATATTACCATATCCATCAAATATAACTCATATTGGTCTCCGCCCATCAAAGTATAAGCATATTCATCAAACATCCATGATTATCAAAATATACAAACAAATATGCGTAAAACAGAAACAATACACAAAAAGATTATTTAAAAACATATTAAACATTCACATAAAAATTCTCAAAGTTATTTTAAATAAATAAAAACATAAAAGTATTCACTCACAGCTTAGGGAGAGTATACACTCCTTAGTTTCTCTCGTTCATTGGCTCGGTATACGGATTTCTCGCTCGCACTCCGTCGCCTAACCACATATACCAAGTTATGTCAATATACATTTCTAATATGAGAAAGATGACGCGTATGCGTGATATGTATGATAATCCAGGTTTTTCTAAAATTAAAAAGTATACGAAATCGACCAAAACCCTCGTTACTCGTATAAATGCCTAAATATTAATGCTAAGAACCCACATTACAATCGTATTAGAGTAATTCAACTCGATTTTATAATTTAAATCTGTGGATCCCACATGCTCATCAAAATAATAACCCCGGTTATTGTTCACGTTTGCCCATTTTCTTTATATTATATCTATGGCTTCCTAACGACTTGCTGAGTTATTCTATACTCTAACTAGTATGTAAAAAACACAAAATATACATCAAAACTATCGAAATCTACTCGAATAAATAGTAAAATCCATATGAATTAAAATTGATAAAATACAAAAATAAATATGCAGACATGTTAGAAATGAGGTTACAAACCTCATGGTATGATCGATTTTTCTTAGTTTTGTTTGAAAGTTGGAAAACCCCCAATCGAAAGCCAAAACCCTTGTTCTCTCTTCAGCGATTTTTGTACTTCAATCAACAAATTGATGTCCTCAACATGTTAGAAATGAAAAATACGAGTGATTGACAATGAGAAACCAAAAGATTGCAAGAATGTGGGTATTAGATATAGATGGCAGAGGAAAAAATGTGAAAGGGGAGAGGAAAAGAGAGGGAAATGTGAGAAATGGGGGGTTCAACCCTTTATTTATTAAAAAATGATAAAATTATCATTTTGTCTTTAAATTTTCTAAAGGAGAAGCTTCTAGAAGAGGGTAAAATCATTATTTTGTGTCGATTTAATCGAACGAATCGAGGGATTTATTCGAACGAATCTGGCACTTTCGAAGTCAGAGAGCTCCCCAAATTTTTGTTCAAACGATCAGACATTCGTTCGAACGACACCATTGATTCGATCGAATGAATTTGGGATCAAAATTTTTTAGAGAGTTCTTCCAAATTTTGTCTGAACGTTCCACCTTTCGTTCGAACGAAATGTTCTATTCGTTCGAATGAATTGCTCAGTCATTCGAACGAATCTGGGACCAGAAAATTCGTTTGAATGATTCATCCCATTCGTTCGAACGAATTACATATTTTCTTTCAAATTCTTCTTTAACTGAAAAATATCATTATGGTCCCACTCAAAATAAAACTTACTTTTAATTTCGTTGAGGTCTCTGCGTTTACGATCCCAAAACTCTGTCTTAACTAATTAAATTCTCGAACTAAATTACGGAATCATGTTCACACCATACGGTGTACGAGATAGATGCAAATGTATAAACAGTAAAAATAAAAAATTATCATTATATCCTTAGATTATAGACACGGGACTCAGATACACTCTCCTTCCTTAATGACAAAGGTGAAGAACAATTAAAATCTTTTTTTATACAGATGAAAAAAATCCAAGTTTTTCTTTATTCGAATGAAAAATAATCCAATCTAACTTTTGAAACGAATGAAGTGAAATCCAAAAGATATTAATGAATGCTAATATAATAGAGCTCTCTCATTAAAATATATATACAATGAAAACAAAATATTTTTCTCTTTATAATTATACAAATTAAACTCAAAATTGATTTGATTACAAAATAATATTTCAGATATTTACTTAATTATACAAATTAAACTCAAAATTCATTTGATTACAAAATAATATTTCAGATATTTACTTGCAATCTCTTTCCATTTCTTTTGGAGATTCTTTTTTCTTTTAAATAGTAGAATCTCCCTCAAAGAGACTCTATGAAGTTCTACATTAAATATCTTTAAAATTAATCGTTATTGGTTTGAATCTGCAAAAGCTTTCGAAGCCTTTAACGAATATTTTGATATTTTGTTGTATTAGTATAATGGTATAGACTCTTCTCTTTTTGGGTATAGATATTTTTGTATGTAATAACTCTCTTGAATTTCTTGGTTGAAGGTTTTGATATATTCTCTTCAGGTATTAGTGTCTTTGATATTTATACAATAGATTTTAATCACTTTCTCTTAAAAGATTGATACACGGGTTCAGAATCCTTCATATATTGAAATATTTATTACAAAATATTGATATCTTTACTCAAAATATCGATAAGTTGTTTAAAAGTATCAAAACTCGAATTTCTTAATACCATGTACATTACTTTTCTCAATCAATTAATTATTAAAGCAATATTTCTTAACTAATATATACCAAATTAATTCAATCAACATCGACAAACTATATTTCATAATATATAATCATTCAAATTAAATTAAAAGCTTAATATTAACTTAATTGAATATCTAAATTCAACTGTCATGATCAAATAATAAATTTAAATACAATCAAATATTCAAATAATCAAATTTTATTTAAATGAACAAATCAAATTAAAAATATCGAATATATACATAATCTCTTTATTTACGATCAAAACACATATACACCTCAAAACCTACATATATATGCAAGTTTGTTTTTTCCCTTTTACTTTATCTTTTACTTTCTGTCATGATTCTCATGTTTCTTTGACTAATTACATCAGATTGCTGGAAATTGAACTGCATGTGCACGTATTATGATACTCTTGTGAAAAACAATTTCAGTGCAATGGTCACCTTTTCTAGTTTCTGCATCGGTTAGTTTTAAGCTAGTGGTAATTTTACGAATCAGCTGTTCCACTTTGAGGTATTGTTGCGACCAGTATCGCTGTTTTATAATTTATTGTTGTCGAGATAGAACAGAAGGAGAGAAGTATACTGGCTGAGGTGATTGACATGTAGTATCCCAACGGTAAAAAGATATTTTTATCCCTGAAGATTTTTCTGTTGTACACCTAAATTCAAAAAAATAAAATAAAAAATAAAGATCATAATTTAATATAAAATATAAAAATTAATAAATTATTATTAAAAATAAAATTATTAAATTATATATCATAATTAAAAATAAATATTTATTATTAATAAAAAATAAAAATATATTATAATATATCAAAAAAATATATTACTCTTTTAAATTACGAAAGTTATCAATAACTAATTTTACAGAAAATTTTTCTGTAATTAAAATATATATAAAAATTTTTATTCGTATACAAATATAATTAATTAAATGAATCAGATTTTTTTTTATTCATACAATTAATTAAAAAAAATAAACATATAACAAATTTAATAATAAATATTTAATCAAACTATTATACAGATCTTTTGGGTATCGTCAATCAGGTTTACTGATGCATCAATTATCAAAAATATATAAAAAATTACTATTTTAAAAAGATAGAAAATAAAAAATTTATCTTAAAATTATAAAATTATAATAAATTAAGATTATTCAAAGAAAACTTATTTTAAATTTTTTTATTTTTCTTAAAGATCTCTTAATTTTCAATCAAAATTTTTTCTTATTTCGATAAATCTTCTCCTTATGACTTGATTATATATATATATATATATTTTTTTTCAAAACGTTAGAGTTGAGTTTCAAATTTTAATTTAATTTTTTATTTTTAATAAAGAGGATAGGTTTGATGACTAAGAGAGAAAAAAAAGAAGAGAATAAAATAAGTAAATTAAAAATTAATTTTATACTTGACTAACTAAATTTAAAATTTGAAATTTAAAATTATTTTTTTTATTTTTTATTATTTAATTTAATTTTTTATTTAAATCAATTAAAATATTAAAAATGAGTTTTTTATGGATTTAATGTGAATATAAATAATAGAATATTTTAATTATTATCATTTTATAATATATTTATGATTTGATGGTAGTTTTTATAATA
>JAVXUL010000001.1:17607795-17620060 GCA_035590515.1 Trichilia minutiflora
TTCAGAAGTGGAGCAGCAACTAAAGAAAGCGGAGGCTGCTCAGAGACGAAGAATGCAAGTTGAGAAGGCTAATAGGGAATCTGAGGTTAGTTTTTCATTTTTTTCCCCTCATCACTGCTATGGTTTTATATATATCATGGATATACAAACCACCCAACATGTGTTGATTGAATTTTTGTAGGCTCAGGCTATTAGAAAAATACTTGGTCAAGATTCCAAGAGGGAGAAGCGGAAAGAGCAAATGAAAAAGCGCCAGGAAGAGTTGGCCCAGGTACCGAAATCTTTGGATAAAGTGTTATTGAAAGTCTTGGCTTTAAGCAAATCATTTTTTTTCTAATCTATTGAAAGGCTTGGTCTTAAGCAAATCTTTTTTTTTTCCTATCTTGTATGATTTAACAGGAGAAGGCAGCTAATGCTCTGATGCTTGCATCAAATACCATCAGATGGGTCAGTGGGCCTACAGGGACTGTTGTGATATTTCCCAATGATATGGGTTTCGCTAGTATATTTGACTTGAAACCATGCAGGTATTAACAGCTAGAAGTTCAAGTTAACACGTCCCTGCAAAAACACACTTGGACCTACAAGCTAACTACTATTCTAAATGATAGATATTAATGTTTGTGTAAGATTGTTGATGTCTGAGATTATTTGGGTTATTTATGCAGTTATCCTCCCCCGCGTGAGAACTGTGCAGGTCCATCTTGTAGTAACCCATACAAGTATCGAGATTCCAAGTCCAAGCTTCCTCTTTGTAGTCTCCTTTGCTATAAGGCAGTTCAAGAAAAACTGCAGGCAGAAACTGCCTGCTAATGTTGCTAATAATCTGGCTTTATGCTGCTGGTATTTGTTGAATTCCTCTAAATTTCATGTGTATATGGAGAGAACTTGTACAAGATTTGAAGTCGCCGAATCATAGAGGTCAAATAAAAACAGGTTAAACAGCATGTAGACTTCAAATGCCGAAATTGTCTTGCGGCATATAAATAATTTATATGATATAGATTAGTATATGATATATGATATATATGCATACATTGAGGTATACTGTTCCACCAGGCTTCTGATTGAGGTATACATAAACTAATACGATATATTAGTTTATATATGATATATATAAACTGCTTTTTTTTTTTTTAAACATTGAGGTATACTGTTCCACCAGGCTTCTGATATTTGAAATAACTTGGTATTTATGCATACACCCTTTTGTTGATTACATATGATTACCTTTTTGTCAAGTATTTTGATAAATTCACATGTTGCAACCAGGCCAGCTTTAAAATCACTTTGCAACTCTTGGAGATGTAATTTTCTATTTGTTAACAAGGTGAACGAGAGATTGGTTTAGTTATGTCTTAAATTTTGCTCTTGTGGGTAATGTTCGCTGCAGTTGCTCTTGGATAATGTTTTTCTCACAAAACAGAAACCATACTGCCAAGGAACCTTTTTAATTTGTGTGTGCGTACACATTTTAATTTTTATTTTGCTTGCAATTTTTTTTTTTTGAGAAATTTTGCTTAATTTAATATTAAGAATAATTAATTTGATTCATATAATATATGAAAAGTAATTAAAGCACAAAGCGTGGAATTTACATTATATGGCACAGGATATGTTGTAATTTTTGAGGAGTTTAAAGAAAATTAAGGTAGTATTTGTTTTTTTGAAATTTAAATAATTTTAAATTTAATCAAAGTTTTTTTTTAATCTAAAATTTGAATAGAATCGTTTGGATTTATTTTTATTTTTTGACGTTTGATTGTAAACATTAAATTATTTATTTTATAAATTTATAATATTTGAAAATAAGTGTTTTATCATGTATACTGTTTCAACTATTAATCTATATTAAAAATATTTATAAGTCAAAACAAAATAAAAAATAAAGTTATTTAAAAAAAATCATTGTGTTAATATTTTAAAATTAAAAATATGTATTTATTTTTACTTGCAAAATATATAAAGTTTTCTTCATATGCTTTATCATATATTTTTATTTATTCTTGTTAAAAACAATAGAAACAATTATTTGAATAAAAATTATATATGATAAAAAAAAAAGAGAAAGAAATTGAGTTGTTTTAAAAATATGAAATTAAATTTTTTTTTTTATAAATATTAAAATATTGAATAGAAAATTAATAAATTTGATTTTATATGGTAGGAATAAACAAATTTAATAAGGATATTTTTAAGATTAAAAAAAAAAGAAGAAGGTAATTGTTAAGATATTTTTGCATTAAGGATATAAATAAAGAACTTGTTTCAATATTTTTTTTATCACCTCTCAATCTCTTTTTTTAAAGAACTTGCAATGGTTGAAAATCATTCAAAAGGTGTCATAAAATTTTATTTTTGAAATAATGAGGAAACAAATCTAGTAACTTTAAATGTTTTTAGCCCGATTAAATTTTTATTTAATTTTAAAAATGCAAATCTTAATGTTGAGTGCAAAATTTGAAGGTAATTTAATTTTTTATTTATTATTAATTTTTATTTAATTTTAAAAAATTATTAAAATAAAATTTTAATATTTAATATAATAATTAATGAAAAATTTTAATATATTAAAAAGTGTAAATTATCAAATTAAAAACTTTAAGCGTCTTAAAAAAATATGTTGTACCCTAATAGAATCCACTTTCTAGATCTGACCCGTTAACTTAATGGGTCGGACAATACGCCTTCGAGCATCAAGATATTCAGTATTGAGGTGGTTCAGTGGTTGTCACTTTTCACTGCTACAAGCCTATTCCTTTCCTTGCTAGAGCCGAGCACTCCTCTTATCGCTCCAAATCCGAACGCCGTCTATCCCTAACAATATTCCAGATAAGGCGCTTCCAATTTTAGAGGAAAAGGATTGCATTTGAAAAAGGATCCTATTTAGCGGTCGGACTTTAGACGCTATCGAAGAGAAATGGCACATGCGTGCGCGTCCACATCTTCGGCATCATTGTACTCCCTCGTCTTCTCTCCTAACCCTAGCTCGAATTCCAATGCTCATAAACTCTCTATCGCATTCCAGCCATTTGGTTCATGGTAATTATTTTATTTGATGAATACATGTAGGAAAGGAATGAAAATTATAATCTTTTCCTTTGAGTTTGGTGGCTTAGTATCTTTGTTTGCAGAGAAAACGAATAAAGCGAGAGTTATACTTTTGTGTTTGATAGCTATTGATTGAGGCGCTAGAGTGCTTTGAACGCTTGTTTTTATTTTTCGAATAGTATGAAATGGTTTTTCTTTTTTTAGCTCTGAAAAATAATATTTGGGAATTTGATTTGAACTTGACTGAAATTTCACTCGAGGAAACTTGAGATAGCTTGTTAGATTAGTTTTTTCTGCTCTGTTATGTTGTTTTGGTTCTTCAAAAAGTTTCTTCCAAGTTCCAACACAGCCAAATTGTCAGAGGGTTCAGTTAAGATTCGTGTTGATTTTTTCTGAACTTTTTTAATTGAAATTTACAAAACATTTGCAACCTATCTTAATACTCAAATTTTGAAATATTATCTCCAATCATGTAAAGCCTAATACTAATGGCATTTTATTTATTATTTTCCTCCCATCTTTTATTGGCAAAACAAGTGTAATTTTCTAAACTTTGCAGGAAATCAAGGAAACTGGTTAGTATTCGAAAGAATTTGCAGGACACTTCAGTAAAGGCAATCTATTCTGGAAAGTTTTGGGCACCAGAAAGGAGTTCTCGGCAGGGGATTTGGTCAGTTAGGTATTACTCATGCAAATGTTCTTAAAAGTTGCTCCAGTTTGTCTCATTTAGTCAGTGAACTCATTAAAGAAAGTTTATTGAAACTTATAATGCAGGGATGATTTGCAAATTCCAGCTTCACCCTACTTCCCTGTATATGCACAAGGGCCACCTCCTAATCCAATGCTGCAAGAGCGGTTTCAGAGTGTTATCAGTCAACTTTTTCAACATGTGAGAGCTGGATTTGGTTTTTGCTGTGGTTAACTGTTGTGATTGTCAAAACGTTTATTTGTGTCAGCTGCTTATGCTGTTGATGTTTATTTGGACTGGTAGAGAATAATTCGCTGTGGTGGAGCTGTTGATGATGACATGGCAAATATTATTGTTGCTCAGCTTCTCTATCTTGATGCTATCGATCCTCACAAGGTCTATCTGTTCTCTATGTATAGCAGTTGTATCTTGATCTATCATTGGTGAAACTATATAAACAAGCATTCAATCTTGATCTCGTATCATACGATGTTTGTGTTTTGTGTTTTGCTCAAATTCTGTTGCTTTGTTACTTTAGATGATGAATCAATTAAGATGATTGTAATCTTCTGATAAATTTTATTTGTTAAAGGACATTGAACTAGGAATTTACCAGTTAGCGTATGTTCTTATCGTCTGAACAGGATATTGTAATGTATGTGAACTCTCCTGGAGGATCAGTTACAGCTGGTAATCTTTCTTTCAAGAAAATTTTGTATTAGTATTCATGTTATAGTGTTCTTTTATTCACAAGGTGTAAGTTTTTCTTTAATTCCCTGACTTGCATGGATCTTGAATTTTCAGGTATGGCCATATTTGACACGATGAGGCATATTCGACCCGATGTCTCCACTGTTTGTGTAGGACTAGCAGCTAGGTACAAGATTGATGATTGCTGTTTCTGTTGGCCATACCATTATACTTGAGTAGCTTAATTATTAAATACCAGCAAAAAAATAAGTAAATAAAATAAAATCCTAAGATAGATTCATTAATTTTGATGGTATATTGTGCACAGAGAATGATTGCTGCATGATTCCATTCTCCAGTTATGGTAGTTTGACAAATAATAAGGCCCAGATTTAAATAGGTCCGTGTAATTTATGCTTGATTCCAATTCTGTGGAGATTACTTGACAATGTTACTTCTTTAAGTATAGCCTTGGGTGTGTATTGCGGAATGCATTCTATAATAATCATGCTGAGATAGGCTTTCTGATATTTTCTATGTAGTCAATTCCAGATATTTGGAAATCTTGAGTTAGGTTGTAGCTTTATTTTTTTTCAGTATTTTACTTATTTTACTAGAGAACATAGAGTATACAGTTGGAACATTAAAGTTTAAGGGATAATAATCGATTTTCAAATATTCACAATGATGAACATGTGGTTCCTTATTATGGTGTTATGAGAAACCATATTTTGTACCTATTGCATTTAGTAACAGAAATTGCTCCCTTTTTTAAATGAACAGTATGGGAGCTTTCCTGCTTAGTGCTGGCACCAAAGGTATACAACTGCTTTGACACTTTTTTGACTGATGTTTGCTTAGAACTCTCTCATGCTGTTTAACCTGCCAAAGGTTACTAAATGTTTCGACTTTATTCAAACATTAATGAAGGAAAAAGATACAGTTTGCCAAATTCAAGAATAATGATTCATCAGCCTCTTGGTGGTGCACAAGGTGGGCAAACTGACATAGACATTCAGGTATGTTTTTTCCTTTTTTCTTTCCTTTCCCTTACCTTGTAAAACACCAACCTCATTCTTTCTGCTTTTTGATCAAATCATTCTCATGTTTCTTTTACTAATTACAACAGATTGCTGCTACTTGTAATTACATCAGTTGCTGCAAATTGAACAGCTTATGCACATATTATGTTGCTCATTTGTGAGAAAAAATTTCAGTACAATGATCACCTTTTCTAGTTCTGCATCAGTTAGTTTTATGCTAGTAGTATTTTTATGAGTCAGGTTTTCCACTTTGAGGTATTTTATTGTTGTCGAGAAAGAACATAATTACAGAAGCACACTGGATGAGCTGATTTACATGTAGTATCCCAAGGGCCAAACGACATTTTTGTTCCTAAATTTTTGCCTACTAGACATTTTAGTTTACTAGTTTGCAAAATACCTACAAAGACCCTAAAGAGTTATTTCAAAACGTTACATTTGATGAAAAATTGCTGTGTTTGCTGTTGGGAACCCGTTCAATAGCATAAAAATGATGCATTTACTGTTGCCATTACCATAATACCATTGTTATCTTTCAAATTAATTGTCTGAACTAATGTTTTGAGGTCTTAGTGGTATTTTCGAACCAATTGATCTAAAATGTCCTGTAAACCAAACCTGAGGGGTGGAAATGTTCTTTTACCCATACCAAATTTTGCATTTATCTAATAATTGCTTAATTCTTGATAAAGTTCTGATTTGGCAGTGGTTATAGTAGAAGAGATTGCCTTTAGCTATTTGGGTATCATTCTGGAACTATGTAGTTTCTGAGTACAGATGTAAATAAATTGAAATTGAGGAATGTGTGGGCAGCAATGGCATGTTTAATTCTTTGCCAAAAGGTCAACTGTTTCTCCATATAATTGCAACAGATTTGGGACTGGCCTCAATTTTGTCTTTTTGCCTTAGCATGACTAATTAGTTTACATGATTCTCAGGCAAATGAAATGCTGCATCACAAGGCAAACCTAAATGGGTATCTTGCCTACCACACTGGTCAAAGTCTTGAGAAGATCAACCAGGACACAGACCGTGATTATTTTATGAGTCCAAAAGAAGCCAAAGATTATGGGCTTATTGATGGTGTTATTATGAATCCTCTTAAAGCTCTCCAGCCGCTGGCATCTGCAGCAGATGGTGATGACCAGCCTGGTGTGTGACCTTCCCTTGTGATTGTCGCAATTAATGGTAGTGGTACTTTGTAGAGTGAAATGAGAAATGATTATTATAGCATTTGGAGGTTTACCTGAATGCTGAATCAGGACATGTACACTACAGGATTGAAGAAAGGTGAGTTTTGCTGTCTGTTTTATCTGAATTAAAACTTCGGAAATAGATCAAATTGTTGATATTTTCTCTTGTTTCTTATTCACTCATAAAATTGGCGTTCGATTATGATGCACTCCAATTATTTCTCTTTCTTTTCGCACATGTATATTTGTGTGGCCGCAATTTTCAACACATTTGGCTGTAGCTGATAAGTGTTTCAGAAAGGGATTGTTAAATATATAATTTGTAAAAACGTTTTGTCTCCGGCCTCTTCGTCAAATCGATGGCTAAAGTTGCCGTCTACAGATTGAGTAGTGCGGGAACAAGTATACAAACTTGTCAAAACAATGTGACATAAAATTTCTAACATCTACGACTTGGAGGGCCCCTTGCAATACATTTGATGCAAAACCGATGACAAGTGGATTTTCTATTGTAGATTTTAACAGGCCACATGGATGCAAGTATAATGTCTTTAGAAAAATAAGGATAGCCCTGCGAGAGAGGATTGACTTTATACATAGTAAACAATGAAAGGCATGAAACATATGGCTAAGATTAATTATGTCTTTCCTATTACAAGTTCTTTTACAAATCATCCAAGTAATCAATTTAGTCTAGGAAAATTCATCTAGCAAAGTTATGAAAATGCTGTAACTGAGTTCAAATTTTGCTTTTATTCTTTTGGATAGTGACGAGAGATGGATGGCAAAGTTGAGTACGTATCGTTTCACGGATGATTAATTTTGATGCTAATTTTTCCTGCCTCGAGGTGACCCTAATGATCCCGATTCATGGAACAACTGCAACTCAGCAAGTATTGTCGCTAGAAATTAAAATCCGTGACGTACATGCTTACGTTATATGGTCCATGCGGTAAATTTTTGGTCCTTATGGATTCCCATGGCAATATTCTCCTGGGAATGCATGTCGTACAGCAATAATTTTATCTGATAAATCATCCAAAACACACAACAATCCAGAACTATTGGGAGAGGTCTTTCTCAACCATCACCAGACCGCTTCTAACCAAAATAAATACAGAAAAAAGGTAAGATCATGGTTCTTTCACTGCACTTATCCAAATCCAATTATTCTGTTGTAATTTACAATTGTTAGCCACGGGCGTAAGTTCTACTCAAAAAGTTGGTATTACATTAAAAAATAAAATAAAATGTAAAAAAAAAGAGAGAGAGCAAGAGTAGATACAGTGAATGTACTTAGCACAACCCAAAAAAGAAAAATGGAAAGTTTCCCCAAAAGCAATCATCTCATAAGCCAAATCAATCATTCAAAAGAAAGTTCATCGGGGAATAGTAATAAAACCCACTAAATAGGCAAAAAGAGATCCTCAAAATCATGTAGGATAAGGATACTGGAGCACCCACTCGTGAACCACGTGCCATCTTTAATTGGGGTGTGTGTGTGTAATATATATATATCACCCACTCGTGAACCTCGTGCCATCTTTAATTATATATTTATATTTATATATATATATATATATAAATAACCACCACTAAAATGTCTGTACGTGTGTGTTTCCATGTTACTTGGTGGGTTTTCCTATCTACCGAAAGCTTTTAATCTCAATCTCCCAGGAAAAAGTTCACATCTATCCACAACCCACCAACTCTGTTGGCTCATGGCCTAGCGATGCAACTTTATCATTTTGTGAACCCAAAGATTAAAAAACCCAGAAAGATACCAAGTAAAACCACCAGTAACTAGTGGGCAGATCATATATGAACATTTTAGTTACATTTTCTAAGGCTGCAAACACTAAAAAAACACATGGATCAAGAGGGAGCAACAGGAATCCTTTCATCGAAAAGATGGCTTCTCATGAAGCTAGTGAAAACTGATGACATGGGCAGTTCTTCAAGCTCATCGAAAAAGTCATTTTCTTCTGATTTTGTTGTAGCGAATGTCATGAGATTTTGATAAGAGAGGGGCTCTTCATCCAACAGAAGGTTAAGTGATTCATTTGTTTTTTCTAGATTCCCAGAGAAAGGGTCTTCTTGGTTAATCATAATGTCTTGGGAAGAGCTTATAGGGGATTGTAAGTAATGAAAATGATCCTTACTCAAATCTTCGTCAGTGGTGGTCATATTTGTATCGGATTGATTTTGATTCACTTCTTCTTGTGCTTTTTCTTCTTGTGGCTGTTCTTGTTTAGGAGAAGTTGGATGATCCTCAGATACAGTGGCCTGGTTTGGAGGTGATTCTTTTGATTGTTTGATCAAATTGGTGTTATGAATATCAGGATATGGATGGTTATGGCTAGAGGTGTAGGTGATGATGAGCATTGAAGCATCTATTCTGCATCTTTCCACTTGTTTCTTGGCTGAACAACCTTTTGATGTGCTGCATCTGTAGTAGCCTCTGTAAGAAGGGTAAAGCTAAAACTTCAAAATTCTTGGCAAAATGGCGAAATTTTAAGGCATGCAGAGAAGATTCATGCCACTCAAAGAAAACATGAGCGGAGGAACAAATGAAATTACTTTCAAAAAGGCTTGATTCTGGAGGTAACATGTGAAATCATCAGCAGAAAATTCATAAGAAAACAAAAGGTGAACCTGGGATGGGGAGATCCTTTAATGGGTTTTTGTCCATACTTCCTCCAAGACCAAAAATCAGAAGGCGGCCCTTCATTCTTTAGCTTCCCAGCATTTTCTCCAATTCTCACTTTCACAACAGTCTTCTCAACGACCTTCCTATAATAGTCCCCAAACGAAATTACATCCCAATTATTAATGCCAAATTAAGATAGCTTTCAATATAAATTAGCTACTTAAAATTCATGAAATTGAAGAGGAAAGACCCAAAAGAATAAACCAACTAACCTACCTTCTTTTAGAAGCTTGAGTTTCTAGGTTGGCCTCAGCAACTTCTGTATCCAATTTCGGAGAGAGAGAATCATCCATAACTACTCTGTTAGTTCTGAGTATATACTTTTCTAGAAAAGCTTCAACAAATGGAGTGGTTGGAACTGGAGATTAACTAGACGATGTTACTCCACAAAGGGAAAAGAGAAAAAAAGAGAGAGAGAAATGATCAACAACAAGGGTCTATCTGATTGATTAAGAGAGAGAGTCATAGGAGAAGTAAGTAAGAAACTAAAAGAGATGACAAAACCAAACCATCAAGTTGCTTTCTCTCTTTTCTTTTCCCTCATTAAATATAAAGGCAAACCAGCTATGAACTAACATATCAGCAGTTCTCTCCACCCACGCTTCCTTCCCACCCCACCATGCATTAAAATAATCCATACACAGTTGTTTGTTATTAATGTGAAGATATTTCATGATAGAACGTGCTAAGTTTCTCGTGCCAGTTGATTGGCCTGGGACATTGCCTCTCTGAAGTGTGGACCATGTCTTTGGTTGGATTGTATTACGTAATATCTTTGTATAGGTTACATTATGCATTTTGATTTGTTGTTGACACGTAATGGTGAATATGCCAATTGGGAAACTTTATCAAACCAGGAATTGTGAATGGAGAGGCATCGTGAGAAGTTTCAAAACAGAAAACGGCTCGGTGCATTTGGATTTTACTTGGAGAGTAGCCTGAGTAGGTGAGATGAATATATCATCATGGAATAGGAGTCGTGGAGGTTAGCAATGCAAAAACAACCGCTTGGGTCTCGGGTAAAACTAAACACACAAACAAAGAGTAGTTAAATTGGATTATTCTTGGAATATTATAGTAATTCATGAACATGGAGAGATGAAAATCTTGCGTTGATGTGTTCAAATGCAAGTACAACTACAAATGCTTTAGGCTCTGTGGTTTGTAAGTTGTGACCTCTGTCTGACTGTCTGTAGGTGATCGAGTAGGAGGAAACAAAGCCCTCTTCCCCAAAAATTGCATACTAGTCATTTCAAAAACTTGTTTTTTAAACAAAGATTAATTAAGGTAAGAGTTTACAAATGAGAATTTAAATATGAAATCTTCATTTTAGTACAATAGTAAGTTACGTTTAAGTTAATAATAAAGACCAAATAATAATACTTAAAAAGAAAAATTTTAACATAAGTGATAAAATTTTTATTAAATGAGTGCACGGTACGTTTTTTTATTTTTTTATTTTTATTTTAATGCATGTACATTCAATATTTTCCTTAATTTAGAATTATAAATATGTATAAAACTTTTAATAAGTTGGCGGGCCGTATACATCACCAACCCATTGCAAAGTTATAAAAGTGTAGTAAAGTTTTCAACCAACCTTCTTTTTGATAATTAAAAAGAAAGAAAAATGAATGATTAAACTGTTACTTATATTAATTTCGGTTTATTTTATACCACGTAAATCACATCTCTTTAATGCAATTTTAATAATTCTTTGAATTAAGGTATATTTTAATTTTTACAGTATTTCCATACACAATAAGAATAATTTTGGAAGGAAAAAATGAAATACTTAAAGAAATTTTGAGTATAGATAATAAAAAATATATGTAATTTTATGGTAATTTTTAATTTTTTTATAAAAAATTGTTAATAGTGGTATGTATATAATAAAATATTCAATAAAGATTCAGTATACACAGTCACAAAAAATTTAACTTTATTTTAAGAAGTAGTGTAATGAATAACTATGGAAAAATATATTACAAAATTTAATTTATAATGAAGTTTATTTTTTGTCTGAGTTCAATTATGTGGTCAATTTATAAAATATTTTATTTTTTAAGATTATAATTAATTGTGTTAGTCAGTAGGGTGTCATCGGTTCAACTGTTCATTTAACATGGGCTGGGCTGGGCTGAGCTAGTTCGTTAGCCCAAACAAATAAAATACATTACACTGGCCCTGTTCGATAATGGCCGACCACCCTAATTCCTAGCTCTACCCAACGTTATCTTTATTTTTTTTAAGTGTGTATTTTAAATTCATGATGTGACAGTCCATAAATCAATTATTCATGGTGTACTCACATTTACCACCAGATATAAAATCTCTAACCTTTCCTAATTAAATATAAAAAATATAAACCCTCTGAGATTGTTTGGTGATGGGAATTAGGTTTAGAATATCCAAATACAAAGTTCAATTCTCTTTAATTCATCTCGGTTAAAGCGTTTAAGGATTAAGCCTCGATTTTTTTCAATTGATTGATACTGTTTATTATAAAGTATTTATCTATTATATGATATTTTACACTTTTAACTTAGACCTAGACCTCGTCTCAGTAATGTTACTCAAGAATAATTAAAGATTTGGATCCCGTGACAAATATCAAAATAAGTAATTTTTAATATATTGATTAACGATTGAAGTTTTTGAATTTTTAAAAAAAAAAAATATCAAATATATTTTATTTAAAAAAATAAATTAATTTAAAGATTCTCAAATCTCAACTCTATATAATCCAAACCAAAACCACTTCTTAACCACCTTTTATCCCACAGATCAACCTGCAATTCTTCCAGGTCAGTACATGGAGCAACAATTGGTTTGCTTTTAAGCAAATTCATCAACAATCTATTTGTTAATCGTTACCACCATCTAATTC
>JAVXUL010000001.1:17620160-17639814 GCA_035590515.1 Trichilia minutiflora
GGAAGTTTTTAAGATGTTTGATACATATATTTGTTTATGGACTTTGTAAAAGAGTTATGCAAATGATATGTTTTGTATATTTTATAAATTGTTTATTAATTTCTTGTAAGAACTATGTTAAAAGCTTTTGTAATATGGATTATTAATAATAATAATGATGTATATATTTTAATGAATATGATGTTGATTTGGAACAAATATGGAATTTTGAAATAGATGAGATTGAAAATGGATTGCCTTGAGATGAATATTGGCGAAAGAAAGAAACGATTTTGGATTGAAAATAAGTATCATATATGTTTTACTAGTTCTCAAGCTATGTTCTAGGTATTAGAATATATCTTTAGAGTTTACGGTGGTTATTACGTATAAACCTAACGGACAGGGACATAATAAATATAAAATAAAAATATTTTAAATTTAACTTTTAAAAATTAAATTATAAATTATTTTAGTATAAAGTATTATAAACAAAAAAATTTAATTTATAATTTTATGTTTATATTTGATAAATTCCTTAAAAATGCTTATGATTATAAAATTATAAATAAAATTTTTTTCAATAATTTAAATAAAATATTTAAATTATTTTATTTAATTTTTAAAAATCAAAATAAATAAATTTTTAGAAATTATAAAATAAAAATAAATTCATAATTTTTATGAATATAAAATAAAAATAATTTATAATTTAATTTCTGTAAAGTATTATAAAATAAAATTTTAATTTATAATTTTATATTTATATTTGATAATTTTTAAAAATATTTATAAATATAAAATTATCAATTAAAATTTTTTTATAATATAAAACATTATAGTTATTTAATAATTTAAATAAAATATTTTATGAATTTTATGAATATAAAATAAAATTATTTACAAATTTTTAATATAAAATATTATGAAATAAAATATTAAAATTATAAATTAAATTTAAAATATTATTTTTTAAAAATTAATTATTTTAGTTAAGAATTTATATAAAAAAATTTAAAAATTATACTATAAAAATTAAGAATTATACGATAAATTATATATATATATATATATTTTAGTGAATAAAATTTTTATTATTTTTTTAAATTATAAAAATATTTATCATAAATATTTTAATAAAAAATTAAAAAATATTTTAAACTCTATCGAAAAATTTTATCACAAAAGGTAAATTTCATTTGAGAAAACGGGAGTATGTGTCGTTTTCTTAAGAAAACCCGCCAAACGGGCAAAAACAGGTCCTCAGACCATGTGGGATAAAGACATGAGAGCATCCACTCGTGAATCTCGTGTCATCTTTAATTGATATATACATATATATAAATCTATCTATCTATTTGTGTGTGTGAGTCCGTCTGTGCGCGCGTGCGTGTAAAGGAAATAATCACCGCCAAAATGTGTGTATGTGTGCGTTTCATAGTGCGTTGGTGCGTTTCTCATCTGCCGAAAGCATTTAATCTCGATCTCCCATGAAAACGATCACATCTATCCACTACCCACTAACTCGGTTGGCCCATGGCTGAGTGATGCAACTTTGTAATTTTGTGAACCCAAAGATGGAAAAAACAAAAAAAATACCGAGCAGAACTACTAGCTACTAGTGGGCATATCATATTTGAACATTTTAGTTACATTTTTCTAAGGCTGTAAACACTAAGAATCGCATGGATCAAGAGGGAACAACAGGAATCCTTTCATGGAAAAGACTGCTGCTCATGAAGCTAGTGAAAGCTGAAGACATCGGCAGTTCTTCAAGCTCATCAAACAAATCATTTTCTTCTGATTTTGGTGTAGCAAATGCCGTGAGATTTTGGTAAGAAAGGGGCTCCTCATCCAAGAGAAGGTTAAGTGTTTCATTCGTTTTTTCTAGATTCCCAGTGAAAGGGTCTTCTTGGTTAATCATAATGTCTTGGGAACAGCTTATGGGGAATTGTAAGTAATGAAAATGATCCTTGATCTCATCTTCACCAGTGGTGGTCATATTTGTAATGGACTGATTTTGGTTCTCCTCTTTTTGTGGCTGTCCTTGTTTAGGAGAAGTTGGATGATCCTCGGTTTCACTGGTCTGGTTTTGTGGTGATTCTTTTGATTGTTTGGTCAAATTGGTGTTGTGAATATCAGGACATGGATGGTTATGGCTAGAGGTGTAGGTGATGATGAGCATTGAAGCATCTGTTCTGCATCTCTCCACTTGTTTCTTGGCTGAACAACCTTTTGATGTGCTGCATCTGTAGTAGCCCCTGTAAGAAGAAATTTTAAGGCATGCAGAGAAGATTCATGTAATCCGAAGAAAACATGAGTGGAGGAAGAGATGAAATTACTTTCTAAAATGAATTGATTTCGGAAGTAACACGTTAAATTATAAGCACAAAATTCGTAAGAAAACAAAAGGTGAACCTGGGATGGGGAGATCCTTTAATGGGTTTTTGTCCGTACTTCCTCCAAGACCAACAATCAGAGGGCGGCCCTTCGTTCTTTAGCTTCCCAGCATTTTCTCCAATTCTCACTTTCACAACGGTCTTCTCAACCACCTTCCTATAATAGTCCACAAACGAAATTACGTCACAAATTTAGCTGCTTAAAATTTTATGAAATTGAAGAGAAAAGGCCCCAAACACACACACACACACGCACACACACAAAAGAGTAAACCAACCAACCTACCTTCTTTTAGAAGCCTGAGTTTCTGGGTTGGCCTCAGCAACTTCTGTATCCATATCTGGAGAGAGAGAGTCATCCATAACTACTCTGCAAGTTCTAAGGCAATAGTTGGTTATGGAGATTAACTAGCCGATGTTACTCCACAAAAGGAAAAAAACAAAGAAAGAAAGAGAGCAATGATCAACAACAAGAGTCTATCTAATTGATTAAGAGAGAGAAGCATGAGAGAAGTAAGCTAGAAAAGATAATGACAAAATCAAACCATCAAGTTGCTTTCTCTCTTTCTTTTTGCTCATTAAATATAAAGGCAAAGCAGCTATGAACCAACATACCACCATTTCTCTCCACCCACACTTCATTCCCACCCCCCACCATGCATTAAAATAATCCATTCATACAGTTGCTTGTTATTAATGTGAAGATATTTCACAATAAAACGTGCTAAGTTACTCGGGCCAGTTGATTGGCTTAGGACATTGCCTATGTAGAGTGTGGACCGTATCTTTAGTTGGATTGTATTATGTAATATATTTGTATAGGTTAATTCCACATTTTGATTTGTTGTTGCCACGTAAGCATTTTAATGGCAAACTTTGTCAAACCACGAGATTATGAATGGAGACTCATATTCAGAAGTTTCAAAACAGAAAAAGAACCAGTGCTTTTGGATTTTACTTAAGAGTTGAGTTGGTAAAATGAGTAGGTTATCATGGAATGGGAATCTTAGAGGTTAGTAATGCAAAAACAACCGCTTGGGTCTTAGGTAAAACTCAACTAATAAACAAAAATTAGTTAGATTGAATTCTTCTTTAAATATTATAATAATTCATGAACATATATAAAGGGAAGGAAATCTTGTGTTCAAGTGGAAGTACAAATGTTTAATTAGGATTTATGATTTGTAATTTGTGATCTCTTTCTGTAAGTGATCACCTAGGAAGGAAACAAACCTTTCTTTCCCAAAATTTGCATATGGAATTGTAAAGGGTGGTGATGTAAATATCTTTTATCTTTGTGCGAAGTACCATCGCATTATCAAATTATATTTTTATAAATACCAATCATTCCAAAGTTTATCTTTTAAATAAAAATTAATTAAAAATAAAAAGTTTACAAATCTTGATTTTAAACTTTAATTAAATATTAAATTACACTTAAATTGATAAATAAAGACTCAAAGAAATATTTTATAAAATAAGTTCATAAATAACGTCGTCTCTTTCTAATACCTAATACATTTTTGGCATTTAATGCATATATATTCAATATTTTAGTTATCTGTTTCAATCATTATACTTAATTTATAATTATAACTATATATAAAACTTTTAATAAGTTGGTGGGCGGTAAATATCACCATCCCATTGCAAAGTTATGTAGGTAGGGGCAGTGATATATGATTTTCAACCGACCTTTTGTACCATGACACATTATTTCCCTAACTTTTTGATAATGGTAATTTTATTATAAGTCAATAATTAAGAAGAAAGAGAGAGGAAATATTAAACTGTTACTTATAGTAATTTCAAAATATTTTATACTACGTAAATAACATCTCTTTAATGCAATTTTAATAATTCTTTAAATTAAAATGTATTTTAATTTATACAGTATTTCAATATACAATAACAATCATTTTAGAAGGAAAAAAATGAAATATTAAGAAATTTTAAGTATATATAAAACAAAATATTTAATTTTATATTAATTTTTTTAATTTTTTAACAAATTTCTTTTATTTTTTTATTATATACACCCAAAATCTATGTATACTTCCAGATTTGAATACAAATGAACACTATAAAAAATAACATATTTATATTAGTGCAAATCACTCATTACTTGATGAGTTCAAAAAATATTTATTAATAGTAATATGTATATAATAATATATTGAATAAATTTCAGTATCACAATCACAAAATATTTAACTTCCAGTTAAGAAGCAGTATACTGAATAACTATAAAAAGGTATATTACAAATTTTAATTTATAATAAACTTCATTTTTTGTATGAGTTGTATTATGTCGTTAATTTAGAAAATATTATAATTTTTAAGATTGTAATGAATTGTGTTGGGGTAAATTTTAGGAAATGACTATTTTTTAGGATCATTTTTTTTAATTATACCAACATAAAATTTATTATTCTAACCACTATTTAGCGTTATTTTATTTTTTATGATTTTTTTAAATTGTTTATTTTTGTTGGCTATCCTTAGGTAAGTTAATCGATAATTTGTTTACAAAAATAAACATATAAAAAAAATATTGATAATGTATTTAGCATATGTTTGACGGTTTTTTTTTTTTTTCAATTTACAAGTAAAAAGAAATTTTTTGTGTAAAATAAGAGTTTAAAAATTTAAGATAAATCTATTTTGTAACACCCCGTGTTCTTCAATAAGGGTAATTTTGTCTTTCTAGTAATGTAAGTCCGGGTTATGTAAAGATTTATAATATTTTAAGGGTTGATTTGAGGTTTTGAAAGAGTTATAATGATTAAGGAATGAGAATAAATATCGGGAATTGATCGGGAACTTGAGCACAAGAGAAAACTCAAAGTGAGAAGCATTCGGTCGAACGAATAGTCGAGTTCGTTCGAATGAACGAATGGGATTCGATCGAACAAAAGCTTGGTTCGTTCGACCAAACCAAGGGCATCCGATTTTTCAGAGAGCTCGAGAATTCTCGATCGAAAACAAAGCATCATTCGATCGAACGAAGGGTGTGATTCGGTGTATCGAATCGTGCGAAAAGACAGAATTACCCCTTTTTTGAAAGGTTTTTTTCTTAAATAATCAGGGGCTAAATGATAATTTTGCCCCCACTTTTATGAAAAGGGGAGCTGACCCCTTCCTTCCCTGTTTTTCTTCTTCTTCCCCTTTTCTTCTCTTCCTTCGTTCCTCCTCTGTTCCACCCACATTCACATATCGTTTTTCATCTTTTCTTTGATTTCTCACCACCATTCAGTCACATTCTCTGTATCTAACTCTCTAGAGGCGTCAATTTGTGGCAAGAAGCGCCGGAATCGAGTTGGAAAAGTTAGGGTTTCGAAGCACAAATTAGGGTTTTCGGTGTTCCAGGCCAAATTAAAGGAAACCGATCACACCACAAGGTTCGTAGCTCTATTTCTAACACGTCTGTATATCCTATTTCGTATTTTATGAACTTTGATTCGTATATGCTTTTATATGGATTTTCATAGATTTATCACATTTCGATTAGTTTTAAAATGTTCTTTGGGTTGTAATAGAGTCAGGAAAGTTATAGGAAGCTAGAGATATAATTTTTCAAAATTTGGGTAAGTGTGAACAATGATCGAAGGTACCGTTCCAGTAGGTACATGGGCTCTGCATGTCAAAAATGTGAATTCGAGCTACATTATGCTCGTTAAACTTAAATGTGGGTTCTCGACAATAAAGGTTGGGTAATTGATAGTGTAACGCGGGTTTTCCTCAAATTCGCATATTTTCCGAGTGTAGAAAATCAAGGTTGCATACATTTCTCGCATTCGAGTCTTGTTTATAAGTTAGAAATGAGTAGTGATGGGATTTTGGTATACCTATGTTTAGGCATCGATTGCGAGGAGCAGAAATGCGACCTGAGCGAGGAACTTTAGGGAGTGCGTACCCTCCCTAACTTATGAGTAGATCCTTTTACATTTTCACTGCTTTAAATGATTTTTAATGCTTTTATATACGTATGTTTGATAAATGTCAATATCGAGGATTTGTGCTTTTGTTTTGAATATGTTTGAATAATGAGAATGATTATGCATTTTGATGCATCTATTTATTAGTTTATGGCCGGAGAGCCAATTGATTTTATTGGTTTGCAGGTTCATGTGCGTTTTATATGTATGAAGGCCGTTGGGCCAGCTTTTATTTATGCTATGCTTAACTTGTTTTGTGATGATGATTTCATGATGATTTGGCTTGTGAGCCATGCTTTGTGAGTTACGTTTGATGATAGGCCAGTTGGCCAAGTTTTGGTTTCTGTTATGTGGTGATACGGTCGATGAGTCGGGATTTATGTTGTTTTTCTGATTTGTGATGAGACGGCCTGAGGGTTAGGTTTTCTTATTGTATTTTGGTATTATATTTTATATTGGTATTTTGGTGATGCGGCCGAGAGGGCCCAGTTGTTGTTGGCTATAATGGCCTGTGTGATTTCTGTAGCTACAATGAGATAGCTTGGGGAAGAGTTTACTGTGATGTGAATCCCATGTGAGTGTTGTATGAGGTAGCCTAGCACGGACCCAGGTAGAGACCGTCTAGGTGAATGTTGTATAAAGTAGCCTAGGACGGACCCAGGTAGAGGCCGTCTAGGTGAGTGATATGAAGTAGCCTGGGAGAAGATTACGAGGTGACCGTCTAGGTGAGTGAGTACCAGATCGAGACATATGATAGTCCGTATGGGGATTTGATGTAAAGTAGCCTGAGGATGGATCTCGAGGAGACCACCCAAGTGAGTGTGTGCCAGATAGTGGATTATCTGGAGCTGTATGTTTGTAGAGAACAGTCATGAGTGTCACCACGTGACTACTTGACAGCCAACATCAGTGGTGGACTTATTTTCTAATTGAACCATGCATCTTTGTAGTTTCTACATTTAAAAATATAATTTTTAAACAGCATGTTTTATCTGCATATAAAACCCACTGATGGCTCGGGATTATGTCTGATCAGCATAATTACTGGAAGGTTGGTCATGCCCAATGATTTGCTTAGTATTCGATTCGTTTTGATTTGAAAATGAAAAAGATAGTTTAAACGTGCTTTCGTTATGTGTTTTTAATTAAATAAATATTGCTTGATAATGATTATGTTTACATTTATTTTATTACCTAGTTTTATCGTTTTTGTTCTCTTACTGAGTATACGCTAGTATACTCACCCTTTTTTTCACTCACAGGTTTAGCTCAGAGGTATTGTGGATGGTGGTGATTGCATCGGAGGCAGATATTGTAGGTTTTGATCCTATACTTGACTCACTCTCATAATACTGAGTCCACTGGGTGCGTCATTTGATTTGTATGACTTGCATATTTTTATTGTTTTCAGGAAATAGAGAATTTTTATGAAATTAAGATATTAAAGTTTGTAATAAACTATTTTTGTTATTTTATAATCGAACTTGGGAAATTTGTAAAAGATTCTTATGATATCTTTGACTCAATGATGTGTGATTTTATTTTAATGGAATTGATGTTAAAAGATATTATTTTTAAAGTGCTTGAGTTGATTTTGATTTAGATGTATGCTTGAGTTGATTTTGATTGAGAAGTAGTTTGGGAGTTGGGAAGAAATTTTATTAGAAGTGATTTATATTTGTTTATGATTTCAGTTTTACAGGTTCTTAGTAAGCATTCTGAACCTAAGAAATACTTATTAAGAATATGTGACGGTTGTTACAGGTGGGATCCACGGGTTGGGGTGTGACATATTTAATAAATAATTTATTAAAAGTTTTTTTTTATTAGTAGGGTTTTAGAAAATAAAAAAAAAGTTAGAAGAATGAATTGATTGTTAATATTTTTTTTATTAAGGATAATAATAGAAATAAATTTTTTTAAAAGATAAAAATGATATAAAAAATTTATAATATACTAAAAAATTAATACCTAAAAAAAGATAAGTAAAAACTTATTTTTATAAAGTTTATTTATATATAAATATATATTAAAAAAATTATTTATTTTTTATAAAGCTTATCAAAATTGATGGTTGATTGAGTTTTTCTTTATAAATAAAAGATAAGCTAAAAAAAGAAATCAGTTAAATAGATTCTTAATATTTTTTCAAACAGTCATGAAAAAGTTTTTCGATTGGATTAGGGACTTATAATGATGATAAAACGACAATTGTTAATGTCACATAAATTTAAATTACCAAGAACTGGTTATTTAGCCGTGCAGTGTGATTCGAGTAAATATAAATAAGTATGGTATCAGCTTAAGGTGCATGATCAGTTTAAATCTGCAGCAAACTTTCAAGCCGTTAGAGCGAGTGCCGACATAATTAATTATTGATATAATGTAAGGCTGTGACGTATGTTAGGTTTCAAGATTAATGTAAATACTAAAAAATAAGTTGGAGTGGTCACTCTACTTTCCTACGCATTTTTGTCTTATTTCTTTCTTCTTCTTCTTGTTTTTTCTTTCGTAGTAAAATAAATCAACTGGAAATAAATAAAGTTAAACAAATTCATGAAATCATGGGAACAAATATAATTTTTTTAAATCTAAAGTGATTAGAATAGTAAATTTTATATTAGTATAATTAAAAACAAGACTAAATAATGGTCATTTCTTAAAATTTTTCAGTGGGGTGCCATGGGTTCAACCGTTAATTTAGATTGGGCCGGTCTGATTCATTAGACCAAACAGTTAAAAAGATTATACTGGCTCTATTACATAATGGCCCATCACCCTAATTCCTATTTCATTTTCCTAGCTCTACCTCTTTTTTTTTTTTAAAGAAAAATTATATTATTGACTTATCAAAACTCAAAAGTTCTATTATGTACCGTATTATTATATACATTTTAAATTCATGATGTGACAGTCCATATATCAATTACTCTTAATTTTAATAACGATGTATTAATAAAGCTCTACCCTTTGTTATTTCTATGAAAAATTATATTATTGATCTATCAAAACTCAAAAGTTCTATTATAAACTGTATTATTATATACATTTTAAATTCATGATGTGACAGTCCATACATCAGTTACTCGTAATTTTAATAGCGATGTATTATTATTTATTACCGATGAGGATATAAAATCTCTAATTATTAATAATTAAATACCAAATCATATTTTCATTAAAAAAACCAGTTAATTTAAAGCTTCTCAACTCTATTTGTCGATCGTTACCACCGTCTAATTCTCAAAACTTAAAATTAAGAGTGTCAATTCGTATAAACTTATCGTATTTATGTCGTGTCAATAAATTTATAGTATTTTTTTATACTCATCTGAATACGATTCATTTATTAATCGTGTCAAGAACCCATAATCCGAATACAATCCATTTATTAATCGTGTCCTTCATTTATTAATCGTGTAATTTATTTTTTAAATAGATGATATAATACAATATGATTGGATCATTAACTCGATCTAATCTATTCAATTCATTTAATTAATCAATTAAAATTTAACTTAATTAATTAATTATTTATTTAATATAAAACAAGTATCAAATATAAATAAATAAAATTATTATATTAAATAATTATTTATTTAAACATAATTATTTATTTAAACATGATTATTCATTTAACTAATTGTATTTTAATCGTATCTTAATCGTATTTTAAACGAATAAACGAATTCAAAAGGTCAAATCCGAATCCGACACGGTTATTAATCGTATGACACGAATACGATCCAATTATTATTCGTGTCAAAATTTTGAAATCTGAATCCGATTAATTATATCGAAATCATATCGAATAATCGTATCGTGATTCAAATTACCATCTCTACTTAAAACCACAACATATTAGATTATATTGGCGTCGGTTTTTATATCGTGTCATGCTCAGGTCAGGATTAGTAATCCTGTGGGATATTGGCTTTAGAGAGAAATTATAATTAATTAATTAGTGATTATTAAATTAATTTCGGACCAATTCATTACCTTTTGATTTCGTAAGGATGTTCAGCTCAAGAGGATAAGGACAACATGTATTGATTCAGATTCTTCTAACCTTATTGAACATAATTGTATGATATAATATTTGGGCATGCATGTATAATATAACCTTATTGAACATAATTTTATAATATAATATTTGGATATGCATTATAATTATCCACCGTTCATCCAGTCCAAGTCAATGGTGTAGATTCTATGCGCAATGTCCAATTACCAACCTAATCGAATTCGTATCATTAAAATGTCAAACCATTACTATTGGATTATTAATCGTTATTGTTTGGTCACACGTCCAAGAAAGCAAGTTTCACGAAGTGATCGGGTCAACAGATCGCGAGTTATTATCAGACGACTGATGCCAGACAACGATATATTGCCGATAAAATAAAACAATAATGTTATATATTACATAGAAAAGAATCGTATGTAGGATTAGTTGGTATTATTTGTCACTAAAATAAGGTATGGTAAACTGTTGACTTCTGAATGGATGCAGCACTGCATCAATGGAAATATGAAACTCTAAGCTTCGATCATCTCAGTGGTAATTATTTAAAAGAGGTGAAATTTGACAAATAATAACATGTAGTAGAATGGATGGATAAAACGGAAGCGTTTTCACATGAATTAGGTTTTCAAACACACAAAAACCTAAAAAATATTAAACAAGATAATTGACATATATGTCCCTGAAGTTTCAGGAAAAATTACGTGTCCTTTGGTTTCAATTCGATAACAATATAATTCAAGTACTTTGATGTGTTTTATCATTCACTAATCCAAACACAAAGGATGAGCTGCCTTTTAATTTCGCTTCAATTTGTACTATATGTGTAGAAAGATGAATACAAATGCAATAATGTAAAACAATGGTTTCCACAGAGATTGGATGGATCACAGTAGCTAGGTATTTCGATGGATGGAATAGACAATTAAGTAGGTAAGTCTTTACAAGTTGGATATATTCCCCCATCAATAAAAATTAATTTAATGTACTAGGCTTAGGAATGGAACTGGACCGCGTCTTGTGTCAACTAATTTAAACAATGAACCTGAGAACAACCACTATAATATTCCATTATTTTCCGTTACTACTATATAGACCATTTCTATATAACTTATGTTTCTTATGATGCAAACAAAAGAGGAGATTTTAACTTGTTCAAAATATTTTTCATCAAAGACAAAATGGGTTGGCAGAATTTGCAACAGAAGGCGAAGAACATCTTGATTCAACCATTCCATATCCTCACAACCAATCTCCTTACCCTGTTGCTTCCCCTCTCATATCTTCTTATGGCCAGGATTTCTTGTGCTCGATATCTCTTAACTACAATCTCTGATCCTGAAAGACCTTCCTCTTCTTTTTCCTTCTCTGTTTTCCTGTTCACCAATCCAGCTGTTCTCTACATTCTTGTTTCAGTTGTTAGCATTGCCACCCTTATCCATGGCTTGACAGGAATGCTTAACGTTCTAGGCGAGTCGCCAGGCACTGTTTATCGACCCCGTTTGTACACCGCATGGATTTTTCTTTGCTCTTTACAAGTCTGCGTTGGGCTCGGGATAGAAGGAAGCATAGTTGCTGGAATCGACGGTGCTAGTTTCGGTATTCGGCGAAGTTTGTTAAGCAGAGTCATATTTTTCTTAGGTTTGCATGATACCATGCTTCTTTGGTATAGAACTGTGGTGAAGCCGGTGGTCGACGACACAATTTTTGATGTTGCTAAGGATGAGAGTTGGGTTGACAATGTGGCTATGGCCTTAAGTTTTGGTGGGTTGTGGTGGTGGAAGTTGAGAGATGAGGTGGAAGTTTTAGTAGTTGTTCCAGAGGTTAAGAAAGAAATGTTAATGAGCGTCGGATTGGATGATTTTTTTGGTTGGTGTTTGTATTACTGGATTGTCACAATTGGCATGGTTAGGGTTGTTAAAGCTCTGCTGTGGCTTGGGATGATTTTCCTATGTAGAAGAAGGGTAACAAACAATTCTGAAGACTCTTGTGAAGATGGTCAAGACAAGGTCTGAAAACGAGATACTTTTTTTATGTATACATTTTTTTCTTCAAGTATTATTTTTTTATGCTGGTCAACAACAAGTTGTCAATATTGTATTGCTTCCATATGTAACCAGTTGTAGTCGTTGATCTTCTTTCATAATTAGCTCTGGGTACTACGTAGATGTCTGCTTGTACAAAGTATTAGAGATGATAAAGCCATCGATTATTTTAGTTCATTTGGATGACGTGCAAAATCACCGCACATATATAATAAATACACAGAAAGCCTGAAATAACAAGTAACGTATTTAGGTTAGATAATTTTATTAAAACTGTCCTACTTAAGTATTTTGATAAGAACATACTCGAGCAATAATAACCCTCGCCTATGGCATTGACGTCTGCAAAATGCAGCTTAAGAAATAATAAAGGTAATAAATAATATTTGGGACCTGAGTCCCAAGTATTTCTTAAAATGGTACAGAGTTTGCCCATCAATAATATATATCCCTGACCAATATAAAATAACTCAAATTCCCTTTAGTGAAGTTACATCGTAAATGTGTCCGTGAAAATTTAAAATAAATGACCCCCCTTACTTTTATATTTATAATAAATAAAAATATAATTTTTCATTAATAATCAAATTGGTCCCTAACTCTCGTTAAAATTATTCAAACACCTTTCCAAGTTAACTTGCATAGATTTACATTCTTATGGAAAAAATTAAAAATTTTAGGGTTCGTTTAACTTGTGATTGAAAAACTAATTTTAAAAACTACAATACAATTAAAAACTTTGAATTGTATATTCTTATTTTTTTTAATATCCGAAAATATATTTGATATAATATCTTTTTTTAAAGGCATTTGATCTTAAACTAATAAAAAAGAGATTATATTTTTTTTTTTGCTAATATTGTTATTAAGAGCAGTGTTTTCTCATTTTTTAATTTTTTATTGACTTTTAAGATTTTATTGGAAACCAAATTATAGTTTAATTTTAGTTAAACGCCATTAGAGTATGTTTGATAGATGATTTCATTTAACTTTTGAAATAAAATTATAAAAGGTGTTTGATAACAATTTTTAGTAGAATTCACTTATAATTTAATTAATTTATATAATATTTTAATTTTTGTACTGTAACACTTGTGTAATTGCAACATCTCAATACCGAATATATTTTTAATATTTTAGAATAATTGGATCATTTTTGTAAGAGTAAGGAATGCATCTGACACACGTTAAACCTTTAATTAAGAAAACGTACATTTAGATTTAGGAAACTAATAATAACATTCCAACGAAGCAAAGAGTCAAACAAAAGCTAAAGCGTAAAGGTCAAATCAGGTATATCAAGGTTATAGGTCAAAACTTGAAATAGTTGACATGAATTTGAGAATAGTGTCATAGTAAACATTAGAATCATCCGAGCCTCATAGAACAAATACAACAGACGGTAACAATATATAAAGCATATTATGAACTGCTCAACTTGTCAAAAGCAAAGTATATCCAGTGTAGGCCTTTTAGAAATAAAGGGAATAGTAAAATACTGAAGCAAAGGGAGTTGATTCGTCCAATTTCGATCCCGCAACCATTTCTTCCAGCCAATCCACACTTTCGTTGTCGCACGGCCGGTTGAATGTTTATAAATGATATTATCCTTCGATCCCAATCGTTAGGATCTCGTGATTTTACTTTGGAAATAGATGGTCACAAAATCTTTTTAAAAAGTGATCCATTTTAATATTATTTTTATTTAAATACACTTAATTTCATAATTCTTGAAAGTAAATTATTATTTATTTCAAAAAATCTCGTTGATAACTTAGTTCTAATTTTATATATTTAGATTAATAATTTTTTCTCTCGTTCTGATGTGAGATTCAATTTATTTATATTCTTTACCATCTTAGAAACCTGTTAAAAGCTGCTCCTTACTTAAATTCTTTAGCCCCAATATTACTTTTTGTCTTCATCGAATTAAGATGTTATAGGTCCATTAACTTCTATCTAGTTCGTCCCTGAACCACCATAATCGTATTAAAGAAGAATTGAGTCTGATATTATATTATCACACTCGATCCAATGCTTGTTAAGGATATTATCTACTTTGACTCAATCCTTGGAGCCTCATAGTCTTATTTTTAGAATAGGTTATCACGATTCACGAGAACTTTCTAACAGGTCATTCATCTTGATACTACTTTCGACCAAGCACACTTAACTGCGTAACTCTTAAAAATAAGATATCACTCATCCCAAAAGATCTCATCGACAATTTGGTTCCAACTCTATATATAATATAACCTAGTAATTTTCTCTCTCATCTCGATGTAAAATTCAGTTCATTCCTACCCTCTACTATCCTAAAAACCTGTTAAAAACCGCTTCTTGTTCAAACGTCCTCGCCCCGACACCACTTCCAGTCCTCGTCGAATCGGGATGTTACATTCATAGATCATCATCTTTTGTTTTCGATTTAATTATTCATGAAATCTATTAAAATTGGATGGATGAATTAATATTAAGTTAACATAAACATTTCACTTAAAAAAAAATCACCTAATAAATACACGTCCTTAAGCTACAAAATTTTGTCCGATTGAGTTGAGATTATACTTGTAACACAATTGATCACCAACACACACAAAACCAAGAACAGAAATCAACACCAAGAACTCAAGCTTCACAGAATGAATCAATGTTGATAAAAGACTAAAAATTGAATTGCTAATGCTTAATGAAGTCAGAATTAAAGAAACTTTGGAATACAATTCAGAGAAAATTGTAAGAAGCTTTTATTGAAGAATCAATCTTTTAGTTATAGAGAATACAACTACCAAGTGATGGTCACAACCAAAAGAAATAGCTCGTTTATAGACATACAGAGCAGTTATTTTTACGAGTCACAGACTAGGTACATTAGCCTTAACTCCTAACAACGTTACCTAGCACTGAGCCCTCCTTTTCTGACTTCAGTTTTGGACTCCTCGTTCAATCTGATTTGCGCTCTAGAAAGTGTTTAGGAATCACAATTCTTCAATACTGACGATAAATCTATACCAATCATGTGATGTAGTGTAGTTTAAAATTATCGTATTTTTATTTCTTTTCGACTTTTTCTGACAAACAGACGGAGAAAGGAATATTTTTAAGTTCGAATTTACCGAGGTATGGCCACGAAATTCATCGCAAGTATTCTCTTGCAACTGCTTCAACTCCTGTAATATTCTCTTTACATCGTGTTTCTCTTCAACAGCTTTAAGACTTGAAATGAACCCCAACCAATGAAAAAAATGAATACGAAGAAGAGAAACACAATGTTATAAAACATGGACAATCAACGGTTACAAATTGAATGCCTTGAAGTTGACTCAAGAAGGATTAATCGGATTCCTTCTTTCAAGACAGAAAGCTGTCTATCAGGTCATTTTTTTGGGTTATATCACTTATTTCCCTTAAAGTTATAATGTTTTATTTATCTTCAAATAAAGACAGAAGTATTTTCATTTATATCAAATAAGTCCTTATCTCTATTAAAATGACGAATTATCCTTTTGTTATTGAATTTTGACCATAAAAAAAAGGTATGCAACTTAAAAGGCATTTTCAGCCAGAACTGCACGAACAAGAAATGGAGACACTATTTTTGTCGTGCACAAAATGGCCATACATGCGTAGAGAGATCATTCTTCCTAACTATAACCTCCAACTCTCTGAATAAACCCTCTCTATAACGTTTAGAGATTTCAACGGCGAACACTAGAATCTAATTCAGTCGTTTCGATAAAGTTAAAATTCTATTGATATAAATAGAGAGACTATATTTCTATTTAGGAAATTATAGAAATCCAAAATCTCATTACTTCAAAAGGATATTCCTGTGTATTTATGGAAATGTAGGACTGTATTGCTAACTATAGCACTCGATTCATGAAGATTTTAGTTGCTTTCCAATTTTAATTATAACTATTTGTATAATTATTTGCAATTAAAACGAGGAAAATTTGGAGAAATATAATATATTAGTAAACCATACATTCACAGAAATCATTGAAACCTCCAGCGAAGAGAACCAACACAAAACATTAGGGAGAATGCCTCTAAGCTCCCTGAAGTTTGGCCTAATTACTTATCATCCTCTCTAGTTTGATATATATTCAAAGTAATTTTTTAAATACAATTACTAAATTGACTCTGTGCGCATAGTATGTTCTTCCCCTAACAGTCCCAGAATTCAATTGAAGGCAACCCAAAAAATATCGAAACGATAATGGGCAAGACGATCTCTTTGTCTCGATGCAGGGAATTCAATGCATCTCAGTAACAGGAAACCAGGCATCTTTTTGACCGCCCTAGGATTCGGTCTGTAGTCTTCGTTCTTCAGCATTTAACCTTCTCTTACTCTTAAATTCATTCAATTCAGAGAAGAAAACACGATCAACCATCAATCGATCTTAAAGAACCCCACATCAATTTGATAAGCTGAGTGTGTTTACCGCATGATAATTTTAAAAAAATAGGGATTTCTTGATAACGATGTCGAGTGGAATTGCGACGGTGGAGCTGATATCAGCGGCGTTGCCGGAGCTGAAACTAGTCTTGGTGTTGAAGGATTGGAAATTGTTGGTGTTATGGGATTGAAACATTAATGTTGTTTACTTTAAACTTCGGCCCCTTTGGCTAGTTAAAGTAATCTTGTGCCCTTAAAAAGTTGTTTTTCATATTGTAACGGAACAAGCATGGAGTGCTCAAGTATCTATCAAATTAGAGGGGGTTATGGGTAATTAAGCCAAACCTTAGCGAGCTTCAGGCCACTCTTCCCAAAACAGTATGGTAGCAATAATTAAAGCTGTGATTTGTATCCTTAAACCATTCAATGATGCAAAGGAGTCGGATCGCCACGAATATCCATCCATCATTTTCTTACAGATTATATATGAAAATTGACATGGAATTGCATGGAATCAAAACATTAAGATAGTGCATTATAATTTTATCAAATCAAATAAAAAAATTTATAATGTTATTAAATAAAATTAGAAAGCATTTTAAAATAAATTTTTGTTTAATTAGTATTATTATTTTTTATTTAATTAAAAATGTTATAAAATGAATAAAATAAATTTTTATTTAATTAAGATTTTTTATAAATAAATATTTATTAAATTAATTTTTTATTTAATTAAAATTTTTATTTAGTTAAGATTTCTAACTTTCTTGTATAACTAGAATTATAATAATTACTTATATAAAGATGTGTTTTATTTTAATTGAAAAAAAGTTATTTTAGAGAATTATTTTTTGAATAAAATAATATTTTTTTAAATTTTAAATTTTTTATAATTTTTTTTTTTAGATTCCAAAATTTTGAGTTTGAATATTGTGTTGTACTCATATAAATATGCTATACGTGAGGTTAAAAATAATCTCAGTTATTACTTTTGACATTCGATTTTAACGTTTTTTTCCCAATAAATACAACTTCCAGTTAAATAAAAGAGAAGATACAATTCAAACCTTAGAACATATCTTGATCCACTAAAGTATAAAGCACATTCCAATACATTCGTAGATCAACATATAACTCTAGATCGACATATTACAACAGTTTATAAAAAAAACAATTAAAAAGATCTTTAATACTTACTGATGGTGTGGGAGGAAATTTTCTAACAAGAAGTTAACGAATGCCATATTCTCATTGTTAGGCGATGTGCATAACTTTGAAGCATCTGAAGAGGTTATAGCTCTTTCATCTTACCCTCCCTTGTTCTGATTTTGTGATAAATTTTTTTTGTCGAAATCAATTCAAATTAGGTATTTGAGATTAGGGCCTTAATTTTACAGATGTGAAAAGCAAATCTGTAAACCAACACAATTGTCAACAACAAAGAATAACAAGAGCAACTTTCCCACCACAACTATAATACGAGAGATTATAACACCCACTTTACCTTTCACAGCACATAGAAGGACAAAATAGAGAACAATAAAGCAAGGAAATGATAAGGAAGGAAGAGAATAAGCTAGAACTTCCACTATCGAAGTGGAAGAAAAAGCCTCCCTGTTCAGTGGTGGAGAAAACAGAAGAGAGGCTTGGTTTGCTCAGAAGAAATGTGAATGATTAGTGGAGAGGGATTCGGTTTTAACATTTATAAACAAGTTCTGAGTATGATAACCTAATTATTATCGATTGTTTAAAATCAAATGCATTGTAGGAATTCTGAGCTGGTCCCGCCTTTTCAGTTCGACGGGAAAACTTATTATCGTAAAAAAATAGATAAATCAATTTTTTTTTAAATTTTTGAGAAAGAGATGCTAACTTTGAGAAAACGCAAGTCAATAGATAGATGCGAACTCTAAGCCACGTAAGTTAATATATTTCTTTGTCGGGGGAACGACGTTTGCCGCATATGGTTTTAAGAAAAACCAAACACCTCCTTTCTTAGTGTACGATAAAATTTCAGCCATTCAATTTTTGTAATTAATGGCATGAATTTTATCACATGTTAAGGAGATGGGGTGTTTGATTTTTCTGAAATCATTCAATTTTTGTAATTAATGGCATGAATTTTATCACATGTTAAAGAGAGGGGGTGTTTGGTTTTTCTGAAAATAATAAGGGGAAATTTAAAATTCTCCCTTTCTTTGTCCTATATTTCCTAATTAATATAAAATGAATATTCCATATTGCAGAGAGATGACGGTGTGTATTACTAATTATAACACTAAGTTGATAAATATTATTATTCGTCTTTTAAAAGAAATTTAGTGATAGCTATTGCTATAACTATCACATCCTGATTCGTAGATTTTATATATGATAATTGTTACAGATTTTCAGGGTGTACTCAATCACACAGAATATCACCTGTAGGCCTGTAAGGCTTTGATAAAATCTGTTTTCACAAAATTTTACATCACATTTCCAAACAATCCAGCCTTACACCCAAACTCCCAATAAATAAATAAAAACCACAAATACTTCGAATAAATCTGTGTGCACAATAAATAAAACATTCTTAATAATAAAATCTTTAGGGATCAATCCATCCCTAAATAGATTCATACATTTATTACAAGTCTGTTTAGTATTTTCAAACCTCATAAACAAAAAGAAAAGCAAAGATGATACCAGTGGACTATCGACTTCCAGTGTGAGTCAAAATGTGTATACCTGAGTCTTTAGTCCAGCAGCAGTCACCACCACCAGCTCTTATCTTATCGATTTTTCTGAAACTGAGAAGTGAAGGGGGTGAGTATACGGGAGTATACTCAGTGAGTGAACAAAATAAAAACATACTTATACATAAGTAT
>JAVXUL010000001.1:17647877-17669489 GCA_035590515.1 Trichilia minutiflora
TATATATGTTAATTAATAAATTGATTTATGCATTACTAATTAAATAATTGTTATTTAGTAAAATGAATCCTTAGTTGACAAACGATACCGTGTAATGTTACCGTGAATTAATATGGGATTAAATTTTGTCAATCTATTATTTATTTAATGCTTAAGATTATTCTTTAATATTGTATTAAAGAAATAAGTATGAATATATATATACATGTATTTGTTAATATACATATTAGTGTTATTATTATTATTATTATACATATTTTGTTTATTAATAATAATAATAATAATAATAATAATAATTGATTTAATTATATGATATTATTAGATAATATCAAATAATTAAACTAATTTGATTTTAAGACATTTCGGCTTCCATCAATATGAATAAAGCAAAATGTTTATTTTTGATTGGTTGAAAAAAAAGTGAATTTGATCATTTTGCTAGCTTGCTTCCACCTCCCGGTAAGCCTTCTTCTTCTTCATTTTTGGAAACATTTTGGTAAGCTTTTGCTTGTGTGTGTGCTGAACGTGTAAACCAAGTCATTTTTGAAAAACAAAAAGAGAGAAAAGGAACGGAAATGATGAATGGGTTCATAGTTTCCTAAACTTATCAAGAGGCATACTTGCTTCTTCTATCTTTTCTCTAGTCTCCCAACCATCCACTTGAAACCATCTTCATCTCCATTAATTTGTGGATACCTTTGAAGTCCAAAAGGAAGGCTCAAGCATTCGATAATAAGGTATATGTTATACATCCTTCTGTATTTTTGAAAATTTGCATAACTTGTTCCATGATCTTGGCTATGTTTTTCATGGTTTTCTTCTTATAATTTAATCATCTTATGTCAGTTTCTAAAGCATTTTTCCGACTTCTCAACTGAATTTATTCAGCAATTTGGAACAAATACTGTCATCTTCCTGTCTGGGGCCTTACCTTTGTTTGCAACTGAAAAATTACCGGGACAAAAATTGAATAGTTGTGGCAAAGTTTTGTAAACCCCATACACTCATTCAAAACAAGCCCTTTGGCATTTCATATACTTTGGTGATATCGATTTGCTCCCCTTTACCCCACAAAAAAATAATTCAAATGTCACAGTCACAGACTCACAGTCTCCGTCTTAGCCGTATTCTTTATTTTAATTTCATAAACTCTCCTTGGTCCCGTTTAATGATGATTGCAATGTAGAAAGATTAAATGGATCCAAACCTTTGCGTCGATATTGATCTAGATAACCACATTGACTTCCTTTGTGTGTAAATTGGTCGATTGCTTCCCACCTAACATGGCAAATACTTCGTTCTCTTTCACTTCGTTTGATTTCAATGGAATCCAAGGCCGTTACAGTACTCTTCTTGAAGATTATCACAAAGAGGAAGTTGTGTTGGAAAAAGCAGGAAAACAGGATCAAATGTTTTCAATAGACGAGTTAGGAGAGGTTAATCCTCTTTATCCTGAACTTGGTGCCTACCAAGAAGGTAATAGAGCCAAGAAACGTCCCCATTTGCTTGACGAACAACCTCAAATGCTGCAGCAAATTAAACCAAATCATGATTTGTTGCTAGACGAATTGCATCCTGATTTTATTTTCTCAACAACACAATCATTTCAAGAGATGCCAAAGCTAAAAAGCATCCCAACAAGTAGCCAAGAAGTTCTCAAAACAGTCAAAGAAATGTCACGACCGTTTGCATTGTCATCTCTTGAACTCCTCAATAATTATGCAAGCAGATCCAAGAAGTTGAAAGGAAATCTGTCCGGCCATACGAGCAACGCAAGCAATGCGAGGAGTAGCAAGAAATTATCAACGGAAGAAATCATGAGAGTGGCTGGAAGAAGGTATGTACACTTCTCTGATCAGAGTTATGATGATTTTTCTATGGTCATGCACCCTTATGGTTATGCTCTCTTGGGCCTATCTGAAGAAGAAACTAGAGATGTTGAATTAGTTCACCTTCTTCTAGATGCAGCAGAGAAGGTAGGCTACCAGCAATTTGAACGCGCAAGTATATTACTCTCACGTTGTGAATGGATAGCAGCTGAGAGAGCTAATCCTGTCCAAAGAATCGTTTTCTATTTTGCAACAGCTCTTCGAGAAAAAATAAATAGAGAAACAGGTATTATGACTTCCAAGGAAATGAGGAGAAAGGAAATGAGTTTAAGTAATCGTGGGTTGGGTACTAATCCCGCATTCATTATATGCTACCAGCGTCTACCATTTAATCAGGTCACGTGCTTAACAGGAATCCAGGCCATAATAGAAAATGTCGAAAATGCAAACAAAATTCATTTGATCGATTTTGCAATAAGAAGTGGAGTTCAATGGACATCCTTTATGCAGGCTCTTGCAGAGTGCCGGCAGCGACCTATTCAGCTTCTTAGGATAACTGCTGTTGCTTATAGAAATAAAGAGGAAGTGGAAAAGGCTGGTAAGAGTTTGGCAAGCTTTGCTGAGTCCTTTAATTTGCCTTTTCAATTCAATATTGTTGATATATCATGTTTTCGAGAGATTAAGGAACAACTTTTCGAGATTAAAAACGACGAAACATTAATTGTATATTGTTCATTCATATTGAGGATTATGATATCATATCCTAGTTGCCTGGAGAATTTCTTGGGAGTGATCAGAAAGCTTGATCCATCTCTTATGGTGGTAATTGAAATTGAAGCTAACCATAATTCACCCTCTTTTGAAAACCGTTTCGTTGAAGCTTTGTTCTACTACAGCGCATATTTTGATATCCTCGACACATGCTTAGACAATCGTATTGAGACCAGATTGACGATAGAGGCGATTTTAGACGAAGGTATTCGAAACGTTGTAGCGATGGAGGGAGTTCAGAGAACTGTACGTAATGTGAAGATGGATGTGTGGAGAGCCTTCTTTTCCAGGTATGGAATGGTGGAAATTGGATTGAGTGAACGATGTCTGTACCAGGCTGATTTGGTTCTTAAACAGTTTCCTTGTGCGAGTTTTTCTACACTAGAAGTGAATGGGCAAAGCCTAATTATTGGATGGAAGGGAACACCAATTCACTCGGTATCAGTTTGGAAGTTCTCTAGAGAGAGAGGAAGATCATTTCGAATTCATAGGTTCTAAATTTATGTAATGGTCAAGCGTTCAAAGTGTCCGAAACAAAACCAAAATATTATATCATATATTCCTTATTTGTGTATCTTATTTAAATGAGTCAACTATATTTTCTTTTGAGTAGTGTTATGTATACATACTCTCAACAGATATAATATAATTATCTCACTGTTATATATTTTATTTTTCATCACAATACTTTTTTTTTTTAATTAAAAATAAAGAATTATCTCATAATAATAAAATTATGCTATATTAATTATTATACTAATTTTTTTAAAAAATTGTATTTCTAATATTATCATTTTTTTAACCATCAATAATTTTGAAGTAATAATATTTTCATCAATGTAGGTATTAGGAATAAATATTGATTGGTCTGATATGTATAAGAAGAACACATACTAATAGTTATTAAGAAAACATACGAAAATTATTTGATAGTTCTCACTTTTACACTATGCCGGATCGGAATCCAGCAAATTAGTTTGTAATTTATAAGAATATGAGGTATGAAAAATAATATGAACGAGTAATTCTATATCATCTAATTTAATTTTTTATTTTAACTGATATAATATTTATTAATTAGATATAAATATTTAAAAAAAATTTAAATAACATGATCTAATTAACGAATTACTCTTTATTTAATACGATAAAATAATACTTAAAAATAAAAATATTTTAACATAATATTTAAAATATAAATTATTTTCTAAACTAAAACTTATTTAACAGCAATTAACTTTTGAAAACGTATTGGGTGGGTCGAGCTCACGAGCCTATTCAATAAATTTTAGTTATTTATATATATATATTGAAATTACTATCTATTAAATGATTTACTTAATTTTCTCTTTTAATTTTTGTTTTGAAAGGGTTAAATGTAATTAACGGTGATACCGTCCCAAAATTCCTCGAGCTCAAAAATTTTAACTTGATTTTACGGGCTAGCATGACGTGTCAAGCCTGTCCATATCAACCTATTTTGAAATATGACAAGCCACGTCACTGACATTTCACACGTTTCAACCTATGCTGGAATACTTCTACTCTTTTTTCACTCATTTTTCTCAATCGAATGGCAGAGCAGAAACGACAATGGTGTCCAGAGCAAGCGACTCTTCCTCGAAATCCAGAGTTAGATTTTATTTTCAGACCTTAATATTTGAGTTAGCTATTCTTTTTGGTTATATCGTTTGTTCTTATATCAGTTATGATCATCCAAAATTGTTCTGATCATTCAGGATGAAATCGAAATTGATTGTTTCTTGATTCTAACGAATTTATATTTATTTGTTTGTTTTTATTTGCAGAAGTTGTATTAGAAACCTAGAATCATTTGGCTGCTGAGAAAATTATTTGTATGTTCCTTGATTTTACCGTGAAAAGAAAATTCACATTAGCCTTTTCATTTCCTCACATATCTAACCAACCAAACAGACTATAAAATAGAAGGCATGAAATTTAGTGGCGACGTAATTTGCTTGATTGTAAACCTAGGATGGAATTCGTAAAATTGTTCAGAGCTTTTACATTTCCTCTCATATCTAACCAACCGAACAAACCATAAAATAGAAGACATGAAATTTAGTGGCGACGTAAATTTGCTTGATCATAAATCTATAATGGAATTCGTACAATTTATTAAATTCTTGATAGGTTTGTTTTATGAATTGGCAGAAATATCATGGTGAGCAGTCTAATGATGGTCTTGGAAACTTGAAATATAAGCTAAATCAGCTCAAAAAGCAAATTCAAGCAGAGAGAGTTGTTTCGATAAAAGTAAGCCACTTGCGCAACCTTTTGTGTTCTGCTTAGATGATTTGCTTTGTTGCTGTTGCAATTTTCCAAATGTGGCGTTGTCCTACAATTCAATTTTAAGAAGTTTATGATTCGTATTTTTTCATCTTTTTCTTTTTTTAATTTTTAATTGCTGGGATGCTTTTGAAATAATTATAGGTGATATTCATTTGCAAGGATTGAGGTTCAGTTGGACTTATAATTCTTCAAAGATCTTTTTAATCTTGTGAGTTGATGGCCTTTTATTTAACTTAATATAAGGATTTGGTGCACAGATTCTCCCTTTTTTCTTAAAAAAAGAAAAAGAAAAAGGGAAGGAAAAGTATGGGCTTGGCATTGGTTCTACATATGAGTTAGCACACATGGAAGGCATACCTAACTTATGATGGCATTTAACTTGGTAGCAACTTATCATGTATTGTGTACAGGAAAAGATTGAGAAGAACCGAAAGAAAATAGAAACTGACGTTTCTAAGCTTTTATCAACAACAGCAAGAAAGAATGTGACATTTTCAAAGGAGAATGGATTTGGTAACATGCCTCTCTGCAAGTATAGTGGATTTCCTCAAGGATTGGGAGATAAAGACTATGTCAACAGTCATGAGGTTGTGCTTTCAACAAGTAGCAAGCTTTCATATGTTGAGAAGATACCGCCTTATACTACTTGGATCTTCTTGGACAAGTATGGTAGATTTTCATATATCTTTCCATCTCTACATAACTGAATTTACATCATTCTTACCTGGCTTTCCCTTGATGAAAGAAAGAATTATTGATTTTTACACTAGCTTTGACAGTGCCAAATGTTTGTTTCAAAATTCGTTTATGCATGTTGATTGGTATTGATCATGTCAATCATTATTAAAATCTGGAAGCCAGCTAGAAGGTTAGGTGGCATATTGTTGGAATAATTGCATACAGTTTCATGATGAAGAATATCTTTTGAGTGCTGCTGGTGGAATGCTCTATGATTTGTAGGATTTGAAGATAGTTTTCTTTTTGGCTAGGAATTATGACCAAATAGTCGTGATTTTGGGTAGACTTGCATAGTGAAATTGCATTACTTCTTTGTTTTTGTTTTGATCTAATTATCTAGTGAAATTGTGCATCAGTTTCTTCTTGGGAACAGACTATTTTAGGTTGGAAACATAGGCTTGTATACTCATACATAAGGTAGAATGAATCAGCTTTTTGTCTCTCATCATGATTTATGTTAAGATTTTGTCATTGCTCTTCTTATTCAAATATGCATTACACAGCACAGAAATCAGAGAATGACTGAAGACCAGTCAGTGGTTGGGAGAAGACGTATTTATTATGATCAACATGGAAGTGAAGCGTTAATCTGTAGTGATAGCGAGGAAGACATTATAGAACCTGAGGAGGAGAAACGTGAATTCTCTGATGGTGAAGACCGTATTATATGGTATGTTAAAATAAGAAATTATCAGTATTTCTTCACAAGTATTTTACAAATTTTTTGTGATCCTGATGAGAAATAACCTTAGTATTGGATTATGCTGTTTAAAGGTGAAAATAATTTGCTTTCTTATTATTTTCTTTGCTTGTATAATATCTGGTGCCAACTGAACATTAGCAAATGTGAACTAGAAGTAGTTGTTATTCAAAACTCAATAATCTTTTGCTGAATAGATTGTACCAAGGAATGACAGATAAACACTTCTGGGGCAAGGGAACCTGTGGTCAGTTCCATTCATACTGAAGTTTGGACATCCTGGTTATACTAATATTTATCGCATGCTCAACTTGTATAAGACTGTGCTAGTCCAGGTGTTTGGAGCCCACAAAGCACTTTGCCCGTAAAAGATATTTACTATTTAGTCTTCGTGACACCCTATTTACTTATTTTGTTGTGATTCAATTCAATTATTTCTAGTTCTATCAATTTTGGCAGGATGGTCTTTCAGGAACACGAGCTAGGTGAGGATGTAATTAATGTTGTCAGCCAATTCATTGGAGTAGCTGGTTCAGAAATACAGGTATTCTCTATTCGCTATGAGCATGATCATGATGTTTGGAGTATGCTCAGTGTTTCTATTACATTATTTGAAACATCATCTATATTCCTAACTTTTGCTACTTTTATGTTGCTGGGAATGCATTCTGTTTGGTATTGCAGGAAAGATATAGCACATTAAGGGAGAAATATGATGAAAAAAACTCAAAGGATACAGGGGATTCTGGACAAGAAAGGGGCATTTCTCTGGACAAAACCCTAAGTGCTGCTTTGGATTCTTTTGATAACCTCTTTTGTCGCCGCTGCTTGGTATGACAGTAATTGATATAACCATTTGAAATTGCTTGAATGACTATACTTTTCTAACCGTATGTATCCAACAGTTATTTGACTGCCGTTTGCATGGATGTTCCCAAACTTTGATTAGTCCTGTAAGAAGACACATAATTCAACTTTCTACAGTTTTATCTGGTTACATTTCATTGGCCTATCTGATCGGATCCAACTTTACAGAGTGAAAAGCAATCATATTGGTCTGAATATGAAGATGATAGGAAACCTTGCAGTGATTGTTGTTACCTCCAGGTATTCCCTCCCTTCCCCACATTCCTTCTTGTTCTCTCTGTACACACCACTTTGATATGTGCGTGCACACACACACACACATGTATGTATGTAATGTTTTGGTTTATGATGGGGTTGTTCTCATTTACATTTCAGGACTTTCTAGAAGGTTGTCTATGTATCCTCTTTGTGTTTATTTTTATCATAATATAGGAATTTTGTTTCTGTTTTCTTGGAAAAGTCCTGATGTTTGATTTCCATATGAATGCCTTGCAGTTGAGAGCTGTTCAGGATACCATAGAAGGTTCAACTATTAATATTTCAAATAGAATGGAAAACACAAAAGAGGTGACCGGCCCTGAAAAGCCACATGGTCATGGTGACCTCATGCTGGGTGAAAGATACAATTCTGAAAATGTGTTACCTGTTACATCAGAAGTTGTTCACAGCTCTGAAGTTGCTATTGGTGCTCTAAATACATATACATCCTCCATGCAAAGTTTCGGAAAGCGCAAAGCTTTAGGGCAGATAAATATAGAGCTAAATGACTCTTTACAAGTTTGTGATGATATTGAGGATTCTTCAAATAAGAAACAGAAGAAACTATTGCCTTTAGATAAAATTACTGCATCCAGTGATGGCATACCAAGTCCAGATGTCAATAATAGGCACCAGGTTGGTGCAATTAATTACATTGACCTTCAAATGACCTCCAAAGATTCGTCAAGTGAAACTATATCTGAGAAATTTGGTAGTCCTGATGGTGCTTCCTGTGATAAAATTCAGCACAATATAACGGATGGAGCCAAAGATGTAAAGAAAGAGCCTGAAATAAAGCAGTCATTCTCCAAAGGAGAACTACTTGAAGGAGTTTCAAACTGCTCAGAGTGGAAACCTATTGAGAAAGAACTGTATTTGAAGGGTGTGGAGATATTTGGGAGAAACAGGTATATGGGAGTTCCTATTCATATGTTTTATATTTGCATTGTCATTTTCCCGTCAACTCAGTTGCAAAACTTACAGTTTCCGCATTTTCTTTTCCAGTGAATGTGCTCGATTTCATACATTTAAATGTCGTTTGTTTCCAACCTTTAGTTTTTTTCTTATGTTTCTGCAAAAAAGATTTGCATTGGCATTTTCACATCAACTCGGTTGCAAATCTTACAGTTTCCGCATTTTCTTTTCCAGTGAATGTGCTGGACTTCATACATTTAGATGTAGTTTGTTTCCAACCTTTAGTTTTTTTCTTCTGTTTCTGCAAAAAAGACTTTCTTTATTAATTTTGTGTTTAATAATCTACAGTTGCCTTATAGCCAGAAATTTACTTTCGGGCTTGAAGAGTTGCATGGAAGTATCCAGTTATATGCATGACAGTGGTTCTTCAATACCTCACAAATCTGTCACACCAAGTTCCTTTCTGGAAGAAACTGTGAAAGTGGACACAGATTATGCAGTATGCACTGATATATTTTTCTTTTCTATTCTCTTCACCATTTTAAGTAAAAATAGTTATTACCTCAAATGAAATCTTGGAGCCAGAAGAACTATTAACAAGAGAATTTTTTATCTATAGTAATGAGCGTTTTCTTTATTATTCATTATAGGGATAAACTTGCTTTGTTGAGCAAAACAAGAAACTTCATTATTATAAATAGAGCTTAAAAAAGTACAAATTCCTAAGTATTACTATAAGTCTAAGAGGGTAAATGAGAATCAGCTGATTTGGTTCCAAATAATCGGCTTTCGGCTATTAATTTATTTTGTTATTGCTAATAGTTTAATTATTATGGATGTGTTCTTATCACATTATTTGCTTGGCCTGCATAACAATGCCTTCTTTTCTGTGATCTTATTGTTGTTTAAGGACCAAGAGATGCCTGCAAGACCACGGCTACTTCGTAGAAGGGGAAGAACACGGAAACTTAAATATTCTTGGAAGTCTGCTGGCCATCCATCAATTTGGAAAAGAATTGCAGATGGAAAAAATCAGTCTTGTAAGCAATATACACCATGTGGATGCCAGTCTATGTGTGGAAAGCAGTGCCCCTGTCTGCATAATGGAACTTGCTGTGAAAAATATTGTGGGTATGTTGAATTGTTATTTAATAAGTATGCAAGGAAGTATTTACTTATCCCTGGGTAATTTTTCTGCATCCTCGTCAATAGAGATAGGGCTAGAATCTTTTATGCTTCTTATGATCAAACTTTGTCCCAGTTAAGTTTTTAAATGAGTTAGTCATACCTCTCCCAGTGGAATAGAAGTTCTAGAGCTGACCAGTTAGTTGGATTAAGCTGATTGAGTTGCCACTGACCAGGGTTTATTTAGTTGCCTAGTATAACATTACATGTTGTTTTTGGTTACAAATTCAACTCCTATGTGGATCATTCCTGAATTCCATTCTCCTTATATTTTTTAGTTGATCAAAAGAAGAATGTTATTTAATAATTTTATTCACACAAGTAGCTATTACTTCTTAAGGTGCTCGAAGAGTTGTAAAAATCGGTTCAGGGGATGCCACTGTGCAAAGAGTCAATGCCGAAGCAGGCAATGCCCATGCTTTGCTGCTGGACGTGAATGTGACCCTGATGTTTGCCGGAATTGCTGGGTTCGGTAATGAGTTCTATATGCTTATTCTTATAAGCCTTTCTAGCTTTAAGGTTTCATTGGGTAAGTTGAGTTTGTTTTGCTTGTAAGTACTTTGAGGGTTTATTACTGTTTAAGATGAACTTTTATCATTCATGACCTGCACATTTAGATGTTTCTGAAGATGATTGTATACTTTGTTTGTGGTAGTGTATATTATATTTTCCAGCTTTCAGTGATATTTTATAACCCAGATTGGAGAAGATTGTCAGACTGCTGAAATTAGTACTGACACTAGGTTTTTTGCTGCCCTGTTATGAAAAAAATGACAGGGAGATTTACACATTTGAGTTCCTGATCCACTTGCTCTTGTGACAGCCACTGGCTTATCTACTTTCAAGAGTTCTACAGAGAAATAAGGGTTATCCTGATTTTCTTACCATTTTGTTTTGTCATGTTAAGTACTCAGTTCACTAGAATTATTCAAAGGATTGAAGTGGCTCTATTTCCAATATTAGCTTATATGGAGGTTGTAAATATTACAATTCAGTTGACTCACTTGTCTGTCTGGATAAGTTCCTTTTTTTTACTCCAATTTCAGCATTGATGAAATTTTTTATACATAATGCAGTTGTGGGGATGGTTCATTGGGTGAGCCACCCAAACGAGGAGATGGTCAATGTGGTAACATGAGGCTGCTTCTGAGGCAACAGCAGAGAGTGAGGAATTCAGAATGATTTGGTCGTCAAAAACTGTGGAAAGTTGAAACTTTTTTAATGCATAAGTTGCGTAATACCTTGTTTTTTCCTCTTTTCAGATCCTCCTGGCAAAGTCTGATGTTGCCGGATGGGGAGCCTTTTTAAAGGTAGGCTAACAAATGATCTGATGTTTCCTATAATTTTGCTGTTGCTCGTAACTGAAAGATGTGATTTCAGAATTCTGTCAACAAGAATGATTATCTTGGTGAATATACCGGTGAATTGATCTCTCATCGAGAAGCGGACAAGCGTGGAAAGATTTATGATCGTGCAAATTCATCTTTTCTTTTTGACTTGAATGATCAGGCAAGTGGCACCTGCTGACACAAATGATCAACAATATAAATCTCATTATGTGATACTTCAGCGTGATACTAATTTCAGCACCAAAACAAAAGAGTTTAATTCACCAGATTATTTCTGCATAGCCACCATCATCATCTCTTAGAGTGGCACTATGAAGTCAAAAATCTTAAAAAAAATTTCACTCGTTTCTGTGCAGTATGTTCTTGATGCTTATCGCAAAGGAGATAAGCTGAAATTTGCAAACCACTCGTCAAATCCCAACTGCTATGCCAAGGTATGGGTGTTTGAGTAATTTTCTATCAATTATCATTGCTTAGGCTAATGCATTAGCTTGTATAGGTAATGCTGGTGGCTGGAGATCATCGAGTGGGCATCTTTGCCAAGGAGCATATCGAAGCCAGTGAGGAACTCTTTTATGACTACCGTTATGGGCCAGACCAAGCACCTGCATGGGCTCGGAAACCTGAAGGTTCCAAGAGAGATGATTCATATGTCGCTCAAGGCAGACCAAAGAAACATCAATCTCATTGATGCAGTGATAACATGGTTTTAGATTGTATATCTGTTCATGTTCCATAAATTTTCAGCAGTATTAGTATCAATATCACCAACACCAATTAAAGGAATCTTCTTCTTGGGCAAGCAACTACGCATCAGCATTGATCTGTGTATATATGCCCTACCCAGGTCTATCATCACTTGTGAAATAGTATGAAGGTCATGCAATAAGATGGTTGGGCGATAAGGTGGAAACATTATTATAGCCTGGCTTGGCTTTGGCAAAAATCTCCTATAATATTTTCTAGCTATGCTCTTCAATTCAGTAGGCAAAGAAAATAGGAGTTGGGCAATGTTTTCGCGAGTGGCGTGTGTTATGTTCTTGAAGATGTAATATATTTATTTTGGGGAAATGCTATAATACAGGGTTATGATATAAACCTTAGATTACTTTTCTTCCCATTAGTGATGCCGAACAGCAGCTTGGGAGGAGCAATCTAGTGACGCGAAACCCAGTTTTAGAATGCCTCCCAAAAAATGCAACTTAAGGGAAACTTTCGTACCCAGCTTAGGAATGCCTCCCAAAAAATGCAAGGGAAACTTTCTTAGCTTTTAAATAATCATCAAAGCAACAAACTTTGGTACACAATCTTTGCCATTTTCCGATTAAGTTTTTATTTTGTACTCCAAACTAACTTGAGCAGTTGTGAATTATGTGTAATATTATTTATTTTTAGCTTTTCTTCTCTGAAATTTTTAAATAATTTGATGTGAGGTGACAGTTCAAGTAAATGATAAATTTTCTAATTTTAAAATAATTTATGAGATAATATAATAATTTTAAGACAAATGACATTATTCGTAATTATTTTTCACTCTGAGAAGAAACGTGCTTCGGACTAAGTCAAAATGTTGAAATGGTCGATCAAGCCCTCTAATTTATAATGCCCCGGATTAACGAAGTTCCCCTTCGTTCTCCCGCCAATGGATTATGGATATATTTACAAACTGATGAAGTGGCTTTACAACTTGGAAAAATGATGAATGTCTCTTTGGTCCAACAAAACGACTATCAGTCAAAAAATTTGATCTACACTCTCTTATCTCAAGTCTGCATTTGAAGCTCAAATCGTGTCTCCACACCTACTGAGTGCTCGCTGTGCTCTGGCTCCAATGGCAGCGTAAATTGTTGCAAATAATAATTCCATATAGATCACATATCACCCTACGCCGAGAAAATTTAACAGGCAGAAAATGTTGAAAAAATAGCAAGCTGGGAAACATTATCCTCTATTTTGACTGTAAATGAAAATGCAATTGTTCATTCCATATATCAGGAACACCAGTAAGACATCAATGGCTGCAGTCTTGAATGCTTGAAGAGTAACGCTTCCTTGGATTTCTTCCATACATTGATGGATAACCATCTATTCTGTACTAAGACAAACTAGTTATATTCAAGAGATTAACGGGGGGTTTCATCTGTTTTATGACTGCCTCTACAATTAAATTCTTATCAGGGTAGGTAAATCCGAAGGTTTCATGAAGGGGTGGAGTAGCTTCAGTACAGTGGCCACCTGCATTCCACTGCCCTCCCCTGGGTACGACAAAATCATATAGTACTCAGTAACCGATATGATGACATCAAGGAGGACGAGAGTTTTTGGCAGAATAAAGCAAACCTGAAGTGGAAAGGTGCTGCATTTCGAAAGAAAACTCGGGTTTTTCTTGGATTGATGCGTTTATCAACTCACGAAGCCCAAGTCATTAATGCTCTTCTAAAAGCTGTGGAAACATCAAACCAGGGATGCCCTTGATCTCCTTCCTGGTAATAGTTAATCCTGTTTTAAGGCCAGCAGACTTATGAATAATGGAAAATTTGGGATATAGTATCGATATATTGATCATGCACATGCTTATGATCCAATCTGCATTAAAAGGGAAACAAAAAATTAAATAAAATCATAGCTCCATCAATCAGATTCAACCGTAAACCATCTACCATCCTTGCATGTGTGCAGAAATGTACACCAATAACAACGTTATATGCTTTCTTCAGAACCAAGATCTGAAGTGGAACTCCATAGCTTGCAACGAACATAAGTAAGAATTGACCAATAAAACATCCAAGCATAACACAATGGCTAAGACTAGGATTGAATCTTGAATGGTACAAACCTTGCTTTTGTTTTGTAATGGGTCCACCAATGGGCAGTGTTGAATATCAAAATATCTGCACCTCTCCGTCCTGATGATCCACGATTTATAGAATCAATTCTCAATGGCTGCACTCGCTTCTGCCCTATTCTAGCCTTGCCCTCGTGAACTAAGAAATGGCTCACGTAGTATTCAAATTTACATCTATAATCCTGCATAAACAAAACCACAAACAAATAGTTCAAATGTAATATATTTCAATCCAGCATTTTGGTTGCATTGAATCTAAAATTTCCGTTACATCACATGAAAACTCAGCTCATAAACATTTCATGTTTCTTCTTATTACTGAATATCGGTCAATCCACACAAACAGACTTCATTGGTATACATCCAAATGATTCATGGTAAATCCAAATTTATAAATAAAATTTAAATTAAAACATTACCGAATGTCACAATCGTATATTTGCCATTTCCACTTCACGTAGTATTTATCAAGTCTACCATTGGTCATACAATTGAAACTTTCATCAATAAAGAACATGTAGCATTTGTGTACAGAGAATAGCTGTCATCATAGACCAACCTCCCTTTTGTAATATCACAGTCCTTTGTCCTCTTCTCTTCAATTCTATGGTTACTCGCGCCTTCGATTTGATTAACCGAGGTTGCTCTGATCTTCTTCCTTTTAATCTGTTGATCACTGGGAAGTTTAATTTCTCAACTGAAGCGTCTCTAATCTTCGTCTCTTTAAGCTTCTCATTGATTTGAACAGCAATTTCCTCCAAAAAGGGTGCGGCTGCACTCTCTTGACCTGTACTTGAACTAATAGCATTTAAATCGTCATTTCTACTTCCATCATCTTCCAGCACTTTACTGTCATTTCCCTCTCTCTGAATGTCCCGATAAACTGAAATGTTAGCAAACCGAGAAGCGTTATCAGGTCTAGTTATATTGCTGTCGATCAAGACTAAAATTTTCAATCTGTTGCTGTGAAATTTCTACTGAAACCCGTTAAGGTCTGTACAGATATGGGTTTCAGACTTGCATTAACGGTTGGTTAGCTTAACTGAAAACGGGTATCTTCCTTAATGAAAGGAGTGGACTTGATGACCCAGTGAAAGAAGATTGTTAGGAAGATGATAAAAGAAGAGATGGTGAAATAAAACACCACGAATCTCGTGGATTTGAAAGAGAAACTTCTCTGTCCCTCCATCCATGCTCACTTTCTCACTTAGATGTAAGAGACATTAAATTGCTTCAAATAAAAGTTAAAAGACAATTGTTTAGGTTAGGTATTGTAAAGTAGGCATGCACCTTAATGGGTTTGATGCAAAGGATAAAAAAATTGAAAAAGTGGCAAAGATATTGACGGGAAGATTTTCTTATATATAACGGGAAGTAGTTTCAGGCTGTTCCGTTGACGGGAGACTGGCCTAAAATATAAGTAATAGCTTTTACTAAAGTTATTGTAATAGTATTTAACTAAAGTTTTGTTTTTCCATTTTTCTTTCTTTTTTTTTTCTTTTTTTTCTTTGGAAGAATAAAGCCACTGATAAGCTTTTACAGTTAGCACCCTTCTATACAAATAATGAACAGATAATCTTTACTGAAGTTATTTTAATTTCTTTCGTAGATTAACAGAAGCATTATACAAACAGGCTGTTCTTTCTTTTATCCTCATTTATTATTTGTCTAAAAGGAATTAATTACCAATTCTCTTCGTTATACCCGGTAGTGAACATCATCTGGAAGCTTGCGGAATAATTTAAGAGAAGGTTAGATGTATATAACAATATACCCGGTAGTGAACATCATCTGGAAGCTTGCGGAATAATTTAAGAGAAGGTTAGATGCATATATTTCTTTCTGACATGGACGGATAATAATGCTGAAAGTATATTACAAATTAAGATATTGTTATATTGAATCATGCTGATTTATTATTTTTAGGAAATTTAATTAATTTTTGCGATGTAAAATTTAGAAAGGTATTAGGATATTTTACCGAGATCTGGTCTATAGATCCAAACCCATCTCTAAATCCATCTTCAAAATCCATCATATAAACATACTCTCACATGTATAGATTCTTTGATACGACGTCGTCTCGAGAACCCTCTACACCACGCAAGAAATAGAGAGATCACTTCGGATAATCCACTCGAGACGATCGATTAAGAAATTTTCTTTGGGTTATTCACTTTTGATTCACACTCGAGAAAAAAGTCTCAGTGATCACCGTTTTGAGTTCTGTCTCAAAGTATCGGACTAATATATTCCGCATACAGTAATAGGGGCTTGGGGATATCCATAACACACATGCTTCCACTATATTATTAAATAGTATCATCAAAGCTAGAGCTCGTCTCAGGAAAACGCTCCGAGGACATGGGGACTTCAGTCCCGGAGAGACTAGAGGCTCTACTTAGGGGGACATGTGTTCGAGGCCTCGGGGAATAACAGTACTCGGGAAGAATAAGTAATCATATCTCGAAGAATCTGCATTCATATCTTGGGGGCTCTGGGGATCCTGTCTCAAGGGATATGCTCAAGGCCTCGTGGTCTACGTGACAGGAAGCAATAACGCGATATCCACGACTCGTGATTTTCGCTTCAGGCTTTTTGGACACGTAAATTGTATGATGACACGTGTTCGAAGGTTACAAAATTCTATGATTCCAATATAACCGAATCCAAAAGTAATAGAAGGTACGTTTTTTCATTATTGAGGAATATTCTATGTTTTATGCACGGACTCTCACACACACACAAAAGATATTCTCTGGAACCCTGTTCTTTCTCTGGTTTTTGTCTTACTTTTTTCACCCTACATGCACAAGCAAAACCTTTACTGACTTAAGCATCGTAGGTTTTCATCGAGAAATCGATTTTATCCCTAAGATTCCCTTTGTTTTGTAGTCTCGGAGTAGGAGTAAGGAGAAGAAGACTAGCTGGTGCTAAAGGTTGAAGACGATCCCAACTTCTTGCATCAATATTTTGGCGTTGTATGTGGGAATCAAATAAAAAGTTAACAAACAAGCTAGCTATAGTGAAGATGACAAACACCAAATGTTACTCAATCAGGAGGCACATGTCGGAACAAAGAAACACAGAAGGAGGCTCTGTTGAGGCTACTGCTGTCGCGGATGGAGCTGATAATATTTTGCATGAAGTCTCGGAGCATGAGGGCTCCCAATCTAACGCTGAAGAGCTCCTTGTGCATAGACCATATCATACAAGGGAGATTGAAGAGATGACTCGGTTGCTGCAGCTGCTCCAAGATAGTGAACAGTGGCATACAAAAAAAGACCAAAAAATACAAATGCTGGTCAAAGAAATATTGGAAATGAAAAAGATAATGCAAGATAATATGTTGGTGCGGGGGTACCGGACAAAACTATGGAGAGCAGTATCCCACGATCAGAAGCCATGATGGGGGATGATGAAGGGGCCAGAAGAAAGCCCAGGATTAAGAAGTATACAGCTGCAGAAAAGGGGAAAAATAAGACTATTGATAAACCCCACCCGAAGAAAGTGGAGGTCAGAGATGTATGCATGCCCTTCCTTGCTCATAAAAAGCATCACCCTGGGCCCACAAAGGTTTTTTGAAGCCTAGAAGCAGTCTAAGAGATACCCGACGAAATCAGCCTATCCCCGAGTGACATGAGGGTAATTTTAGAGCAAAGACGGAGGAGAGAGCATGAGGCCTTCGAGCATAAGAATTCGTGTCATGAAGAAGATCGGGAGAATGACAACAAGGACAAGGACGTTGAGGCTTTGGTGAGAAAGATGGTGGAGAAGATAAATAAGGAAAAAGCATACCCCCGAGGTGAATTGGCCAAACCTATTCAAAAAATCGACCCATATACGAAGTCACCTTTTGCACCCAAACTATTAATCCAGACTTTGCCAATAAGTTTAAAATGCCCTAGATTATCCTATTTTCTGGAAAAACTGACCTATCACTATACATGGATTTTTTTTATGAGATGATGCTCCTCCAGGGTCTGAGTGGAGATCAGATGTGTCACTTGTTTCCCCAACCCTAAAAGGACAAGCTAGAAAATGGTTTATGGGTCTAACCCTAGGGAGCAACCGAGATTTCAGACAATTATATGATATATTCACTGCAGAGTTTAGAGGAGCAATATTCAATACTAAGACCCCGAGTTCCTTGTTACTGTTCAAACAAGGAAGTGGCGAAAGTCTCAAGAGCTTCGTCAAAAGATACCATGAAAAGGTGCTTGAATTAGGAGCCTTCCATCACCCTCTGGCCCTAGAAGGGCTGAAATAAGGGCTCAAAATAGACAGGACTTGATATTCTATATGCAAGTCCTCAATGAACACCTATGAGGCAGCCCGGAGAAAATTACTTAATGAAAATTGAAGTCGAGAATTAAGTAATACTGAAAATAAAAAAACAGAAGCCAGTGAGGGCTCCCTCGAGAGACAATAACCGGTTCAAGAAGCCAGATAATAAGAGGTGGAGAAATGATGGGAGGAAGTTTCCTGAGACAAACCGAAAAAGAGATAAAGCCTCCGAATACTACAGGGGTGACAAGTGCAGAAAAGAACAGTATGTCAGGGAACGAAGAACACCTCAAAGGGACGATCCAAAGCGAGTTGTATAGGTAGATAAACCAAGGCGAGCAGAGCATGTAAAAGATAAGAGAAAGTTGACTTCGTTGAACGCACCCTTTTCTTAAATTTTAGAGGAAGTAAAAAAAACAGGGGACTCTACTGTTGGACTACCATTCGATCATATACAGACCCCCAGGAGTGGCAAGGAATAAGTTCTGCGAGTCCATCAAGACATGGGTCATTTGACGAAGGAATGTTATGACTTGTAGAATCAAATTGAAATCTTGATCAGAAATAATTACCTGATCGAATTTATGGCTCATAATGATGAGGGACCCCAAGATCCGAGATAAGCCTCGAGGCGTGACGATGCAATGGTGATTATTGAGGGTCCCACGCTTGTTAGAAATTTGAACAACTCCAGGAAGAATTATTCTCGATATTCTATCCTGAGAGTAAATGAGGAGCTACACGTGATGAGTGTGCTCATAGAAAAGAAATCAAGGATAGCCTCGGTACCAATCATGTTCACAGATGAGGATAAATATGGGATCCACTATCCGCATGATGATGTCCTAGTTGTTACAACGATCGTAGGAACTTTTTAGATTAAAAAAATCTTAATTGACATGAGAAATTCTACTGATATCATTTTTAAGGAGACGTTAGACTTCTTAGACATTGAAGACCTGAGGTTAAAACCTGCAGAGATCGCCTTACATAGATTCGGGGAGTCGTGTGTGTATCCCCTATGAATAGTGTAATTATCGATCACAATGGGCGACAAGTCGTATCAGAGGACCACCATGGTAGAGCTCCAAGTGATAGGTCTTAAGATGCTGTACTCTATGATCTTGAGGAGACCAATCTTTCGATCCACGAAGGTAGTAGAGAGTGTTCATTATTTAAAGTTAAAGTTTAGGACTGAAGAGGGGATCAGGATTATGAAAAGGAACCAAAGGAAGGCCCAATCCTGCTTTGCTATTGCTTCTCAGAATTCATATTGTATCCACAAACGTTCCTTAGAGAAAGAAGTCGAGGGACATGCACAAGACAACCAACAGGAGGAACAGTTAGAAGAGGCAGACAGAAGGGAGAACCAGTTCAAAGAATCATCATCACCCGAGCCAATTGAAGAAATGGAGTCGATTGTTCTGGATGAAAGGTAACTCAAGAAATCGATGAAGATTGGGTCTAACCTGACCCCTGTGTACAGAGCATCATTGATTCGGGTGGTAAAGCAAAATGTTGATGTGTTTTCTTGGTCACATAATGATATGCCATAAATTAATGCTCGGGATATATCTCACAGATTGATGGTGAACCCAAAGTTTAAGCCAGTGGCACAGAAAAGGCAAACATTCAATTCTGAGAGAAGGGAGGCCATCAAAGTAGAAGTTGATAAACTTTTGAAAGCGAGGTTCATCCGAGAGGTTCAGTATCCTAAGTGGATCGCAAACGTGATAATGGTGAAGAAGACCAACGAGAAGTGGAGAATGTGTGTAGACTTCACCGACCTGAATAAAGCCTGCCCAAAGGACAACTTGCCTTTTTCGAAGATTGATCAATTAATAGATGCCACAGCTGGTCATTAGTTCTTCAGTTTTATAGATGTCTTCTTGGGGTATAATCAGATCAAGATGCATGAATCCGACCAGGATAAAATTATGTTCGGTACTAACTAGGGGCTATACTGTTATACGATCATGCCCTTTGTACTAAAGAATGCAAGAGCTACATTCCAAAGGCTAGTTAATAAAGTTTTTAAGCCTTTTATCGGGTCTACTATAGAGGTGTATGTGGATGACATGATTAAGAAATCTGTGAAGGCCTCTGACCATGCTGAGCATTTGGAGGAAACCTTCTCTTACCTGAGAAGGTATAATATGAAATCAAACCCCGAGAAATATTCATTTGGAGTTGGAACAGAAAAATTTCTCGGGTACATGATCAGTGAACAAGGCATTGAGGCCAACCCGCAAAAGGTTAAGGTCATCCTAGATCTGAAGCCATCGACCACAATAAAGGAGCTATAAAGTTTAAGCTAAAGTTTGAGCAGATTTATCTCAAAGACCACGGATAGTAGTTTCCCTTTCTTCCAGATGATGAGGAAGGGGAAGAGGTTGGAATGGAATGAGAACTGCAACCAGAGCTTCCGAGACCTCAAAAAGTACTTGGAATACGTCCCCCATCTTATAAGTCCTAAGAAAGGGGACGTGTTACAACTATATTTGACTATCAGTGAACACTCCGTAAGCTCTGTCCTTATAAAGGAAGACGAAAAAAAGGTGCAAAGGCCAATGTACTATACGAGCAAATCTTTACTAGATGCCGAGACAAGATATACTCCACATGAAAAACTCGCCCTTTCACTTGCTGCCAGAAAGTTACGTCCTTACTTTCAAGCTCATCAAATAGTGGTGATGACGGATCAACCCCTGAGGTAAACTCTTCACAAACTCGATTTGGCCGGAAGGCTGGTGAAGTGGTCTATTGAACTTAGTGAATACAACATTGACTATAAGCCTCAGAAAGCTATTAAGGGACAAGCTCTGGAAAATTTTGTGACGAAGCTCACAGTCTCAGAATAGTTGGCCATAGTACATATCTCGAACATTAATAACTTCCGAGATGAAAACAGTGTCTCCAATCCCCAGGCCTCGGAGGGAACTTGGCAGTTGCATATCGACAGGACATCGAACGTTCAGGGAGAAGGAACAGGGATAATTTTGAGAAGGCCAGACGAAGAAGAGGTCATATATTCTCTGTGATTTGACTTCACAGTAACCAACAATGAGGCTGAGTATGAGGCACTGATCAACGGGATAAAGCTAGCTAAGGCTTTGGGAGCCCAAAACCTGATTATAAATATTGATTTCCAGTTAATCGCCAATCAACTGAATGGGCAATTCTAAGCTTAGGAGGACAACATGCAGGCTTACTTGGTCCAAGCTAAGAGATCAATGGAGGCATTTTAGAACGTCATTGTAAAATAACTTTCCCAAACAGAAAATTTTAGGGTCGATTCTTTGACAAAATTGACCTCAATGTTCAAGGAAAAGTCTTCAACTACCATACCGGTTGAGATCCTGACGCAGAGAAGTATAAATCTCAAAGAAGATCTTGTCGCTACCTTATAGGAAACCCCTGACCCGAAGTGGATGAAAGAATTAAAGTCATATATTCAGCATGGAGGACTGCCAACCGATAGAAGTGAGGCAAGAAAAATAAAGAACCGATCAACCAGGTACACTGTTATTGATAGTGTACTTTATAAACGTGGAT